>SJYV01051776.1:9531-23199 GCA_006410875.1 Neotragus pygmaeus
CGTCTAGTCAAGGCTATGGTTTTTCCTGTGGTCATGTATGGATGTGAGAGTTGGACTGTGAAGAAGGCTGAGCACCAAAGAATTGATGCTTTTGAACTGTGGTGTTGGAGAAGACTCTTGAGAGTCCCTTGGACTGCAAGGAGATCCAACCAGTTCATTCTGAAGGAGATCCACCCTGGTATTTCTTTGGAAGGAATGATGCTGAAGCTGAAACTCCAGTACTTTGGCCACCTCATGTGAAGAGTTGACTCACTGGAAAAGACTCTGATGCTGGGAAGGATTGGGGGCAGGAGGAGAAGGGGACGACCGAGGATGAGATGGCTGGATGGCATCACGGACTCGATGGACGCGAGTCTGAGTGAACTCCGGGAGATGGTGATGAACAGGGAGGCCTGGCGTGCTGCAATTCATGGAGTTGCAAAGAGTTGGACACGACTGAGCAACTGAACTGAATTAATATTTAGTGGATATAGCTAAATGTACATCCACTGAAGTGGTATAGTGATATAGTGGAAATAAGTAGCCTTAAGATGCTTATACCACAAAAGAAGAAAGATAAACATGAATGAATAATACAAAATAATTCAGGTAATAGGAAAGAAACAAAAGAAAAATCACAAATAACGAAAAGACGAAAAAACTAATGATCAGAAAAGAATATAAAATAGAATCCTTGCAAGAAATAACACAAGTAGCATTATCAAATATGTCAAGAAATGTAATATTTGTAGACTAATAAAACTGTCTGTTTCCCAATAGGTATCCAGAAAGACTCACTGAAATAAAAAAGAAGGTTTAAATAAAGAAAGCTAACAAAGCAGGCATAAATACAGTAGAAATTATGATAATAGTAAGAAAAAAGTAGTAACATTTATGCCATTCAATTAGAAATCTGAAATACAGCTACTTTTTCATATTTCCAGCAAGATTCAACCTACTGAAACAAGAAGAAAGGGAAAATATTGATGATCCTATAACTATTTAAAGTATTCCAACGGTACTTAAGATCATCACATAATCNGCTTTTGAACTGTGGTGTTGGAGAAGACTCTTGAGAGTCCCTTGGACTGCAAGGAGATCCAACCAGTCCATTCTAAAGGAGATCAGTTGTGGATGTTCTTTGGAAGGAATGATGCTAAAGCTGAAACTCCAGTATTTTGGCCACCTCATGCGAAGAGTTGACTTATGGGCAAAGACTCTGATGCTGGAAGGGATTGGGGGAGGGAGGAGAAGGGGACGACAGAGGATGAGATGGCTGGATGGCATCACTGACTCGATGGACATGAGTCTGAGTGAACTCCAGGAGTTGGTGATGGACAGGGAGGCCCGGCGTGCTGCAATTCATGGTGTCGCAAAGAGTTGGACGTGACTGAGTGACTAAACTGAACTGAAGTGAACTGAAGTATTTTTCAGCTCTTTTGCAGTTTAATCCTTTATAACTTGTTTGCTACAACATGATAATTATGTATTTAGAAAAGTTATGGACTACAGTTTCAGATTTCTAGCATCTATTCTAACAACAAAGGTATGTCTAAAGCTTTGCCCATATGCAACGTAAACAACCTTCAGTCAAGCCAGTATTTCATTCCATCCAGTTCTTATTATCATAAACAGAGCACTTGTTAATCATTTTTGGCAAATATATGGGGCTTCAGAATCACTGTGGATGGTGACCGCAGGCATGAAATTAAAACATTTACTTCTTGGAAGAAAAGCTGACAAATCTAGACAGCATATTAAAAAGCAGAGATGTTACTTTACCAACAAACTTCCATATAGTCAAAGCTGTGATTTTTTCAGTAATCATGAATGGATGTGAGTGTTGGACCAAAAAGAAGGCTGAGTGCCAAAGAATTGATGCTTTTGAACAATGGAGCGGGAGAAGACTCTTTAGAGTGCCTTGGACAGAAAGGAGGTCAATCAAGCCAGTCAACCCTAAAGAAAATCAACCCTGAATATTCATTGGAAGGACTAATGCTGAAGCTAAAGCTACAACACTTTGGCCACCTGGTGCAAAGAGCTGACTCATTGAAGAAGAACCTGATGCTGGAAAAGATTGAAGGCAGGAGGAGAAGGAGGTGACAGAGGATGAGCTGGTTGGATGGTATCCCTGGCTCAAGGGACAGGAGTTTGAGAATACTCCAGGAGCTGGTGAAGGACAGGGAAGCATGGTGTGCCGCAGTCTATGGGGTTGCAAAGAATTGGATATGACTTAGTGGCTGAACAACAACAAAATCGTGCTTATCTCCTTATCCCCTATGTTTAACAGAAACAAAACACCAAACCACACAAACGGAAGTAAAGTTTAGGCTTTAAATGTTTGATGGCAGTTCTGAATCTTGCTTATCTATAACACCTCACAGAATACAGCTTATTTCCCTTTAATGTTGGTTTACCAACATCTCTACAGTGAGCTGTTCACACTCCTGACTCAGGAGATATGTGGGTGTGGCATGTTTCTAAATTATCTGAACCCTACTAGTTACCATGGATGCAGCTTATCTTTAGAGAGTGTTGGGACTCTTCTGTTAAAGCTAAGCTGTTCATGATTTTATTAAATAGCAAGAAGATATGACCTACTTCTTGAGGGCAATACATAGCTACATCCCATTCATCACAAGACCTGTCCTGGGCAGGTAACAAATATGGTTACATATGACATGCATAAATATTACCTCCTAGTGTTCATCTGTAGGTAACCGGCATGACATGACTAAATCATCAAGAACTTTATATTTACCACACACTGTTCTAAGTAATTTCTTTGTATGAGCAACATTGTGAAGTAGGTACTAAAATTATCCCCACATATAAATGAGAAAACTTCAATCATGAAACCAGGGATGCTTGACTAGCAAATGACACCATCTGATTACAGAGTCCACATCTTCACTACTATACCATATTCCATGTCTACATGCAAAACAGTTTGACTCATTTGGGAGAGAGAATTTTAGTAAACACAAAACAGAAACATTAATAGATTGAACTTAATTCAACCATGAAAATAAAATACTTCCTGGAATAATTGAACATTATTTTTAAAATGATAAGATAATTAAGCTTAGATCTTATCTCATACATAATTGTTGTGTGAACTTAAGACACATCAAATAAACATTTCAACTAATGCTGTGAGAATTGTATATAGTTTAATTGCATGACAATCCACAGAGAAATATTAAGATTTTATTACCGTTTGTAAAACAGAGCACTGCACCATAAATTGGAAGCCAAGTTTAACTCTTATCTTGCACCACTTGGTTGTTGTTATTCAGTCTCTCAGTTGTGTCTGACTCTGCAACCTCATAGACTGCAGCACACCAGGGTTCCCCATCTTTCACCATCTCCTGGTGTTTGCTCAAATAAATGCCCATTGAATCAGTGATGCCATCCAATCATCTTGCCCTCTGTCATCCCTTTCTCCTCCACCTTCAATCTTTCCCACCATCAGAATCTTCTCTAATGAATCAGCTCTTCACATCAGGTGGCCAAAATATTGGAGTTTCAGCTTCAGCATTAGTCTTTCCAATGAATGTTTAAGGTTGACTTTCTTAGCATTGACTGGTTTGATTTCCTTGTCGTCCAAGTGACCCTCAAAAGTTTTCTCCAACACCACATTTCAAAAGCATCAATTCTTCATTTGTCAGTTTTCTTATAGTACAACTCTCACCTACCTTCATGACTACTGGAAAAACCATAGCTTTGACTAGACAGACCTTTGTCGGCAAAGCAACGTCTCTGCTTTTTAGTATGCTGTCTAGGTTGGTCATAGCTTTTCTTCCAAGGAGCAAGTGTCTTTTAATTTAATGGCTGCAGTCACCATCTGCAGTGATTTTGGAGTTCAAGAAAATAAGGTCTGTCACTGTTTCCATTGCCTACCATCTATTTGCTATTGAGTGATGGGACTGGATAACATGATCTTTGTTTCTTGAATGTTTAATTTTAAAGAAGTTTTTCACTCTCCTCTTTCACCTTTATCAAGAGGTTTTATAGTTCCTCTTTGCTTTCTGCCATAAAGGTTAGAATGGATAAATCACTTTAAATTCTGTATTATTTTCCCACTTATAAAATAAGAACAATTATTAATCTCATCCTCTGAAATATCATAGGAATTATCATGGGAGCCATGAGTCAACTTCCAGCTCAAACTATCATGGGAAAAACAAAAAAGTACTTTGAAAAGTCACACGATAAATTCAACTTGTGCCATTGCTATAAATAGAATTCTGAATTATTGAGTAATATGTCATATATAGGTGATTTTAAAGGTGACTCTTATGTTCAATGGGTGTTCATATTGAGAAAATTCAGTGGTTATTGAAGTCATAACAGTTCTTTCGAATGGGAGGCTTTATGATATGTCCTTGATGTTTCCTTTCTTTATGATTTTCTATTAAATTTTCTGAGGCTTCCAAAGAGAAAGACAACCATAATAATATTTTAAGATATTTCACATAATATATATAATGTGCACACACACTCACAGATATATTTTTCACCTTTAAAGTCATATGATTATTAAAATTGGAAGATTTTTGGAAGCTGATTTCATTCAAACCCCATGTTAGTGACTGACAACCATACAACTCTTTGTCTTTTAACCATTATTCCCAAGTTAGGAGCAGAACCAAATCTCCTGAGATAGGCATTCCTACACATCAATTTTCCTTATTTGATCTTATGTTTGCTTTTCATATCTTTCCATTTAAGTCGTTGCTTCTTCTTCTTCTTCTTCTTTTTTTTCCATTTTCAACTTTCCCCTCTGTCTTATCTCATCATTTTCAGGTCAGAAATTGTTAAATTATAATCCAAATTGGTCAAATAAAATGAAATAATTCCCATTCCATTTATATTTTGAGCAAAAAGATACTTTAAATTTTGCTGCATTCACTTAAATATGTAGCACTTATGAAGAGCTCAGATTAAGCTTCTTATGTAATCCTGGGCCATGCAATGCTTTCCTGCCTGAGTGCACATGAGTGCAGATCTTATTAAAAAGTTTATGCAGCATGTGGACTCCACATGCCAGCGCCCAAGGAGGTGAGCTTCTCAAGGACATGGATTTCCCATGGAACCATGGTCCTCACAAAGCCCATCTGCTTTGCCTATAACCATGAACCTTGAGCCCCTTTGAGCTTTACACACCCAATCATGGCCATGATCTTCTTCCTCTGTTGAACCCACATCACTCTCACTTTCTTTGAAACCACTTGGGTGAGAAGATTTGATATCTTCTAACATCTAGGTCACTCATAGATATAATAAGTACACTATATATTTTTCTTAAATTTTAGAGGAAGTTTGTGTACCAGTTATATGAAGACAGAGACTATACACTTTTTGGATTATTTCCCTTACATCTTGGAAAAATAGTTGGCATTGTGGTTTATTATAGAAGCAGTGTGTGTGCTAAGTCGTTTCAGTCGTGTCCAACTCTTTGTGACCCCATGAATTGCAACCTGCTAAGATATTCTGTTCATGGATTTCTCCAAACAAGAATACTGGCATGGATTTCCATGCCCTCCTCCAGGGGATCTTCCCCATCCAAGGGTTGAACCCACATATCCTGTGGCTCCTGCATTGCAGTCTGATTCTCTACCACTGAGCCACTGGGGAAGTCTGTGGAAGCAATAGTCAAATTTAATTCATAATTTATTTTTAATAATTTCACTTTTAAATGTAATCATGAAAGAAAGGGTATGATTAAAGAATTGGATGGGTGAATATATACTTATTTACCAAATTACTTCTTAGTGCTACAGGCAATTCTTGAAATTCTGATAAGGAGACTACGGGACCAGTAAAAGGAAAAAGTTAACCCAGTGGGTACTTTATTAAGCTTATGCCTCTGGTGAGCATTTTTTAGGGTAGCTAGTCCATGGATTCCTGAATAACACACTATGTGGCTCCATTATCAGTGACTAAATATTAAATAAGATGGACTGAGGTCCTTACCTGACAGAATAATTCTCCTGATAGATATGCACTTAGGTTCATCAACAGGCTTGGCTTACGAGGCATATTGACAGGAAAGTCTACTTTTGAGTAGGATTTCTCAAGAAGAAAACTTTGCTTTTTGCTTAGGTACACTTTTTTTTTTTTGGAGTCCAATATTTTATTTTATTTTATTTTTTTCAGCCTGCCAGAGTAATTGCTTTTATTATTTTTTTTTACTTTATTTTACTTTACAATACTCTACTGGCTTTGCCATACATCGACATGAATCCACCACAGGTGTACACGAGCTCCCAATCCTGAATCCCCCTCCTACCTCCCACCCCACAATGTCTCTCTGGATCATCCCCGTGCACCAGCCCCAAGCATCCTGCATCCTGCATCGAACTTTGAAAGGGAAGTGACATTAGCAGTGCTTATCATTTTCACATGAAAATTTAATGTAACATGATATAAAATGAAACATTGGGTGTATTTATGACAGATTGTCTTTAGTGACAGTTCAGGATAAAAATAGCTCATTGAAGAGATCATTTACCTAAGGCTTTTGAATTAAATTTTCTAAGCTCTTTGCAAGTTCAACCTTACATTTAAGGCAAGTGGTGTTCCACTTCAGGAAAATTAAACCACTTATGGTCATAAAATGATAGATTCAGATTGACTTTTCAATTTAAAGAAGTGAGTGTGTCAAACATCAGAGGGTATTACTGTAAATAAAAATCTTCATAAAGAGTTAAAAAGGAAAAATTAATTTCAAAAGTTGTCATCCTTGCTGGCACATGATAAAATACAATAATGATGAAGTGAAGTGAAGTGAAGTCCATCAGTTGTGTCCAACTCTTTGCGACCCCATGGACTATAGCCTACCAGGCTCCATCCATGGGATGTTCCAGGGAAGAATACTGGAGTGGGTTGCCATTTCCTTCTCCAGAGGATCTTCTTGACCCAGGGATGGAACCCAGGTCTCAGCATTGCAGGCAGATGCTTTACCAACTGAGCCACCAGGGAAGCCCTACAATAATGATAATTGATATTAAAATGCACCCTATGATGGAGGATGTCCTGAAGCCAGACAGAGTGTTCATCCTGCAGAGAAAGAAACAGGATCTGGCCTCTCATTAGGATAGCCTGATACACAAGTCTCTATTTGAGGACTTTGTGAAGAGATACCCAGGCATGAATGTCAAGGATTAGCAGTTCACCATCAGCTGTATTTGTTCCTAGATCAGAAACACTGTCTTAACTCAACTCCATCAAGGACTCCTTTTTCATGGAAAGTTTGTACCCAGTTCAGTCAGTCAAGTTTGTTGCCCATGGGGTGTTCTGGCAAATAAGGCTGGACTCAAGGAAAATAGCTTCAGCTCCTAACAAATGAGAGTAATCTTCTTCTCTTACTAGCTTTCTGTGTCTTTCCCTTTAATGTGCCTTCTTCCCACTTACCCACACCCCAGTGTTCTCGTGTCCCTTGTTCTTTCATTTTCTCCCATAGATAGAGACCAAAACAAACCTAAGGAGTTAGGGACTCAGTAGCATCCACGTCTGCTCACCCACGGCCTTTGATAAAAGTGACTTGACCAGGATTTGCTCCTAGATCAGGCTGATTCCAGGCCCTTGTGCTCCTCAGATTCCTCATCACTGCCAGATGATTGCAAGGATACACTTGTGTGTGAAGAAGAGGTGGAGCTCCTAGCGTCCCAAAGCCCATACTCTGCACCTCCTCCTCTATTAATTTGGCCAGGCCTCCTAAAAGAGCTGCCCTTGGTGCTGATTCAGGCTATTTATGCTGATTTTACCTCAGCCTGGGCCTTCCTTTAAATTCATAGCCAGATTTGGCTGCTATGATTTTGATGCCTGTGTATCCTGCATTTCTTCTCATTTCTTCAGGTTTCCACTCTCCTGAGGTGACTAGGCCTCCAATGTGCCCGAATGGTTCAGGCCTTGCCCCTGGCCTCATGAGATGTGTAGGTTCTGCGAGAGCAGCAGGGGCAGAGACCAAGGACCTGGGAGGTGCTTTGAAGTGTTCATACTTAGTGATGAAATCATATGCTCCAATGTAGAAAGTATGTTACATAAGAATTTAATTATTTGGGGATTTGTCTTAATCTGTTTTTCTCATTCCCATGTTCAGCTAAATCCAAGGCTTTAGTTATGTGGATAAGTCACGGTAACCTTTAGTGAAGGTTTCTTCCACTTCAGAAGGAAAGAGAAAGTCCCTTATAAAAGGAATAGACTATAGAAATGACAAGATATTATTTGCTTCTCTTATATTTATTCCTTTAGAAGTAATCATAAGAGCTGATTCACTGGGAAAGATCCTGATGTTGGAAAAGAGTGAAGGCAAAAGAAAATGGCAGCAGAGGATGACAAGGTTAGATAGCATCACTGACTTAAATAAAATGAATAAGTGTGTAAGTGCTTAGTTGCTGAATCATGTCCAGTCCTTTTCAGCCCTGTGGACTGCAACCTACCAGGCTCCTCTTGTCCATGGACTTCTCCAGCGGAGAATACTGGGGTGGGTAGCCATTCCCTTCTCAGTGGACATGAATTTGAGCAAACTGTGAGATATTAGGGAGGACAGAGGAGCCTGGTATACCTCAATCTGTGGGGTCACAAAGAGTCAGACACAGCTTAGTGACTGAACAACAACCAAGTCATGTGTCAGTCAGATTCTCCAGAGAAACAGAAGCAATAGGATGTCATGTCCAGTTCTTTGCGATCCCATGGACTGTAGCCTGCCTGGCTCTTCTGTTCATGGGATTCTCTAGGTAAGAATACTGGAGTGGTTGTCATGTCCTTGCCACCTGAAAAGCCTCTGTGTGTGTGTGTGTATGTGTGTGTGTGTAAAGATCAAATCAACCCCAACACAAGTCATGTTTCTAAATATGAGTAATATTTCTTCACTTCTGTGCCCAGCTATTCCCTGTGGCTACATGTCAGATAAGTACTCATCTTAGTGATCCAGGGTCATAGACTCAGTAATGCTCGTTTCCTAATTATTAATAGTGTCTCATTTTTCTTTCAAAGTCAATAATATGCACATCCTACCTATACAGGAGTTTCCCGGGCTTAAACGTTTTACAGATACACAGCTTAAAATAGTTTTTTCACCTTCTTCTCTCAGTGAATCTACAAAACAGCTCTTGTCACACTTCCAGCTTTCTCTTCACTGCTCTTTGAGTTTATTGTCCCAGTCTCTGTGATCATGGACTTTATTTCCTTTTCTTTTCTCATTCTGCAGGTATCCATTTAACTGACATCTATCATTGAGAGGATATGACTGCAGGTGGACCCTTGGGCTGAACCCAGGCAATCGAGTCATGCCCCCTTCCCTGTCCTTACAGCGTAGGCTCTGCTCACTGTCCTCACACAAGGAGCTGCCCAATAACACAACCTTCGAGAGCTCTGTGTTGCTGACACCATCAGGACCATGTATGCGACTGAACCCAATTAAAGCCTCTGTGTACACTCTTATGATTCTGGAGGGTGTGTGCTGAGACCTCATCTTGCCACCACCCAAGACAAGCCTGATATATGAGTTCCCTGCTTATTAAATTTGTCACCTATCAGTCTAGTGTAGCTGCCTCACTTGGCCCTCTGCATACAGGGATTAGTTTCTAATGTCAGTCTGAGAACTCTTGATGTCATGAATCAACATCTGCCAAAAGATTAGTTCTCTCCATGTCTATTACTGACATTTACAATTTTCCATACTCAGTCAATGCTAGAAAAATTTGAGGAGGTAAGATTAACAGGCACATGATGCTTAACCAGAATTTACAATGTACGATGCTAATTTTATGTATCTACAATTGTCTCCTGAGATGAGAACCAAGCTGATTAGTCCAAAGAGCAAAGCTGACAGCATTGCATCTCCTCCCAGAGTTGCCCACTCCCATGGCCTTATCTATAGCCAGGCCTGCATCCATGGTCCTTCTCACCAGCCAACACTGACGCTATTGTTGGTCTCAGGGGACTGGAATAAGAAATAGAGAACCAGCTTCTCCTCTGCTGTCAGCTAAACAAGGTGGCAAGTGTGTGCCCTGGGAGAGGTGGACAGGGCTGCAGAGCAGTCTTCTTATGTGAAGTTTAGCAAGTGTGATTAAATATTCTCCATTGGGAAGTGATTGGATTAAATAATTGTTGAAGGTAAATTTCTATAAACTGCTTATCATTATGCTTTGTGGGTCTATTTTGCAGTTGACCAGCAATCAGGGGATTTATCAGTAGGCATGGAACCTGGGATGGTGCTCTAGTAACTTTTCGCCACTCCTCATGAGTGCTGATAGTTGTATCAAGGATGGATTTTGGTATTTACAGCATTTAAAAATGTAATGTACCATCATGACTCCTCAGACTTTGGTTTATAGGATAACAGGGTGAGATAGCTAAAAGGAAACCTTTTTTGAAGAAAAGGAAGATTAAGGACAGGAGATTAGCAAGCTGCTCACACTATTAATCACATATCACCACACCGATGTGAGTACTCTGAGTTTGTTGTGCACTGCAGGAAAAAAAAAAAACAAACCAGAAATAGGGATCAACTATGGATAAGTCTCTTATGAGCAACTTGTTCTGAAAGTTCAGTTTAATCTGTTGTAGTGCAAAAGTTGGGAAGATAGAGAAGCAATTACTCCTATCCCTGGAAGGCTAGGTGTTTCCCCATTAAGGAATTATGGCCAGCTCTCAAGATGATTTAAGCTGCCTGACAAATACCATATGTAAAATTGAATAACCTATAGTCAATTATGTCAGTGTAGTTTTCAGTAGACTTTAGATAACATATCTTTGTTAATGAGCTTCCTAAGCTTGGTAGCCCCACCTCTCCTATGCAAACCACAAGGGAATATAATAAACTTTAAACATGTAGCACTCACTCCAAAATTGGTAGGAAAGTAATGCATTTGACTCCATTGCTTTTAAGTAAAGATCTTTGAATGTTGGTAGGAGAGAGGAGAATAAAATTAAAAGTGACTGTGATGTAGAGCATGTATGAGAGTAGAGCAGAGTGAATCATTAGAAGTCAAGTATGTTGAGATAAAGGAGAATGAAGTATTTAAAAATATGTGTTTAAGGTGCATAACTAATCACTTGAAGGGAAGAGGATTTCTGGAAACAACCTCCAGTTGTATTCCCTTAGTCCATCACTCTTCTACTACGTTGCCATGTCTGACTCGGAAGGGGAAAAAAAAAGAAAACAAACAAACAAAAAAACAGATGGAGAAACTGGTGATGGGTCACCCAGCGGGAAATGACTTGGTCTATCTGTGCTGGCCCAAGTCTGAGGAGACCCCTGGTTCTGTGTGCAGCATCTGAAGAGAGGGCCTCTCTGGAGGCTTCCTGTAGAGAAAGAGAATGGGGAAAAAAAGCCCAATGAACTTTCTGCATCTTAGCTAGAGAAAAGGGAGCAACATCACAACTTCTTGAGGCTGTAAAGCCAGTAGAAGGGCAGGATTTGAGTTGGGAAGCAGTGTCTACAATATTGGTAGCACAGAGTCTAAATCCAGACCTCTTCAAACTGTGGACCCTACTCTCCTGGGTATGTGCTGTGTGTCCTTAGGAAGGTTACTTAATCTCCCTGGGCCTCAGCTTATTGCTCTGTAATATGGGGATAATATTAGATTGCATTGAACATTAAAGTATCTTGAATAATTAAAG
This sequence comes from Neotragus pygmaeus, assembly GCA_006410875.1. Classification (NCBI taxonomy): domain Eukaryota; kingdom Metazoa; phylum Chordata; class Mammalia; order Artiodactyla; family Bovidae; genus Neotragus; species Neotragus pygmaeus. Next base: position 21,145 of record SJYV01051776.1, read on the forward strand.
TTCCCAGGATATTATCAGCACTATATAAATGCTTATTCTTACAGAAAATGATATTAAAATTACTGCTGTTAATAAAATAAAATCACTGTTAAATAAAAATACAAGAATTACTATTATTAAAGACCATTAAATATATACAAGATCTAGCTTCTAATATAATAGCTAAGAACAAATTAATTGTGATTACTATTAGGTAATTAATTATTTCTAAATTAACCACAGAAGAGGCAGTGTCATTTAAGGGAAAAGAAACTGGGCTTTGGAGACTGAACACCTGAGTTCACGTAGGGGCTCAGCCATCTGTGCCTTCAGGGCCAGAGTCCTTCTCTGCTCCCACAGACCTTCTTTCTCCTTTGGACTCTGCTCCAGTTAGAGCATCGACCCTGGCCTCCCCTTTGCCACTGAGAACAATACTTGCCAGGGCTGCTAAGGTGCCAACCAAGGACCTCATCTTGCATTATTATTCCGCTTGACTCTCCAAACTATCCTTTATTCTGCTGCTGGACTAATTTTTGTAAAGCACCATTCCTTGTGTTTCTATTTCTCCCTTGCTTCACAAACTTCCACTGGTCTTCATTTTTTTTTTTTTAACAAAGTCAAATCAATGTTTTATTTTCCAGTGCTCTAGACATCGAAAAGCTCCAACGTGAAGGGAGAATTAGCTCCCTGACTTCATGTTGAAGCTTTGTGATGCAACCAAACTGAGCCAAATTAATCTCCTGCTCCACCCACAGCTCAGGCTCTCTCCCAGTCTTCTCAACCTGCACCATCCATTACAAATGTCTTTCCTGAAATTTTTTCCCCATCTTTGTTTTATGATCTACTTAAGATGTTGTATACATCCTGCCGCTGCTGCTGCTGCTAAGTCGCTTCAGTCGTGTCTGACTCTGTGTGACCCCATAGACGGCAGCCCACCAGGCTCCCCCGTCCCTGGGATTCTCCAGGCAAGAACACTGAAGTGGGTTGCCATTCCCTTCTCCGATGCATGAAAGTGAAAAAAGGAAGTGAAGTGACTCAGTCATGTCTGACCCTCAGTGACCCCATGGACTGCAGCCTTCCAGGCTCCATCCATGGGATTTTCCAGGCAAGAGTACTGGAGTGGGGTGCCATTGCCTTCTCCAGTATACATCCTAGTTGACCTTATATTATAACAGTTGTTATTATGGTTATATGGGCTTCTTGTACCTGTGTCTCATAAGGNGATGCATGAAAGTGAAAAAAGGAAGTGAAGTGACTCAGTCATGTCTGACCCTCAGTGACCCCATGGACTGCAGCCTTCCAGGCTCCATCCATGGGATTTTCCAGGCAAGAGTACTGGAGTGGGGTGCCATTGCCTTCTCCAGTATACATCCTAGTTGACCTTATATTATAACAGTTGTTATTATGGTTATATGGGCTTCTTGTACCTGTGTCTCATAAGGCTTGGCTGCTCCTAAATCTTCTTGAGTAGGCATTCGAATATATGATGAATAAGTTGAATAAATGAATGAATAAGTGTCATTAAATGTGTGATCCAGTAGCTCTTACCTTTGGCTTGAATTTTACTATTTATCAAATAATAAGATTGAAGGAGACGCTCCAGCTTATTTTCATGTTTCCTTCCAGCTTATAAAATTGATGATTCTAAATATTCCATGGCATCAAATAAAGAGAGCATGCAGTATATTTGAAATGAAAACAAAACCTCTTTGAATACAATCACCCTTTTGGTTTCCTCAGCTTTAATTATTTGTAATTTCCTGCTAATGTTAGCATATTAAACACAAATCCCATTATTTTTTAAAAAGTGATTAATAATAAAAAACTTTCTTTTCAAATAGAGGAATGAGTCATGGGGTTTTAAGATGCTCAGAGAATCTGTTTATATCAAGGTTTTTATGCTCTGATAGATTTTCCCAAAGTTTTGCACGGTGGTTAAGAAGCAAGGAACTTATATATTTGTTTTTATTTTAATTTTATGTATGTTGATTACTGTTAGTCATTTCTCTCAATAAGCATTTCTCCAAAGAAGACATATGGATGGCTAACAAACACATGAAAAGATGCTCAACATCA
>SJYV01051777.1:0-29122 GCA_006410875.1 Neotragus pygmaeus
AAAAAAAAAAAAAAAAGCCTACAGCCAGCTAAATAGTTCCACTCAAGGCAACTAACCCTGATAAAAATATCTAACAAACATGAAAGTAGAATACAAAAGATGTATCCTTAGAAAGCAATTGTTCTTACTTCCAAATTTCAGTAAATATTTTACAAGTTGTCCAGTGTTGTAAAGGTTTGGTTTTCTCCTATGTAGACTACAAATAACAATAATGCCTTCACTATGCTGATGTGGAATGTTTCAAGGAGCCAGTGTTTATAAAGCATTTCATTCAGAGTCCCTCATGCAGTTAACGCTAAATGTGAGCTGCCACTATTAATGATATCGAGTACATGTAGGTATGAAGCTTATGTATCAGTAAATAATGCCAGAAAGTCTTAGTGTAAATATATTCCTAATATAAATAGAACTGAGGTCGCATTGGCACTTGTGTGGTGTCACTTTATGCAGTGGTGTATACACAAACAGAAATTCTAAATATAAGTAGTGGGTAGTGACAGGAAAATAGGCTAGAACGTGTTTTCAAGAAGCCATTAGGAAAATTTGAGGACTAAGCTGGTATTTAAAATACATCACACAGTAAAAGCTTAGAATATTAATATTAATGGCAACCAGATATTGTAGGACAGTGGTTTTCAAACTTTGAAAGCAGGACACACTTCCCAAAAGAAATTCAATTCCATTAAGACCCACAGTGCAAATAAACATATGTATGTGTCAGCTTTGTAAAAGTGTTTAACCAAACAGTACTCTTTCTATGCCTGCTGTACTCTGATATTTTAAAATCTGTTTCATTTTATTTTAATGTTGGTTGTGAACCGATTAATCTTGCTGGGTAGAGACACACAACTTGAAATCTTAAAGCTTGTATAGCTTTAAAAAAAGTTGGCAGCTACATTATTGTTGTTGTAAATTCTCAGCCAAGCATTTAATCAATAATGAAGGGCTTTGTTCTTATTTGCATGATAAGTTGAACTTTGGGGGTCCTTCATCAGTCATATTTCCATGCGGGTAAATAACGTTCTGTCAAAAGTGTCATAAGCAAATGCAGGAAGAATTCAACCAAAAACTAGGCACGGGTCCTATTTCACTCTGGTTTCCTTTTCTTTTAAACCAGGTAGTTCCAATTTGCCAGCAGAATGAGTACAGAAAGAGACTCAGAAACGACGTTTGACGAGGATTCTCAGCCTAATGATGAAGTGGTCCCCTACAGTGATGATGAAACAGAAGATGAGCTTGACGACCAGGAACCAGCGGTGGAACCACAGCAGAATCGGGTTAACAAAGAAGCAGAGGAAGCCCGGGAGCCGTTCAAAAAAGGTAACGTGCTNAATGATGAAGTGGTCCCCTACAGTGATGATGAAACAGAAGATGAGCTTGACGACCAGGAACCAGCGGTGGAACCACAGCAGAATCGGGTTAACAAAGAAGCAGAGGAAGCCCGGGAGCCGTTCAAAAAAGGTAACGTGCTGGAATCAGGAGACCGTATGGGCAGGAGCAACAGGTGCGAAGGACGGATGCTCCGGGAGGCATCTTTCTCTTAGCTCCGGATGAAACTTGATGGGCTGGGACAGGTACACACTGTCCTCGGTGTGGTAGGGCTGGTGGACCATAGCTGTCAAGTTCTGCAGAGAAAACAGAAGGTTCTTGCTGCATGCCTCTATTTTTAGAAAGGAGCTGAGTGAGGAAGAATTTGCTGGTTACAACACCCAGGAACCTTGGAGTCACCGTAACGTTTGTTCAGTCCTTTGTGAATATAAAGTGGTTTTGACTTTTTAGTAACGGGGAGAACGTGTAGGTCTCTGTCACAAGGGGTTGTGATGCAGCAAAGAGTGCTCCCTGCCCCGAATCAGGGCCGCATCAAGGCCGGCTCTGGGCCACGGATTAGCAGACATTTTCCGCCAAGGGACAGGTAGAAGCTATTTCGGGCTTGTGACTCATAGGATCTCTGTTGCAACTTACTCAGCACCGCTGATGTTTCTTGAAAATGGTCATAGACAGCCTGTCGTTTGGGGCTATAGAACGTAGCTGACTTTTATGTGCTTTTTCCCTACAAACACATGCAGTCTTTTCTTCTAGCTCTTCACTCCAGGAGGAAGCCGATCCTTTGGTCTTTACAGCCCAGATTTGCTCCATAGTCCAAGCTGAAAATGTTTTTCCTCCTCGGTCCTTTCAATTCCAGCAACATAAGTGGTTTCCCATCCACAGAAATCGCCAGGAAGTTGTTCTGTTTCTGCCTTTCCCGCTGCACCTCGTTCCAGCCTCAGTCAGACTAACCTCTGGTTGTGTCTGGTTTCCACGTCACTGCCGACCCCCCTTCCAGGCCTGCCAGAAGCCTGCTTCCCTTATCTTTCCCTGTCCCCAGTCTCTCCCTCCAGGATTCTGCTGCCTGTTAAGCTGATTTCTTTGTTTGTTTTCCAAAGAGATTTCACCTGTAGAAAAACAGATAAAGCACGAAATCCCCCTGATGTAATGATTCCTCCTGCTCTGCTCAGATGGTGCCTGTCTTCTGCTCTTCTGTGCGGGGAGGTCCTGATGGGGAGGTGATGTCTGCGTGTGCCCACGAGGGCTGCCTCCCACCACAGGCTCTGAGGCCTAGGGAGACTGTCTGCTGCACTACCTCATTTCCCTCTCCTCAGCTTTCTGTATCAAACCCTGAGCAAGATCAGATCTTCCTGTGGATGTCTGGCTGTAAGTTTAAGCTATTGAGTATCAGTGCCTCCTGAGAAGGCACTGAAATCACTATACTTGCGCTTCGTATAAATGGAATCACTGCCAGTCTGATGAGGAATGTGGCCTCTGTCATAACAGGTCCAGACTGGATAGTGTTCGAATGGGATAAGGCTGGAGTCGCCGGACGAGTTAGCAAGGGGAGTTCTAGTTGATTGCCCAAATAGTAAATAATGTGTTTCTTCCTCATTCCTTCTTCCGCCGTACTTTTCAAGTTTTATATAACCATCATGGATTCGACCCTGTGTGGGTATCTGATGAGCTGGCTGAGAATGGGCTTGGTGCGTGTGGGGGTGAACTTGGCTGTTGGGCTTGCTGCCAGGTTATCAGATGTGTGGTCCAGGACAAGGAAACGGACAGGGTTGGGTGCCTGTGGAATTGTCCGAGGGGCACGTAGTGGGTGGAAATGCTCACCTCTGTTTTTTTCCAGCTCTGCCTTCACATTCTACTGCCCAGGGTTCTTTGCTGATCATGCGGCTCCCAAGTCATATTTCTCATAGCTTGCTACCCTCAGAACACAGGCATCGCAGGGAGCTCAGACTTGATCTTGGCTCTTCAGGGTCTTTTCCAAGGATGGGGAAGTTTGGTGATTCTCAAAACCTCTTTCAAGTGACTTTTAAAATATCATTATTATTATTATGACCTAGTGACTGAGAGACCACTCATTCTCGACCAGGGATGGGACCCAGGCCCCAGTGATGCCAAGTCCTAACCACTGGATGGCCAGTGGAATTCCCCTCAAGTATTATTATTCTGACTCCTCTGTATTCCCTTCCCAGACACACAGAGAACACTCAGCAAGCGCTTGACCCCTTTCCTTTCATGCCTGCTTCTACCCTGCACCCCAGCAGCCAGTCTGCACCCTCTCCCACATCCCCCTTCCCTCCCTTCTTCCTCTGCATCCTTCTTTCCCTCTCTTAATTTCCCCCCCATATCCCTACTTGGGCATTTTCCCAGTCATTCGGACTTCCTTTTTAACTGTCATCTGTCTTTCTTGACATTGTACATGGAGGGCAGTTTTCTTCAACGAGCTCACTTCTTTAGAACACAGAACGTGAGTCACCCTGTGAAGTACCCTCCAGCTGAGTGACACTGGGGACCCAGGCCCCTTCCAGCAGAGCAGTGTCTAAGAGTGCCGGAACCACGTTCATTTTTCTTAACCATATTTTAGTGCAGAAAGTTGGTTCTCTTTTTTTTTTAAGATGCTTAGCCCCACTTTGTGTTGAGCGCCAAGTGTGTTGAGAGACCCATTGCAAGTACTTTTCAGTGGAAGGACATTTCTTCTGTGCTGCTAGAATCAAGATCAGACATAAGCCTGCTGTCAGAATGTGCCTTGAGGGAAGAAAAACCCGCAGATTTTACTAATGTTCGTGTACCCTTGGCTTCCTTTGTGCAGCTGTTGACAAAACTAAGGGGAAATGTTTCCGTGTGATGGGATGGACATTCTTTTGTGAACACACAAGAATGGTATGTCCCAAGTATGTTCTGGGAAGCACTGTTTCTACCAGATATTTCTGGACACAGAGATTCTTTGGTCCCTGAGACTGGAAACCCAGAATTCTTGATCCTCTTGAAGTTTAAGGTTATCCATTAGCATATAAGGATCCCGGAGAGGTTTGACTTTAAAGAAACCACTTTAATTTTGTTCAGTCACAGGCTCCTGAAATTCCTTGACTCCAGCTGGTCTGTTGGTTTGTTTGTGAATGTAGCTTACCCCTCCGCCCTCCTGGCAGCCCCAGGTCAACTCCTTGGGTGGTTCAGTGTCAGTCAGGAACCAACGTAGAGATGGAAGTCCTTGGGAGTGAACATGTGCTCCGCCTTAGCACACCGGCTCGCTTTTCTGAGCCTGGGGATGGGACGAGAAAGCCGTCTCCTGCCTGCTCGGCCGCATTGCTCGGTGAGTTAACCCTCGCCTCTGCTCGCACTGGCTGGCTTACAAGCGCATGGAACCGTGTCCCTTTCCTGCGGCAAACTCTTACCTGGATCCTGCTTTCTGCCTCGGGCAGCTGCCCTGTCTGCTGATCTCCTGACCGAGCTTCTGGAAACCCACTTCTCTACCATCACAGCCCTCTGTTCCCCAGTCCTTCCCCTCTCGGGGCCGCCCCAGCTCCCTAAGGATGACGCTTTCGGCAAGATCACCAAGAACCCCAGTGCCCGGTCCAGTGGGCTTTTTGTCACCCATCCTCTTCCCACGTCCATTTGCCCTGAAGCACTTGACCTTCTTGACAGCCTCTCCTTCAGGAAGCGGCCTCCCTGACGGGACGGCACTTTTTGATCCCGACACTCCTGTTCCTGCTCTCTTCTGGCTACTCTACATCCCACCTTTAAGGCTCCCCCTGCCGAGCCCGCTTTCTTCTCTGTCTCCAGGCCTGCCTGTGGCAAGCTCATTCGCTTCACTTACTGCATCTCTGTTCGTGACTCGGAGAGGCGGTGAGCGTGCTGGTACCTAGGGAGAATGCTGGGTGTGGGCTGTGAGGATTTCAGCCTTGGCGTCATCACTTTCTAGCTCTGTGACCTTGAGGGAAGGACTTCTTTGTCTGTGCCTCAATGTCCCCATCCGTAAAATGGACTTAACATGAGTACCTACCTCATCAGGTGGTTGATTGTGAGGATTAAGTCAGAAAGTAAGTGTGAAGGAATGAGGACATTGTCAGGCATGCTGTAAATGCTTAGTCCATGCTGGCGGTTATCACCCCCACCCGTCATCTCCTCTCATCTTTCCACCATCAGATCACCTTATTGACCATTCTGCTTCCCTTGGGGTATTCAGATTCTCCTGGACCACCCCCAGGCTGAAGCCGCTGGGTCATTCTTTTTAACGGATACTTCCATCTCCAAATCTAAGCACACTGAATGGATGGAGAGATGTTTGGGCCAAAGGACAGTTAATTTTCCAGCAATGAGTTGCCCGCATGTGTAAAGAACATCTTGGTGATGTAGTGTGCTCCCTACCTCTGCCATCTCAGAAACCCCTCCTGCTGGTACAACCTTCTCCAGCCTTCTCTGCTTTTGCAGACCTGGGGCCATTCTGCTGACCCCGCCCCCAGGCCTTCCTGTGTACCTCACTGGCTTCTCAGATAACACTTTAGACTGAGTCTTGGGTAGTTCAGCTCACCTGCAGGAGGGCAAGACACAGTGTCTTCAAACAGAGAAGACAGAGAGCTGTATTGATGGGAAAGTCCCTCCGTCCACATCTAAAATGACAGGGACAAAGCTAAAGGTTGCAAAAAGAGTCGCGATCATGTAGTGACTTTGTCTTTTAATGGATCGACATGTGGTTCCTCTCCAGGAGCTGTGACGAAAGAGCCTGCCTTGGTCGGGAGTCTGGGAGCGCTTCCTAGTGGAAAGGCATGCCCGAGCTGCCAAGAGAAGGATGAGGTGGAGTTAACTAGGGATGGGGAGAGGAAGGAGGCTGCCCAGTGGGGGGGCCACGTCCAGACACCGTGGCAGGAGGTAGCGTGGCATGCCTGTAGCACGTGGAGGAGCTGGAATTCAGCCTGGGGGAGCGAGGACCTTATGGGGAGAGGACTATTGTAATCTCACGCCCCCTCCTTTTCAGCATGCATCACAGTGTGACTTGGAGACCACTGGTTTGTATTTTACACTGCTTGTACAGTGCCCTCCTTCCAGCTAGTCTGCAAGTGCTCCAGGGACCCAAGGTCCAGCCTGTCTTGTTTGTTCTGAGCTGGTGTCGGGGCAGCAGGCTTGGGGGGCATTTGTCACTGACAGCAGGAGGGGCTTCAGCAGAGGTATGGATAGGGAACCAGGTGAAGCCTCCCCTGGTCCAGGAAGGCTTCCTGGAGGAGAGGACACCTGTGCTGCGTCCTAAGTACAGGTGAGCGGCAAGGTGACCCCCGCGGTCTCAGGGGCAGGGCGTGCCAGGGCGAGGCAGTGGGAAGGAGGGCTCCCAGGGGCTGAGAGTTCAGGAAGCCTCCAGCCATTTTGGAGCTTGATGATGGGTGGGGCAGTGGAAGAGTTTGGATGCTTTGCTGAGGGCTTCGGGAGCAATTTAGGCTGAAAACGGCGGGCTCAGCGGGCTCCTCCCGCTGGGCTCTGCTGCTGCTCTCAGTCCCATCTCCATCCCTGAGGAAGACTGCCCTGCCCTGGGATCTGGTTCCCCCTGCTTCCCCTGGTGGCTCAGGCCCATGTGACGGGGCCCTATCTTCCTCTCCAACCAAGACGGCTGTGTGCAGCTTGCAGCCTTAGTCGCATGTTTGATTTGGAATGGAATGCAACATGTATTTGTGTGTGTATGTGGAGTTATTCAAAGATACTTCTAAGATTTACTCACTGTTGAATGTAGGTGTGTTTCTTCCCCATGACTGCATAGGTTTCCAACTTTTCCTGTCTTCTCCTCTCTTGATTTATTCCCATTCACCATCCCATTGTCTTTCGGGATAATATTTTTTTTATTGACTTTTTTTTTTTTTGGCAGCACCACATAGCTTGAGGGATCTAATTTCCCCAACCAGGGATTGAACCTGGGCCCTTGGCGGCAAAAACTTGGAGTCCTAACCACTGAACTGCCAGGGAATGTCCTTGAATAATATTTTCAAAAAATTAAACATAATGGCATCCTGACCATAAGAAAATCGAGCAACTTACATATATTGATTTAGATCTATTTGTTATTTAATTAACCTATTATAAACATATTTATTGTCATCCTATAAAGGGAAAGAATTGAATCACAAATGATTTTCCCCCAAAGAGAATAGGCTTGATGAAAGGGTTGCACATACTATTGATAAAAGAGCACAGAATGAAAATGAACTCCCCACCCTGCCTCTTCTGTCTCGGCTCTTGCCCATTTCTCCTGTGTCCTCTGGAGACATACAGATACTACTTTCTGCAAAGAATACTTTAAAATGCATGACCTTACATACCCATAGATACACATACACATAGTCACACGTATGCAAGTGTGTGTGCATGCCTGCATCCCTACTGTGCACTCATTCTATGTGTTACGTGCCTGCACGGTCAGGGTAATTTGACGATCTCCCCTGTCATTCTTGTTTGTGGACCACACAGACTTTCATTGTGTGGATATTTAACCAGCTGCTCATAGTGGTATTTAGGCTGTTTCTAATCTCCCTGATAAACAGGGCTGCATTGAATAGCCCTGAGATATGTTATTTCTTTATCCAAGAGTGTACACACACTGAGTGAGCATGTCTGTATTGAAGTTTGATAGATGAGGCCAACTTATTCTCTGCAGAGACCACTTAAGAGGGCCTGTTTGTTTTGCCTTTGTGGGATAAAAAGGGGTACCTCACTGAAGAATTGTCCTTGTTTTTTGATGAGCTTGGGTATCTTTTCATATTTTTAAGAGCCATTGAACTTCTCTTTGTATGAATGATCTATTTGTCCTTTACCCATTTCCCTCTTGGGTTGCTTTTTGTTTGTTTTCTGATGCTAAACTTTTGATCATTTAACTCTGCTGGTTTGCTGTAGTCTGTACCAACCAATACAGCTTTTTGGTTGCAGAACTGTCCATAATCAAGAGTTCAGAATGAGGGGTCAGGTAAAACTGACTTTCTCTGCCAGATGGTGATGGTCAAAGGACTTGGTGACCATAGCACCCAAAACATGTAGCCATACTTACCTGTATTAAATACGTCTTTTCCAGGTGATTTTCAGCCGGTGGCTGGTGGTAAATGCGTTGATGGTTTTATTAGGCACAACCCTTATGAGTTAATTTCCTTCTTGCTTTTAACCAAAGGGTCATCAGGTGAAGGTGAATTTTTTTTTGTTAATATATTACTTCTCTTCTCTTGGTCAATATTTTCATTCTAGAAAATGGTACAAGATTTCCACTTTTTCTATAAATTAGCCTTGGGGTCCAAGTGTCCAGTAAGCTTCTCTGTTTTAACTGGGTACTTAGTAAATGTTTGATCCAAAACGTAAATATTTCCAACTGCTATTTTGCCACCTTTCTTAAAGGCACGTGCTTAACACAACACTTCTCAAACCATATTAATAGATGTTCTGTGATATTTTAAAAAAAATGTGCCCCTGGCCACATTAATTTTGAAAAGATTGAATTAAATAAAATTAGATTCTTTACTAGAGTACTTCTCAGAGACTTTAATACAGCAGTCGGTCCATTGAATGTCCAAGAGGAGGCTGTTGGATAATGTGTTTCACAAATGTATTTGACCACAGAAACCGCTTTCACTTTCTTTATGGTCTCTCACTGAACTAGCCTCAAGCAATTAGCATGAAACTCAGGAAAGTATCAGGAGAAGGAATCGGTTACTTTGCTGACTGAAATTAGGCCGAATTTGTCTGAATTGGGCCAAATGAGGAACCCTGTTAGAAATAGTTACTTTGAGTACTTGACAGCAATCCGATTCCTGAAATTAACTACAGATGCTGCTGTAGTTAAGCTCAGGGTGCAGCAGACGAAGACACCAGTTACTTTCTCCAAGCTCTCCAAGGTCTTATTCACAGTGTAAAATGTAGAGACCAAGGTCATTTCTGATAGACCTCCACTGCCCTACTTGAGGTCAGATACCACCTTCAGTCTGAAGCTTCCCAATCAAACCGGGCTGGAGGTGAGGGGATCGTGTGGAGACAGGAACCGTTGGCTGGAGGACTTAATTATGAAGCAAATTTAAGGAGCCACAAGCGGGGGCGAAGAATCCAGCGCATGAACAGGGCGGCTTATTCTTTCCTCTTGGGCTTCTGACTTTGGTTTTTATCCCGTTTCACTGGTCACTTCTCCCTTTTTAAGGAATCTTAATTATTTGTCTTTTCAACCTTCCTGAATTTTCAAACAGCAGTTCTCAGAGGTGTTCTGGAACACTGGTGACCAGGGATATGTCCCAAGTCATCTGAGAGCCAAATGAAACCGATAACAATTTGCAGATGACCATAACATAGAATGGGAGGGCGTGGCACCCCACTCCAGTCTTCTCGCCTGGAGAATCCCATGGACAGAGGAGCGTGGTGGGCTACAGTCCATGCCGTCGCAAAGAGTCGGGCATGACTGAAGCCACAGCACACACACACACACATTTTATAATCCAAGTAAATGAGTTTGAAGAAATAATGTAGCTGTGACCTGGTGGGGCTCTGAGGTTTTTGTTCAGGCCGTGTTTAAATGAGGATTTCTCTTTTAGAATCGAGTGTTCTATGAATAGTGGTCAGTATAACACTGGCTTGCTGAGGCTGCCCTAATAAATTAGCACGAACTGGGCAACTTGAATGCAGAAGCGTGTTCTGTCACGGTCCTGGAGGCTGGAAGGCTGAGGTCGGTGTGTAGTGGTGTGCTGCTTCCTTCTGAGGGCTGTGAGGGAGTGCTCTGTTCCAGGCCTCGCTCCTGGGCTTGGCTGTCTCCCCTCCATGAGCATCTCTGAGTCCCGGCTTCCTTCTGTTCTACGGACAGCGGTCATGTGGGATTAGGGTCCTCTCCAATGACCCCACTTTAACTTGCATCTGAGTGAATCTTGTTTCCAAATAAGGTCATACTCTGAGGTACGGGATGGGGTTAGAGCTTTAATGTGTGAATCTAGGAAAGACGTAATTCAACCCATAGCAACAGGCTAATGTTCTCTTTCTTTTTTGAAGACTGTACATGGCAAGTCAAAGCCAATGATCGACGCTTCCATGAACAACCTCAGTTTATGAACACAGTATTCTTTTGCATTAAGGAGAGCAAATATGCGGTAAGTTGATTTTAATTAGTAAGCTTTATTAAAAGCCAGTTTGTTTTTTTTCCCCCAATAGCCATGATGCTTACTTGCTTTGTGTGACACCTGCCTTCCAGGTAACTCCTGGCCTGGGGCCACTTGTTAGTTCTCTAGAATGTCATTTTTTAAATTGAAGTACAGTTGATTTACAATGTTGTATCAATGTCTGCTGTACAGCAAAGTGGTTCGGTTTATATATATATATATATATATATATATAGGTATATTTCTTTAAGAAATTCTTTTCCATTCTGGTTTATCCCAGGACNAGAATGTCATTTTTTAAATTGAAGTACAGTTGATTTACAATGTTGTATCAATGTCTGCTGTACAGCAAAGTGGTTCGGTTTATATATATATATATATATATATATATAGGTATATTTCTTTAAGAAATTCTTTTCCATTCTGGTTTATCCCAGGACATTGAATAAGACTTCATTGTTTATCCATCCTATGTATAATAGTTTTCATCTGCTAGCTCCATACTCCCAGTCCACTCTCCCTGGCAGTCACAAATCTGTTCTCTATGTCTGTGAGTCTGTTTCTGTTTCACAGATAAGTCCATTTGTGTGTTATTTTAGATTTCCTAGAATGTCCTTTTTTCTCATTGCGTTAAAATGAACTATCTTAAGGGGTACGGGGCAGTGTGAAACAAAACAAAATTGATTGAAATTTTCCCTCTGAATATACAAAGCTCTTTTAAAAAAATTTTTATCAAAGAGCATACAGTAATATCACAGATGCCTCGCTTTTTGACAGTAATAAGAATTTAAAAGGAATCTTGGTAACTTATCTCTCCATCCTTGGCCTGTGATGGATTCAGAGACTTTGAAGATATTTTCACCCCCAAAATGCTTATTACCATAGAAATATAAAGAACATGAGCTAAGTCTGGGCTGAAATGTTGTCTGTTAGATTCCTGGGACTGCTCCACAGAATACCACCAATGGGGTGGTGTAAAACAACAGAAATTTATTCTCTTACAATTTGAAAAGGCCCGAAGTCTAAAATCAAGGTGTCAGTGGGCTGATTCCTTCTGGGGGATCCATAGGAGAGGCTGCTGCAGACTTCTCCTTGGTCTCTGGCTAACAGAGCTTGGTGATCCTTAGCGACACACCACTCCAGTCTGTCTCCCTGTATGTTTCTCTGCCTGTGCCCAATTTTCCTCTACAAAGGCCAGCAGGCCTGATTATTACATTAGGCCTTAATCCACCTCAATCCAGCGTGGCCTCACTATAACTTGATCACCTCGGCAAAAACAGTATTTCTAATATTTGGTTGGCCAAAAAGTTCGTTCAAATTTTTTGTCCCATCTGATGGGAAAACCCGAATGAACTTTTTGGCCAGCCCAGTAAGATGACCGTCGCAGGTCACAGGGTCAGAACTTGAGCGTATCTCTGGGGGGCACACAATTCAACCCATACCTGCGTCTTTGACTCTTACACACCCTCCACTGCTCTTATAAGAATGTTCCTTTTCCACCCATGTTGACACATCTCATTTTTCTCCTCATCTTTGCCCTGTTTTCTAAGGGGCTCTGAAGATCAAGAAACCCAACAGCGGAATCTGTTTGGTTACAGTGAGAGTTGGCAAAGAGACCGTTGAGGGGGAATCTCTGTGTCCTGTGACTCTCTGACATAAGCTCCCAAGGTGTCATTTCGAGGCCCAGTTAGAAGGAAAAACTTAAAGAAAGTCTCAGTATCTTTCAAACAAACTATAGCCTCATGTGCCTGTAGGCCACAGGGCTGACTTCTGTGTCTGGGCCTCCCTGTTGGCTCAGCTGGTGAAGAGTCTGCCTGCAACGCGGGAGACCCCGGTTCAATTCCTGGGTCAGGGAAGATCCCCTGGAGAAGGGATAATCTACCCTTTCCAGAATTCATGGGCCTCCCTGATGGCTCAGCTGGTAAGGAGTCTGCCTGCAATGCGGGAGACCTAGGTTCGATCCCTGGGTTGGGAAGATCCCCTGGAGGAGAGTGTGGCAACCCACTCCAGGATTCTGGCCTGGAGAATTCCATGGACTGTAATAGTCAGTCCATGGGGTCACAAAGAGTCAGATACAACTGAGCGACTTTCACTTTCACTTCATACATTGTGTATTGTGCTAAGTGTGCGACCGTTTAGAATGATTCTCTCATTTTTTCCAACAGAATAATGCAATTAAAACGTACAAATACAACGCATTGACCTTCCTCCCGATGAATTTGCTCGAGCAGTTTAAGAGAGCGGCCAATTTATACTTCCTAGTCCTCCTCATCTTACAGGTGATAATGCCCTTTCATACCTTAGGTCTGTTTTGAGTTATGCTGACTCAGTAACATTCAGGTTGTTAGTGTGTAAACTGTACATAAAATACAAACAATCTTGGAAGTTTTCTATATGGTCATCTGGGTTCTGGATGTAAGAGAGTGTGACTAATACCCAGAATCAGTTCACGAACAGTGTTACAGAACACTGAATCTGAGCAGATGCAGATGTTATTTTAATTCTGTATTTTAAAAAGTTCAGTTTAATACTTATGTTAGTGAAAACATACTGATGTCATTGTTAAAATGATTTTCCTGAAATGAGTCAAATTCAAATGTTCAGTTTGTGAAACAGTTGTACCTTAAAAGTAAATCTGTATTTTGTGCTTGGCTTTTATTTTTTATTTAGTTGCCAAAAGGTTATTGATTTTTATTAGGATTTTTGTCACAATTCTCAAAATTATTTTTCTGACCTGGTTTTACACTGGAAAGACCTATTTTTTTTTTTCCTACTTTGGGCAAGAAGTCCACTTAATCTGGAGAGCATTACTTTCATCTGTCTAGGAACTATTTTACGATCAGAGAAACTATATACCCTCTAGTTGCCACTCCGAGTTTCCACCTTTAGCACTTGATGTGCCGGTTACAGAGGATGACATCTCCACTTGGTTTCATCAGATTCTTTATGTCAAGCGTTTGATTTGGAGAATAGTCTCACCTGCGGGGATTCGCCCAGTGTAGTTTTGTGAAACTGTAACCTGTGTGTCTGAGTGGAGATGGCGGACGCACGGGTGGAGGGAAGACTCGGGAGGGAGAGCTAGACCCTTAACAGGGTTTAGTGGAATCTGAGACCTGCTGACTTGGTCATAAGGCGCGGTCTTATCAAGCAGGGCCTTAGAGACAGGCTTGTGTAGAGAGAAACATGCCAAGTTTACAGTGCTGCTGCGTGACGAGTGGGCCGCTTTCCCTCCCTTCCTTCCGGAAGGAAAAGGGGCGTTCTGCCTTATTATAGTCACAGTAACGTGGAAAATGAACTGCGTCCCCCCATCTCCCCACACCTTGATTATCTTTCCTGAAGGCACAGCAATCCAGGTGCAGGTACTGGTAGCAGCCTTAACCGTTTCCTTGCACTGTTCCTTCACGTAATTCTTGTAGTCTGCAAGATTAGTATTGGCCGAAAAGTTCGTGTGGGTTTTTCTGTAACATGTCTCTGTCTCTAGGCTCTGTTCCAGGAAGCCAGAAGCTAGAGAGAAAGGCAGGAGAAGGGTTAGCTGGGTGCTTCGGCACCTTTCCATGCCTGCTGTGCAGGATGCCAGCTGGATGATGGTGGGGATTAGATGTAACATTAGCAGTTGCCTGTAGCTCTGCTGTGTCTTCCCAGGCACATATGTCTGCCATTTTTCAATCTCTTTCAGGCAATCCCTCAAATCTCGACTCTGGCATGGTACACCACGCTGGTGCCCTTGCTTGTGGTTCTGGGCGTCACGGCCATCAAAGACCTTGTGGATGATGTGGTAAGGATTTCTCATGCAACCTCCTCCTCACCGCCGCAAGCGTATTTTCTAGTGGCATTCATACTGGCCGTTTTGAGATGATTAAAATAACCTTTCCTCATCCCTCCTCTCAAGGCGCGCCATAAAATGGACAAGGAAATCAACAATAGGACGTGTGAAGTCATTAAGGATGGCAGGTACCGTGGCTTTCTGAATGTGTCTTTTCATCCAAGGATGTAATATACAAATACAACCAGAAGCAACCTTAGGGATAACTAGGAACTTGGAAGTCTAATGGTGCATGAACCTCTTCCTTGTAAAGGCCTCTCTCCACTTCCTGGGACGAGGCTGTCCCCAGGCTGGAGTCTAGACAGTTGCCTGCTGGGGGTCTGAGTCCTCAGTCCTCTTGGCTTCCCTTCAGCCTGGAGTATGCGACTCCATCTCCGCTCTCCCCCAGCGATTTGCCCAAACATCCTGAAACCCTTCAGGAATCCCCAGCTATAGTGGTCTCTCCCTTCGCTGGGCTTTCCGAGCATTTTGTTTTCATCTTTCTTGTTATGAGCTGAGTTTTATTAGAATTAGTTGTGGTGAAATCTCATCATCTGCAATATCTCTGAGGTCTGCCATACTATATTTTAAATTTTTAAAAATGTTCATTTGCTAGACAGCCAAGTGGGTGTTTCCGGGAGAATTTAATACCAAAGGAAGCCCTCTTTTTATTTTATCAATATTCTTATGAGGTTTATTAGAAAAGTGACACACTCGTTAAAAAGGTAAGTTTAAACACTGGAGAGGAGACAAGTTAAGAACCAGAGCTTGGGACTTCCCTGGTGGTCCCGTGGCTAAGACTCTGGGCTCCTAATGCAGGGGACCCAGGTTCGATCCCTGGTTGGGGAAACAGATCCCAGATGCTGCAACTAAAGACCCTGCATGCTGCAGCGAAGATCAAAGATCCCGAGTGCTGCAACTAAGACCCAGTGCAGCCAAATGTGTATAAAAACCAAAGTATCGTGAGCATTCCAGATGGCTCTGTGGGGTCCATAATGCTTCCCTCTCCTGGGATCAGCAGGCGATGGGTAACTGAGTGGAAGGAAGCAGAGGGACTGGGAGCACAGGACATGAGCAAAAACAGAGGTGGCACGTGTCTCCTTCCTGCACATTTAAGGCGCCCTCGCTGAGCCCCGATCACGCAACGCAGGATGGAAAGGAATGCACAAAGTTAGCGCCGCCTTTGTTTCTTCCTCCAGAGGAGAAGACAAGCCTTATGACCCCTTAATCATCAGCTGGCTGACCTTCCCCTGGGATATACATGTTTTCCCAGAATTTTTGGCTCCCAGACAACATAATCCAAATCCCCTGCCAGTAACTTGAAGAGTGCCACTGAACTATCATTCTTTTCTACATTCAGGTTCAAAGTTGCCAAGTGGAAAGATATCCAAGTCGGAGATGTTATTCGCCTGAAAAAAAATGACTTCATCCCAGTAAGTGGGCT
The DNA here is from genome assembly GCA_006410875.1 of Neotragus pygmaeus. Taxonomy (NCBI): domain Eukaryota; kingdom Metazoa; phylum Chordata; class Mammalia; order Artiodactyla; family Bovidae; genus Neotragus; species Neotragus pygmaeus. Next base: position 15,659 of record SJYV01051777.1, read on the forward strand.
GAAGCTCTGCTGACTCATTCCTTGCCCTTCCGTCTGACTTGGCATTCGATTCGGCCTCGGGCGTGGGGGTCTCTGTGTTACTGGTGTGTTTTGTTTCAAACAGGCTGACATCCTGCTGCTGTCGAGCTCCGAACCTAACAGCCTCTGCTATGTGGAGACGGCTGAACTGGATGGGTGAGTGGNTGGGCAGCTTTCCCCAGCCGGGGAACCACCAAGAATTCCATGCAGGCCACCCAGATTCCTGGCAGCTGCCAGCCCCACCTCAGCCCTGACCTGGTGGCCTGGGTCGCTTCCCTGCCAACTCCACGTTCCCACTTGGAGCTGCGCAGTCTGAGTCTCCAGTCATTCCAGACACAACAAGGATTGAGCGGTTCTACTCTGGCTTGCCAGGAGGGTTTGCAGCCAAGCCGCGCTCCTCCAGGGGCGGAGAGCTGACCGGGGACGTCAGACACAGCTTGCCTTTTGCCATCCCAAAGGTCGTGTCTGCTCCACTCTGGCTGCTTCACCAGCTCAGCCACCCCTGTCAGAGTCTCCTCTCCACCTGGACCTCCCCTCCCCTCCAGGTCTCACTGTTGCTTTATCCATGGAGCCACTGCTCCCTTGGTCTGTAACATATTCTTGTGCTGTCCCCTCCAGCTTGCCTTTCTGCATCAGCAGATAGAGTAGTGCTGTATCCCCATTCAACCTTCACCTTCAAGTTTCAATAGCACCTGTGTACTCCGTGTAACAGATTTAGCGCTCTGTTTTACTTTACATACTCTGTTCTTGACTGTCAACTGTCACTGTGATTTGGTTTCAGTTATTTGCACTTCAGAATCTAGCTCACTGTCTGAGCAAACATGCTGTTTGGTGAATGAGAAAAAAGATGGACAGAGGGATGGATGAATGGATATTGGATGGATGATGTATGTCAGTTCAGTCACTCAGTCATGTCCGACTCTTTGAGACCCCATGGACTGCAGCACATCAGGCCTCCCTGTCCATAACCAACTCCTGGAGTTTACTCAAACTCATATCCATTGAGTCAGTGATGCCATCCAACCATCTTATCCTTTGTTGTCCCCTTCTCCTCCCACCTTCAATTTTTCCCAGCATCAGAGTCTTTTCAAATGAGTCAGTACTTCGCATCAGGTGACCAAAGAATTGGAGTTTCAGCTTCAGCATCAGTCATTCCAATGAATATTCAGGACTGATTTCCTTTAGGATGGTCTGGTTGATCTCCTTGCAATCCAAGGGACTCTCAAGAGTCTTCTCCAACACCACAGTTAAAAAGCATCAATTCTTTAGTGGTCAGCTTTCTTTATAGTCCAACTCTTACATCCATACATGACTATTGGAAAACCATAGCTTTAACTACATGGACCTTTGTTGGCAAAGTAATGTCTCTGCTTCTTAATATGCTGTCTAGGTTGGTCATAGCTTTTCTTTCAAGGGACAAGTGTCTTAATTTCATGGCTGCAGTCACCATCTGCAGTGATTTTGGAGCCTTCCAAAATAAAATCTGTCATGTTTTCCTCTGTTTCCCCATCTATTTGCCACGAAGTGATGGGACCAGATGCCATGATCTTAGTTTTCTGAATGTTGAGTTTTAAGCCAACTTTTCCACTCTCTTTCACTTTCATCAAGAGGCTCTTTAGTTCTTCTTCGCTTTCTGCCATAAGGGTGGTGTCATCTGCAAATCTGAAGTTACTGATATTTCTCCCAGCAATCTTGATTCCAGCTTGTGCTTCATCCAGCCTGGCATTTCATATGATGTACTCTGCATATAAGTTAAATAAGCAGGGTGACAATATACAGCCTTGATATACTCCTTTCCCTATTTGAAACCAGTCTGTTGTTTCACGTCCAGTTCTAACTCCTGCTTTCTGACCTGCATACATATTTCTCAAGAGGCAGGTCAGGTGGTCTGGTGTTCCCATCTCTTTAAGAATTAAGTATGTATGGATAAATGGGTGTCAGCTGGTGGCTGGCTGAATACAAGAATGAAAGAATAAAAGGATAAATGGATGGATGCTAAATAAACAAATTAAGTGGATAAATGTCAGATAAATGGATGGATAGATGTTGGCTAGCTAGCTGGCTGGCTGGCTAGCTCTATAGATGGATGGATAGAGGAAGGAAGGATGGTTGGGTGAATAAATGGATGGATGGAAGAAAGAATGAGTGAATAGATGGATGGACGGATGTGTAGAAGAAAGAAAGGAAGGATGAGTGGATGGATGGATGGCTCATCCTTTTGATAGGACAGCCAAAGACCTCTTATCTAATATCTATGGGATTTCTATTTTCCCATTGCAGAGCTACTGAAAGTCCAAAGCTTCCCCCCCGCCCCCAAGAGAAGCTCTCTGTTCCTCATGTCCTCCTAAGCCAATTCTGAGAGAAGCAAAGCAAGAGTTTTGGGTCCCATTTGATGGACAAAGAAATTGAGATCTAGAGTCATTTAGGATTCGTTCATGGATACCCAGCTAGTTTAAAGCAGAGTGAAAATCAGACCTCTGGCTTCTCGACTCTCAGGTCTGAGGTACATATGTATGTGTACGTATATAACTTTACTGAAGCATCTGAGAGTAAATTTAGAGAGTTTTGCCTCTAAATAGTTCAGCATGTGTTTACCTAGTCTTTCTCTTTTACAATCATGGTATAGTTATCAAAAATCAGGAAATTAGCCAGACCTTATTGAGACCAGCTGACCCACTAATATCCTTTTCCTATCCAGGCTCCAATGTAGGGTCCCACACGCATTTGGTTGCTGAGTTGCTTTAATCTCCTTTAACTGGGAACAGTTTCTCAGCTTTTAAAAAATTTTCATGACCTAACATTTTTGAAGAGAATCAGCCGGTTATTTTGCAGATGCCCCTTGATATGGGCTTGTCCGATGATTCCTCTCGATGAGAATTTGGGTTACTCAACATTGGCGGGCTGCCACAGAAATGATGCTCTCCTTCCCAGGGCATCATCTCAGGAAGGACACGATGATTCGTCCCCTCACTGGTGAAGTTATCCTTGGTCCCCGAGAGGTGGTGTCTGCCAGTTTTCTCCAGTGCAAAGTTATTCTCTTTCCCTTTGTAAAATGGTATCATATGAGAAGCTATTATGAGACTACGTAAGTGTTTTGCTCCTCATGATACATTTGCCCACGGATTTTAGCATCCATTGATGTTCCTTGCCTGAAACAGCTATCATCCTGGTGGTTGCCAAAAGGTGATTGTCTAATTCCAACATTCCTTCTACAGGTGGAAGAAGGAATAGAATGGAAGGACATTCCTTCTATCAGGTGGAATCCTTCTTTAAATAAGAGTTTTTTTCTTCTCCTGATTTATTCAGTCATTTATATCAGTATAGATTCAGAGGTTCCTCCTTTACTGTGGGTTGAAATATATTACTATAATTAATTAGTAAATTAACATTTTATCTTGAAATAATTCTAGACCCCCAGGAAGTTGCAAAGACAGCATATAAGGTCTCATGTGCCCTTCATCCAGTTTCTCTTAGTGGTTGTGTCTTATATAACTGTAGTGCAATGGCAAAGCCAATATACGCAATGCATATACTGCACTGGTGCAATATATGTGCATAGTTGTGTCATTTTATCATGTGTGTGCATTCACGGAATCACTGCAGTCAAGATACTGCTTGACCATCTTGAAGATCTGCCTGGGCTCTGCTTCTACACTCAGGCCTCTCTGTCTCTCCAGCCATCCCTTGCTCATGGCAATTATCCTCTTGTTCTCCATCTCTGTGCTTATGTCACTTCAAGAACATTATATAAATGAAATAACTCAGAGTGTGACCTTTGGAGACAGGATTTTTTGCTCAGCATAGCATCCTTGAGGTTCCTTCAAGTTGTTATGTGTCTCAAAATCTCATTCACTTTTATTGCTGGGTAGTGTTCCATGGTATGGAGCTACCAAGTTTGTTTAGCCATTCACCTTTTGAAGATATTTGGTTGTTTTTCAATTTGGGGCTATTACAAATACAGCTGCTGTGAAGTCATGTACAGTACAGGTTTTTGTACAGACATGTTTTCCTTTCTCTGGGCCAAGTTCCCAGAAGTGTAATTGCTAGGTTGTATGGTCAGTGTATGTTTAGACTTTGAAGAAACCACCAAACTTTTCCAGAGTGGCTCTGCTATCTTTGTTTCCATCAGCAGTGTATGAGTGCTCCAGTTTTTCTGTATTCTCATCAACATTAGTGTTGTGACCTTTTAAAAACACTTTTAGCCATTCTTCTAAGTGTGTAGTGATAATCTCACTGTGATCTTAATTTGTATTTCCTTATTATTTTTAAAATTTTTACTGAAATATAATATAGCTCATTTACAATATTGTGTTAGCTTCAGGTATGCAGCAAAGTGATTCAGTAATACATATATATGGATATATATTCTTTTTCAGATTATTTTCCATTACAGGTTATTATAAAATATTGAGTATAGTTTGCTATGCCATAGAGTAGGTCTTTGTTGGTTATCTACTTTATATATAGTAGTGTGCATATTTTAATCCCAAACTCATAATTAATTTGCATTTCCTTACTGACTAATGCTACTTCCCTGGTGGCTCAACAGCCTGCAATACAGGAGACCTGGGTTCAATCCCTGGGTTGGAAAGATCCCCTGGAGAAGGGAATGGCAACCCACTCCAGTATTCTTGCCTGGAGGATTCCATGGCCAGAGGAGCCTGGTGGACTACATTCCATGGAGTTGCAAAGAGTCGGACACAACTGAGAGATGAACATTTCATTTCATTTCAGTGATGTCTAATGTCTCTTCATGTGTTTATTTGCCATCCATGCCTCCTTGTTGGTGCAATGTCTCTTTATGTCTTTTGCCCACTTTGTATTTGGATTGTTTCATTACTTACTGTTGAAAGTGAAAGTGAAGTCACTCAGTCGTGTCCGACTCTTTGTGACCCGGTGGACTGTAGCCCACCAGGCTCCTCCATGGGATTCTCCAGGCAAGAATACTGGAGTGGGTTGCCATTTCCTTCTCCAGGGACTGACTGTTGAGTTTTGACAATTTGTTATATCTGAGTAGGAGTCCTTTGTCAGATAGGTGTTTGCAAATATTTCTCCCTTATTATTTATTTTAGTTTCAACTTGCCCTTGTTGACCTTTAAAAGAAAGTTTTCAAGTTGTTTGAAAGTTGTTTTCTTTAGATCTACCATGTGCTTGCTGGCACTTGTCAAGAGCTGTGAATACATAAGACATAAGGCAGGGTCCTTGCCCATGAAGAGCTCAGTTTAGCATCCAAGAGCAGAGAACAAAACAGATCATTTCAACACAGTGCAGTCAATGGCGCGGAAAAGACATGGATGGCATGTGTGGGAACACCAAGGTGAGGAAGGTTGGTCAGGGGAGATGGGCAGGAGCCGGAAGGATGGGTCTGCTCCCGTGGGCAGGTAAAGAGCCATGGGTGATCAGAGTAGAAGTAAGAGCTCACACAGATGACCTTGAGTAGTTCAAGTACATCCAATTCAAGTAGTTCATGGCAGCAGGGCTAGGAGGCCGGAGAGCACCGTGGGGCAAGTGCTTTGTGGAACCCCTTGGAACTGGGTTGGCCTCTCTGAAGGCCCCCCCGTCCTGTGACCTTGGACAAGGTCAGTTAACATTTCTCAGGCTCAGTTTTCTCACAGGCAAAATAAGTTTGGTAGTGCCTACTTCCCGAAGACTCTGGGAGGATAGGAAATAATGAACGTGAAGCATTCAGCTCTCTACTAGGGAGGGNAAAAAAAAAAAAGCTGCCACGCCTGACTGGCTGGACCCAGGGTCCAGAATTAATTTGGAGATGAGGTGAAGGATTTGTGGCGCCAAGGCCTCAGGCCGTTCCCAGCCTTCTTTTGCAAATCTCATGTACGTTTTATGCAGCAAAGGAATGGTTGACTTTTTTAAAGAAAATTTCAGTTGTAAAACAACAGATGTTTCTGCTGCGTGACCCACTGCGATCACCAGTGAGATGACCAGTGAGGGTCGGTTGTGTTTGGAGTGTTTGTGATCCCCTCTCTCGCTCACCCAGAAACCTGGTCAAATTCTCTCCCCAACTCTAGGCCTGTTTCTGGTTGGTACGATAGGGAGGAGGAACATGTGGACTAGATGTCCCTAACTTGACTAAAACTGCTAATTCTAAATTAGGCCCCCATCTGCCCTAGATGTTAAGGGAGTATATGTGGCTTCCTTTCCTGGAGCAACCTGACTTGAAAGTAAACTGGAATTGTAAGAAGGGGGCAGCAGGTGAAGGCTGACGGGAGCAGGTGTGGCCTGGGGTGCAGTTTCAGTGTATTTGAGGTCCACAGCTCCCCAGGGCCTGGCTCTGCTCTTTCACCACTCACCCCACCTAGACAGAGGCATTAGCTTTGTCTTGCCCTGGGCCACCAGAAGAGGATTCTGGCTGTGGCAACACCTGCTGCCAGCAAAAGGATCCAAAGCAGGGCCTGGGTTGCTGCTGGCACTCCAGGAGGATGTGGCTGGGGAAGGCCGTGATTTCTCCTGGCTTCTGTCCAATCATACAAAGTGGGGGCTCGCTCCAATGTGGGTCAGAGCTATTCTTGGACACTTGGTCCCCCAGCACCTCCTGCATGCCAGGTGGGGTGCCGGTCTCTTCCGGGGTAGAGCTTAACAGGCTGCCAAGCCCTGCCCTCTGGCTGTTCCCATTGTTGTATGAGTTTCATTTTCAAATTCTTTGGCACCAAGACTTAAAAGACCAGAGCTGGCTTTTGTTTGAGTCAGAGCTACAGAGGGAAAGAGGGAACTCAGCACAGACCCATGTTTTCTGGACAAACAGAGAGTTGTGTGAGAGGTCCCATTTGGTGTTGGGAGCTCCCTCAATTTCTTGAGAGAATTAGTGAAGAAAAGGGAAGCCCATTTCCTACATCTCCTGCCCTCATCCTCCTCCCCTTCCTGTCCCTCCCTCCTCAGCCCCTTTGGGTCTCAGACTGGGGGACCAGAACATGAAAGGGATGGTGACAAGCCATGCAAAGCCTCATTCAGAAGGGAAGGAATGCAGACAGGTAACTGAAGTCCAGGCTTCAGTTCGTTCCTGCCTCCTGTCCTGAGACTGACCCTACAGCCCCCTCCCCGCTCCACTTTGGACCCTGCTGGAACAGTGGCTAGCTAACCTCCAACCTGGAACTTTCCCCAATCCTCAGGCTGGGCCAGCCTGGACATCTTCCCCTTAGCAGCCTATCACTTTTCCTTCCAGTATCATCTGGAAAGAGAACATGTGTGGGCATTATGACCAACAGACAGGCTCGGGCTGTGTGGCCCTGGACTAGTCACTTCACCTCTCTGAACCTTGGTAAAATGGGGATAAGGTGACCTCGCTCATAAGGTGTTATGGGAATCTAAAGAGATGCGTAAAGAATTCAGTACAGTACCAGGCACACATTAGCAATAGCAACAGTTCTGTGATGTGGACAGACAAGCAGGCAGGTTCAGTGGCCGGAGCACAATTAACTGGGGGTGTCTTTGATCACACTAGTGTCTTCCATTGTTCTCTCACTGTCTCATCTGTGAGAATCCTGTTTTTCCTACCGCACTTGAAGAACAGTAGATTGGTTGGGGTTTTTTTTTTTTTTTTCTTTCTCTCTCATCTAACCCAGTCCCCTCGAAAAATACTTACTGAATTGAATCAGTGGTTTCAATTCCAGAAGCAAAATTAATCCTTTCCCTCCTCCTCCAGCTCCGAGATGGTTTTTTGGAAACCCCGTGTCACTCCCTTTATTACAAACTCCTCTGCCCTCCTCCAGGCGCCTGAGCCACTCTGGGATTACAAATGGAGCCTTCTGCCTCTAGGTCAGTGATTCCGCTACCATCTGTCAGCACGGATTGATTGAGGAGACTGGCCCTGCCCGGCATATCAGTGACTTGTGCGAAGTGAGCCGGGTGCGGCGCCTTCAGCGGGAGGCGGATGTCCTTCCTCTGGCTCTCTGGCTCGCTCTCGAGCACACATACCGCCCGCCCGCACCTTTATCCTTCAGTGGGCCCCAGCTCTCCTTCCTCTTGGGAGGGGCCTGCTGCTAACTGGAGACGAAGGCGGAGGCTCCTGGAACTCCTGCTCGGAGGGCTCCAGAAGACGACTTACCAAAAAAAGCCTCCGCTTACCGGAAGTGGGGGAACCCCACCTCCCCTCCCCGGCATCCTGCAGAGCCTGTCCCCAGCCAGGCACTTTCCCCACGCAGAGCGTAAACAGAAGGGTTGGCCTGAACCTCTGTGGGCACGCCTTCCTTCCACACAGAGCACCTGCTCTGTATGTGAGGCTTCGGGCCCTCATGGAGGGAACGCAGGACCTAAGAACAGGTCTTTCCCAGGCAAGGGCAGGGCAGGCAGGGAGGCGCAGGGAGTGGGGACCGCTCCAGATAGATAGTCGGGGATCCCAAGATGGAGCTGCGAGCGGACAGCCACTGCAGTTCCCAGGAGAACTGTGTGCAGCACAGGGCATGGGAACCAGAGATGGGGGTGCAGAGGTGGGCAGGGGTGGGATCCTACAGGGCCTTGTATCTGGGACACTTGGTTTCATGGAGTCTCCCAGTGACCTCTGACCCGGAGATCTGCCCCTCAATCCTGCCCTCCCCGTCATTCCCCCTGGGCCTAAGTGGTGGCTGCCTCCTCCTTGGCCCTCGCTGGTTGCACTGGGCTGTCTGTGCTCGCATCCATTCTCTTCCACAGGACCATGAGCACCAGCAGGCAGACCCCTCTGCTTTCCTTGGGTCTCTGGCATTCCAAGGCAGAGCCAGGCACCATCACCATAACAATGATCCCATTAGAAATGGATCCGCAGCCCAGAAGAATCCAGGCTCACTGAGAACAGGCACTGTGGGTTTGCAAGATGGGGTTGGTACTGTTCCCATCCCCACTTTACAGGTGGAACCACTGAGACACAGAGAGCTGGACGGCTTGTCCCAAGTCACACCGCTCAGAAGAGGCCAAGCTGGGATTGGAACCTGGGTCTTTAGAGGTTGCACTCTTAACCACCAGGTTTCCCAGCACTCGGTAAACACAGGAAAGATGGAGGGACACAGACAGTTGGTGGGCCCCAAAGTGTGCAGGAAGATGGGGAAAGAGATGGGAGGGGACAGCGGGGTGGGCACCAGCCTCTTCCCAAAGTAACACTGTAAATCCCTGGAGCCTGGGCAGTTGGCAGGCGTTGGACCCTCAGACCCACACCTGGAAGACCAAGGCCTGCCCACCAAGCGGCAGGAGCTGGGCATCAGCGTACTCAGAACACCGGAGGAGACGCAGCTAAGCAACAGGAGGCCCCTATCACGGGACAGATCACCCTTCAGCCCATTCCCCACTCCTGCCACCCATGGCTCGAGTCTCCCTGGGAAGTCCCTGGCGTGGTGGCCCAGCACAGGGTGCTGAGCTGGGGGCCTAGCCTGGTGTAACTGACATGTGTCCTTCAGCAAATTATCTGATGGCCCTGGGTCTCATTTCTTCAAATCGGAACAGGTGGGAAGAAGGGCCAAGTGGTCTGCCTGCCTCGGGTCCCTTATGGCCAACCTCAGTCACTCCTCCCACCCCCAACCTTATAAGGCAGGGATTGCCATCTTCACAGTGCAGAGCAGGAAATAGGACACACAGAGAGGTTAAGACACTTGCCCGAGGTCACACAGCTAGCAAGCCGCAGAGCTAGTCTGAACTCAGCCTTCTGGCCCTGGAGCCCCCTCTGAGTCACTTGCAGCCTGGCAAAGTGTTAAACTGAAGATGAAATGATCTAACAATAGTAGTGACAAAGGCGTGTTCTAAGCGCTTCACCTGCGTTAACTTGCTTAATCCTCACCAAAGCTCCATGAGGTGGATACTATTATTACCTCATTCCGAAGATAAGGAAACTGAGTCACGAGGCAGAGACGAAATCCGAACCCAGGCGGGTCGGGCTGCGGAGCCCCTGCATAGCTCTATCACAGGCGAACAATAGGGAGGTTCCTTTCCATTGGGATTATTTCTGCTTGAAAGCTCAAGACTTTTAGCCCCGTCCCTGTTGGGCTCCACAGGAAGGCAGTGCTGCATGCTGAGGCATGCTGGGAAAAGACTTTGTTCCGTCCTGTTCTGTTGACACGCTCTTCACTTTAAGCCTGAAACCCCAGCTTCCTGCGGAAGATTTCAAACCATGGAGAAAATCCGCAGCCATGATAACAGCCACGACTTCCCGCACCTCCAGTGTTGCCCACGCTTGGGGCTCCATGTATGTGTCCTCACCCTTGACCCTTCACGACACCCAAGTAGCCCCTGCTTCACAGCTGAAGACACTGAAGCCCAGAATTGCTAACAAAATGCACCCCTGCAAAGGCACACAGCTGCCAAGTTGCGGCTCTGGGTCATTCTCGAGAATCCCGGTTCTTTGGACCGCATCGGCCACAGCCCGCCGTGGGGGGCGCGGAGGTGGCCCTGGTGTGCTGGGCATTGATGGAGATGCCGCTGTTGCTCTTCGACCACACAATGTCACAACTCCGGGGCCACGGGGAAAGCACGAGGACACAAGTGTGGGAAGCGTAGAAGTCAGCGTCCGCTCCACTCCACCTCCCTCCCTCCAGGGACTCAGGCGTGGCTGCCCTGAGGTGAGAGCCTTCTGGAAGCAGTCCTGCCCTGTGAGGTTCCACATCACTGTCTGCGTCTCCCCAGGAGCTCACAGGATAACTCCAAGGCACATGTGTGATGCAGGGGAAATAGAAAGCAGCCAAGTCAGTGGATTCTCCAACTCCCAGCTGGTCTTCTGGATGGCAGCCTCTCTTCCCGGCCCACCTCTCCTTGCCGCAAACTCATTACAGTTTCCAGAAGCCAGCTTTGACCCTACTCCCCCTGCCCCCACCTCAGGCTCAAAGGTTGTCGGTGGGTCCCAAGGAAATTTCAGAATTCAAGTAAATTCTCAAAGCCCTTGTCTGGCCCCTGCCACCTCTCCAGCCTTCTCTCACGTGTCCCATCCTGCTTCTTTGCCAAACCAAATGAGTCGTGTCTCCACCGTGTGCCTGTCTGCCTATCCAAAGCAGGAAGCCCTTCCCTCTTCCCTACAGACTGAAATCATACCCTTTCAAGTCTCACGCAAATACTACCACCTCCACGAAGCCTTACCTTAATACTCATCATAAATTCATTCAACAAACAGTATTTGAGCCCTCACCATACACGAAGTCTTGAGCCCAAAGGTCTCTATTGTCATGGAGCGTATAGTCCCCTGGGACCATTAGAGCAAAACCCATCACATAACAAATCGTTTGGTAATAGCCATGAAGGAGACACAGAAGATGCAGGTTTGATCCCTAGATCAGGAAGATCCCCTGGAGGAGGAAATGATAACCCACTCCAGTATTCTTGCCTAGAGAATCCCATGGACAGAGGAGCCTGTTGGGCTGCAGTCCATGGGGTCGCAAAGAATCGGACACGACTGAACAGCTAAGCATGCATGCACGCACAATACACATTGATAAGAAAGCAGGCAGGTGCACCGAGGGTATGTAATAGGAGCCGGGTCTTGGGGGATCCAGGACATTTGAGCTGATTCCTGCAGGACGGATAGGAAGTTGCCAAGCAATGAGGTTGGAGGAGAGAGCTCCAGGCAGTGGGCACAGAACGGGCAAAAGCCCTCAGGCAGGAGGGAGTGAGCAGATTTCCAGGAAGGGAAAGGAGGCCAGTGCAATTCAAATGAAATGAGTAAGCTGGAGGTGCAGCTGGAGCAAAACAGTGCAAACCGTGAAAGGCTTGGGGACTTTATCCCAAAGGCAAAACGAAGTGCGGAAGGTTTCCAAGCAGAGAAGAGTCAGTGTTCATTTATAAACGATCCCGCCAATTGCTCCATGGCTGAGTGTTTTCTGAAAAGCCCATGCTTTGCATCCAGCCACCCCTGACTCTTGGTGGTCTGGTCATTTAGGGGTGGAGTTTTCAATCCCTTCCTCCTGGACTGAGCTCTCAAGAGTACAGCTGACCTCCAGTTCTCCAGCATCATCCTCCATGTGTGAAGCTGCTCCAAAACCGTTTGTGGAATGAGCTAACAGACACGACACTTACCAGCTTTTCCCCTGGAAGGGGCCAGGCTGCTTGGGGGGTTGGGGGGGGGGGCTTCCACATTCTCTGGAAATCACAAAATTCAAGGATTTCAGTGAGGTCACTCCTCAGGGAGCCCTTGCAAGTACAGTTGGCATCTCACTGAAGCCCGCGTCCAGGGCCAGCACCCAGCAATGACACCACACAGGCGTCTGCCCGTGACCGTGTCCTGAACGACCAGAAGCAGAACCGAAAGAGCCCAATGGCTGTAAGGTGCCATTTCACACGCGCAGCCTCACACAGGGTCAACCCTCGTGGGTGCATTCGGTTCCTGGCCTGTTTTACAAATGGGGAAACTGAGGCCCAGGCTGGGGAGGGTCTCTGAAAAGTCATCTCAAAGCCAAGACTGAAACCTGACAATCATTCAGGCTACATATGGTCCATGTGAGGTTAAAAGAGCGTTCTGGAAACTTCTTTTGAAAACTGTTTTAAAGTGACATATTTCATCAGGATGTCTGTCACGCCAGCAGTGGGGGCTAACACACCAATTCTCGCAGGCCGCTCCCCCTGCACGTCAGATCTGTCACAGCGTAGCCCCAGGCCCTGGAGGCTTAGCCCAGGCGTGGGAGGGGCCTGAGTGATGGAGCCTCGGCCCCCTGGGCTGGGTGTTGGCACAAAGCAGGTGCCTNCAGGCCGCTCCCCCTGCATGTCAGATCTGTCACAGCGTAGCCCCAGGCCCCGGAGGCTTAGCCCAGGCGTGGGAGGGGCCTGAGTGATGGAGCCTCGGCCCCCTGGGCTGGGTGTTGGCACAAAGCAGGTGCCTGGGAGGCTCCGAGAGTTCCCCAGGGCAAGCCGGGTGGATTTGAGGGCTAACAAGAGAGAACATTCCTACAGCCCTCCTGTGCGCCAGGAGCCACGCTCAAGAGTTACCTGCTTTGGCTCAGGTCTTCCTTACAACAAGTCTGAAGAGGTGAGAACCATAGTCACCTCCACTTTTGCTGTTTAGGCTTCCCCGGTGGCTCAGAGTCGGACACGACTGAGTGACTAACACTTTCTTTCACTTTTGTTGTTTAGTCGCTCAGTCGTGTCCAACTCTTTGTGAACAAACCGTGGACCATAGCCCACCAGGCTCTTTTGTCTGTGGGATTCTTCAGGCAAGAATACCGGCGTAGGTTGCCATTTCCTTCTCCAGGGGATCTTCCTGACTCAGGGATCGAACTCATGTCTCCAGCATTAGCAGGAGGATTCTTTACTACTGAGCGCACCAGGGAAGCCCAATTATCCCCACTTACAGATGTGGAAACTGAGGCTCAGAGCAATAATAATTATCCTGCAGTCCCACAGCCAGCGACTGGCAGAGCTGGGGTTTGAACCCTTTAAGAAACCCCATGTCCTGGCTAAGTAAAAGTGGGCAGAGATGTCCCTGGCAGAGGAAATGACAACTCTGCGTCCTCCGGGACTGGGACCATGTGGGGCACCCCTCCCTCATAC
>SJYV01051778.1:0-21998 GCA_006410875.1 Neotragus pygmaeus
GGGAGGGGGGTGGGAGTTTCAAGAGGTAGGAGATATATGTATACTTTTGGTTGATTCATATTGTATGGCAGAAAGCTTCACACTGTGAAGCAATTTTTGTTTAGTTGCCAAGTCATGCCCAACTCTTTTGCAACCACATGGACTATAGCCCACCAGGCTCCTGTATTCCTCTATCCATAGGATTTTCCAGGCAAGAATACTGTAGTATGTGAACACATGCTGAAGAATATATGAATATATGCACAAGAATATATACTTTCTGATATTCAGTCACAAGAGTAAAACATCAACTAACTATGCAGCATTCTTACAACAGTGTTTAAGCTGAAACAAACAATGAAAGTTAAATCACAGAATTCCAGACTGTTGAACGTTTTATAAACTTATAGGTAATTGGCCTATATTCTTTTAAAAGTTGAAGAAACTACTCAAAAATGGAAAGAGATTAAAGCATACTAAGGGTTCCCTGGTGGCTCAGATGATAAAGTGGTGGCTCAAATGGTAAAGAGTCTGCCTACAACCCGGGAGACCCGGCTTTGATCTCTGGTCTGGAAGATTCTCTTGGAGAAGGAAATGGCAACTCACTCCAGTATGCTTGACTGAAAAATCCTATGGATAGAGGAGCCTGGCAAGCTAGAGTCCTTGACGGACTGTAGAGCCAGACATTATTGAGTGACCCCACTTTCACTTTCAAAGAGATAAAACAACCAAGTGCATCATATTATTCTTGATTGCTTGGTGCTTAATTATTGCAAGGGCATTTTTGGACAATTGAACAATTTTAATGTTTCTATATCAGAAACTTTTCTAAAATAAGCAATCTTTAAAAATGTCTAGTGAAAGAAATAATAGTCTCTATTCATTATCAAGATATACCAAGATATAAAGCTGATGATTGTCAGTTTGTTAAAAGATTACATAAACCCAGATTAAGATTAGTCTATATTATATCATAGAATTTGCAATACTAAAGGGATTTTTATTTTTAACACACACACAACACACATTGAAAAATTTACCTGAATATATCAGTATTCAATTTTTCATTTTCTGAATAAAAGAAAGTGGTTACAGATAGCATAAACTCCCCCCCACAAAAAAGTGGGGGCTATTTATTTGCAAGATGCTGAAATTCAAGTTTGAACATCAATGTCTTGGGATAGCCTGAAAATAGGGGAACTCCAAGCAACCCAAGAACCAGGAGCTTATGGGCTTTCCTTCTTTAAAGGTTAAAATTAAAAAGACTCAAATTTTCAGGCACAATAATATAATATTTGAATCTTATACATCTTTCATCCTTTGGAAACATAGCAAGGAAACAATGATAGTTTTAAGCAAATAAAAATTTCAATTATTAAAATGACAATAGAAATATTCCATCAAACAAAATTAGATAAAAACTGCCAAGTCATTTAAAATTGGCCAAGTACCCCATATGTGTGCATGCGTGTGTGCTAAGTCGCTTCAGTCATGCCTGATTTGGTGCAATGCTATAGACTATAGCCTTCCAGGGTCCTTTGCCCATGGGATTCTCCGTGTTAGAATATTGGAGTTGGTTACCATGCCCTCCTCCTGGGTATCTTCCCTACTGTGTTTCCTGCATCTTCTGTGTTGTAGGTGCCTTTTTTACCACTGAGCCACTGGGGAAACCCTAAACATACCATATAGGAAGTTACAAAAAAGAAATGCAAGAGAGTTGAAAGAATAGGAATGATCACTTAGAAAATGCCAGCAAAATTCCACTTTTTAAAGGGAAAGGAACCATATTGTAAAACAGAATCAGTATATCATATATGAAAGATGGCTATTGGAAATGGGATGAGAAACATCTACTGAATTCTACTGAAAAAGTAGGAGAAATAGAAATGCCTATAGGATCCCACGAGTTATCAGTATTTGTAGGAAGCAATTATCTCCATGTCATCAAAGAAAAAAAAAAAAACCTGTACAGTGTACTCTGAACATATCCTAGACCTACTCAGAAAGTAATGTTTGCTGTATAAAACACATTCAGTAAAGTCCTCTAGCATAGTATCAGCAATAAAATACATGTAAGAGGATACTCTACAAAAATTAATGTGTAACTCACAAATACATAAAAATCAATAATCAGAACTATGTGATGACACAAATCTAATACACTTTTGATCAACTATTCCATAATAAATTAAATCAGTAGTAATAAATTGCTTTACAAACCAGTCATGGTAAAACAATGAAATAAATATGAGTTGGCAGAGTTCAATAACGAAGTAAAACAATCAACAAAACAGCATGAGAATGAAGATTAAAATAGAAGGAAATAATAGACACCCGGAAAGAAACAATTAAGAGAATGATGTATAGAAACTAACAAAGCAAGCAAAGTAAAACTAAAAGAACCACTTTAAGAGGACCAAAGAAATAAAGATAGATGCAACAGATGTACAAAGTAGATTAAATAAATATGTAGATATGTCTATACGTGCCTAATTAGAGTACATGGAGAAGAGAGCTTCAACAATAAAAAATAAAATATATCGGGTATATAATTTGAGAATACTTTCAATAAATGTAAAAAACTATAGATATGCAGACAACATATGTAAAATATAACAGATACAGAAGAGTCAATACCACAATATAATCTGGTAAAATATTTAGTTTTCAAATATAAAGAGTTCTTCTATGGCCAGTATAAAAACATAAGTAACTTATAAGAGAAAAAAGAAAGCTTACCTTAGATTGACTTACAGCAAAATTCAGTGTCACAAAAGACATATAGCAATACCTAAAAGCATGGATAGGAAGACATTCTTAATGAATACTTTTATATTTAGGCAATTCATATTAGCTTTAAGAATGAAACCTATAGAAAAGTAAATTTGAACATATACAGATTTTAGAATTTTTTTTTTTTTTTTCCCCTTGTGACCATCTTAAGCATGCTGAGAGTTCACCTGGAGTACTATGATAAAGGACCTGGCAACAACAAAAAAGCTTAGCCTTTAACTAAACCAATAGTAGTACTAAGAATACAAAATACAATGCCTTAATAACAGGGAAACAATTAAAGTCTGAAAACTGGGAGACAAAAGAAAACTAGAGGTAAAGGTAATTTAATTTTACCTGATATCTTGCATCTGTGACTTGAAAAGTGAAAGTGAAATTGCTCAGTCGTGTTCGACTCTTTGCGACCCCATGGGCCAGGCTCCTCTGTCCATGGGATTTTCCAGGCAATAGTCCTGGAATGGGGTGCCATTTCCTTCTCCAGGGGATCTTCCAAACCCAGGGGATCTTCCAAACCCAGGGATCGAACCCGGGTCTCTTGCATTGTAGACAGACACTTTACCATCTGAGCCACCAGGGAAGTCTGTGACTTGAAGGACATCATTAATAATATGCAGATAAATAAATTAAATAAATGCAATAATAAAGCAGATAGTTTTCAAAAATATTCCATGTGTTCATAAAAAGAATAGGCCTTATGAAGTTGTTCAGAGAAGTTCTCCATTTATATTCAGCACATAAAATTCATTAATTATGTTGCTCAATCTTTACATAACCTTACAGAGTTTTTTTGCTTATGTTTTCTGTTTCTTTGATATGTTTCTGTGAGACATATAGTAAAATCTTCCATTTCATTTCTTAGCATGTGGAAATCCAGCTATCCTTCTGCAAATTTTGAAGACTTATTTCTTTGTGAATGATCTTGGGACCCTTATTGAAGATCAGTTAGTAACTGATGTTTGTACTTATTTCTAGACTCTTAATTATATTGCAACTAAAAGGCTAAGCACTGCTGCTACATTTTTGTTTTTCAGGATAGTTTTGAATATGTAGGGCTCTTGAAAATCTATATGAATTTGAGAATTGGCATTTCCATTTTGAGAAAAAAAAAGTTTTGAAATTTTTATATGAAATATACTGAATTTATAATTCCCTGTGGTGGCTCACACAGAAAGCATCTGCTTGCAATGCCAGAGACCTGGTTTTGATTCCCAGGTCGAGAAGATCCCTTGGAGAAGGAAATGACAACCCACTCCAGTATTTTTGCCTCGAAAATCCCATGGATGGAGGAGCCTGGTGGGCTACAGTCCATGGGGTCACAAACAGTCAAACACGACTGGGAAACTTCATGGATACTAAATTTATAGATAATTTTTCATGATATTGATATCTTAAGAAATATTTTTTACAATTCATGGGCGTTTGATGTTTTTCCATTTATTTAGGTTGTCTTTATTTCAACAAGGTTTTGTAGTTTTCAGTGCACAAGTCTTTCACTTCCTTAGTTAAAGGTATCCGTATATATTTTATTGGACTTCCCTGTTGGTTCAGAAGGTGAAAAATCTGCCTGAAATGTGAGAGACCTGGATTGGATTCCTGGGTTGGGAAGATCCCCTGGAGGAGGACATGGCAACCCACTCCAGTATTCTTGCCTGGAAAATTCACAAGGACAGAGGAGCCTGGCAGGCTACAGTACCTGAGATCACAAAGAGTTGGACACGTCTGAGTGACTAAGTACACACAGCACACATGTATTTCATTATTTTGACTGCTACTATTTATAAAATTATTTTCTTAATTTCCTCTTGAGATTGTCTATTACTGTTACTGAAACAAAATAATTTTTGTTAAATTGTATATACTTTCATTTTTCCTTCTTTAAGTTATAATTTAGCTATTATTTAATTTTGACTATTTAAGTAACTGCTGCTAAGTCGCTTCAGTCATGTCTGACTCTGTGTGATCCCATAGACGGCAGCCAACCAGGCTCCCCTATCCCTGGGATTCTCCAGGCAAGAACACTGGAGTGGGTTGCCATTTCCTTCTCCAATGCATGAAAATGAAAAGTCAAAGTGAAAGTGAAATCGCTCAGTCGTGTCTGACTCTTAGCGACCCCATGGACTGCAGCCCACCATGCTCCTCTGTCCATGGGATTTTCCAGGCAAGAGTACTGTAGTGGGGTGTCATTGCTTTCTTCGATTTGAGTAACTAGTCAATCCTAAAGGAATTAATCCTGAATATTCATTGACGCCGAAGCTGAAGCTCCAATACTTTTGGCCACCTGATGCTAAGAACTAACCCATTATAAAAAACCCCGATGCTGGGAAAGACTGAAGGAAGGAGAAAGACACTACAAAGGATGGATGAGATGGTTGGATGGCCTCACTGACTCAATGGACATGAGTTTGAGTAAGCTCTGGAAGTTGGTGAGGGAAGCCTGGCATGCTGCAGTCCATGGGGTGGCAAAGAGCAAATGAACTGAACTGACCTATTTAAGAGATAGCAATTCAACCTTAAATTTAATGTTAGGTGATACTTTCCATTTCTTCTGGAATACCTTCAAATATTTAATTCTACTTACCACTTCCTGAGTTATATCCTGTACTATTTTATACATAACTTATTAAGACAATTATGATTTTTAGTATTTCCTTCAGTGTGGTTCTGCTGGTTACAAGTTTTTTTTTTTAATTTATGGAAAATATTTTTATTCAACCTTAATTACTGGGGAATATACACTGACAGTTATATTCTTTAAACACATAAAATACATTATTATACTTTCTTCAAGTATTCATCAATCATTTAGAGAGATTAGTTCTCAATTAATTTGTTTCTGCTGTTGTTACTGTTTTTTTTTTAAATTTTGAACAGTTTTATTGAGGTATGATTAACACATCATATATATGATTAACAAATCATTTGTTTTTTAAGGTGTAGGATGATTGATGGTCATTTAGTCACTAAGTCCTGTCTGTCTCATGCTACCCCATGAACTGTAGCCCACCAGGCTCCTCTGGCCACGGGATTTCCCAAGAAAGAATACTACAGTGGGTTGCCATTTCCCTCTCCAGGGGCAATGAGGGTAGGCCTAGCCAAAAATGATTCAAGCCGATCTCTAAACTCACCTCAGACACACTCCAATGCGACTGAGGAGGGTTCACAGACATACTACAAAATAACCAAAGATTATTTTCCAACTCTGGAGCATGTTCCCTTGGTGCACAGTGGATGCAAATTATCTACACAGGCTTCTCCAACTCCAACACAGGCACCTTGGAAACACAGCTGTGTCCTCAAATCACTTTAGGTAGCTGGAAGCCTATTAAGGTTTCATAAATATTTTATGCTGAGTCCTGCCCCAAGGCCACAGGTGCAGGTGCCTTTTACAAAGGCCACAGAAGCAGAGCCCAGAACCAAGGTCATCTTTAAAAGTAATTGAGCCCCTTTATAACCATTGCCAAAAGCCACCTGTTCATCACTAACAAGCTTCCAAATTCCAAATTAGGCAAAGATTCCCACTCCAACAATAAGCCATGTATCAAACCCCAAACAATCACCCACTGCCAACCTTCCAGCAGGATTTTTTTTTTTTGTCTTGAGATTATAAAATTAGCTATTAACTCATGAAAACTATCAACTTTCCCTGGTCTGTCAGGAGGTCAACTGGCCCACTGTGCTCAAAGTGCCTACGTTATCTTATCTCTGCTTTTTGTTCTTAATAAATTCACTCCCTTCAGAAATGCCCTGTGTCTGGAAATTCTTTTCCAATTCACATTTGGACTGCCTCAGCATTCTATACATACATATATCTGATTATAGCGGACTGAATTATGGGAAAAACATGCACAATAGAGCCTGTTGTAATGTAACTTGCAACTGTCATATAAAACTGTCAGTCCACATGCCTGCCTAGGTGAACATGTGAAATCCCTGTCCTGGAACCCCATACTTCATCATTCTGGTACCAAAGTCTCTCTTGGTTTGGCCCACCTCTTCCTTGAGATGTTCTTTTTGTTCTTCATTAAACTTTTTTTTGCCATGGGTAAGACCTCTGATTCATCTTTGTTTTGTTATTAAGAGTAAGAAGAGTGGAGAAGCATTCAGTTTGGGACCCACATTCTTAGTAAATGACACAGAAAGGGATGGAGAATTGCAAGTTCAGAGGTCCTCAATTGGGAGTTAGGGCTTCAAGTCATGAATCAGATACCCCAGTCCTGAAAGACAAGTTTCCTTAGCTGCTTTGCAAACCAGTGGACTTACTAGAGGGTTGTAATAAACCAGATTCCATTTGTGAAGAGCTGCATATATACTTGTTTATTCTCAGGAATAAGGAAGAACAAACAGACTGAAAACAGTCTGAGTTCTCTTACCAGCTTCCCAAGAACACCACAGTGCACACTCATGCCCAGAAAGGGGGTCAGCTCCAGTTCCTTTTGCTCAGGAGCTATCCACTAAGGCAAACACTGACATTGCCAAGGAGACTGTATATAAATACATACAGACAATGAAGCAAGCCTGGACTTGACCTTACCTCTGAAGAGGGCAAAGGCAGGCATTGCCAGAGTGCATGCAAAGGTGGTCAATCAAAAGCTGCCTGGAGCTCTGACGGATTTACCCTTTGGATGTTTCCGTGTTTCTGAACAGGGTGAGGTTAACCACTGCCAGTGTGCACTTGGAGGCAGTTGATTAGGAGCTGCCAGGGGCTCTGACTAGATTGCTGAGACTGTCCCGGTGAACCTCAGAACTGCACCTGGTATCTGCACCAGTTCCGCTAGCTCTTGTGCTGCTTTCCACTAGGGTAGAGGGGCCATTGCCAGGGCAGAGTACACACTTAGAGGTCAACTTGGACCTGACATTTTGGCTTCTGATCAACTAGTTTGGTCTTAAGCTTGCATCCTACAGAGTTGTGATCAGCAATAAGTAGAGAAAAAGAAGACCTGTCTCACAACTAACGCTGGCTATAGTTCCTCCACCCCCAACCTTACTTCCCACCAAGGTAGCTGCAATCACAAACTTAGAGAAGCCTTGACCCATGTTCACTTCAGATCCAGTTCTTTCACCAAAGCCACTGGGCACAAACAATGGGTACATGGAGACACACCTGTAAAATGACATCCCTTCAAGGGAAGAATAGGTAACTGTTCTACCTAAATTCATAGAGACAGAGAGAGTTAAACAAAATCAGAAGAAAAGGGAGCTGGCTTAAAATGAAAAGACTAGGGAAAAATTAAAAAAAAATCATAATGAAGCATAGAGACAATTTATCAGATAGCTCAAAGCATTAATAAAAATAATGCTAACTGACTTGGAAAAGAATAGATGAACACAGTAAGAATTTTAATAAGGAACAAGAAAACATAAACTGGAACCAGCAGAGATAAAAAACAAAATAACTGAAATGAAAATACACTAGAAGGTATTGATAGCTTATGGTGAACAATGTCAGATTTGTGATCTCCGAAGAAGATTTAGCTTCAGGATCAGGGATTAGGCTTAATAACTCAGAGTTTTATGTGGCAGAAGTTGTATTACAGTGCAAAAGGACAGAGAAAGTTTCTGACACAGACATCAGAAGGCAGACTGAGAGCACCCCCCTCCTTGCTAGTCTTATCAAGGCCTTATATTCTTTTACTAGACCCACTCCCACAACACACATCTTAAATTAACAAAATCAGTCAGAAGTTTCCTATTAAGAAAGAGAAACACGTCCTCAAGCAACATACATTGTTGTTATATAATCATTAGTACAAAGCTTAAACAAAAACATACCCTTGAGCTATTATCTCTGGACTTAAAGAAAAAAAAAAGTTAATAAAGCCACTACTAAAAAGTTCGTAAAGTTGAAAAAGAAATAAACAGAAAAGAATCTTATAGAAGGGAACCCCACCATAAGACTATCAGCTCATTTTTCCCCTTCAAAAATATTCACAAGACAGAAGAGGGTGTCAGGATATATTGAAAATACTGAAATAAAAAGAAATAGAAATAGATTTTTAAAAATCTACCACTCGATTCACTACACTGAAAAGTTACTATGCTAATTAAAGGAGATAAAGAGTATTTCTCAGAACAGTGAAAACTAAGAGTCTAATACTAAACAAACCCTAATGAAATATTAGAGGATTTTCTCTAAGTGGAAATGAAAAGGCTACAAGAAATAAGAATTATACAATAGTAGAAATCTTACCACTAAAGGTAAATATATAGCTAGTTGTTGATCAGGCATTAAATAAACTAATATGAAGATTCAGTTCAGTTTATTTCAGTCACTCAGTCGTCTCCGACTCTTTGCAATCCCATGAAACGCAGCACGCCAGACCTCCCTATCCATCACCAACTCCTGGAGTCCACCCAAACCCATGTCCATCAAGTCAGTGATACCATCCAACCATCTCATCGTCTGTCATCCCCTTCTCATCCTGCCCTCAATCCTTCCCAGCATCAGGGTTTTTTTTCCAATGAGTCAGCTCTTCACATCAGCTGGCCAAAGTATTGGGGTTTCAGCTTCAACATCAGTCCTTCCAATGAACACTCAGGACTGGTCTCCTTTAGGATGGACTGGTTGGATCTCCTTGCAGTCCAAGGGACTCTCAAGAGTCTTCTCCAACACCACAGTTCAGAAGCATCATTTCTTTGGCGCTCAACTTTCTTTATAGTCAAACCCTCACATCCGTACATGACCACAGGAAAAACCAGAGCATTGACTAGACGGACCTTTGTTGGCAAATTAATGTCTCTGCTTTTGAATAAGCTATTTAGGTTGGTCATAACTTTTCTTCCAAGGAGTTAGCGTCTTTTAATTTCATGGCTGCAGTCACCATCTGCAGTGATTTTGGAGCATCAAAAAATAAAGTCTGACACTGTTTCCCCAACTATTTCCCATGAAATGATGCAAACAGATGCCATGATCTTCATTTTCTGAATGCTGAGCTTTAAGCCAAGCTTTTCACTCTTCTCTTACACTTTCATCAAGAGGCTTTTTAGTTCCTCTTCACTTTCTGCCATAAGGGTAGTGTCATCTGCATATCTGAAGTTATTGATGTTTATCCCAGCAATCTTGATTCCAGCTTGTGCTTGATTCCAGCCCAGCATTTCTCATGATGTACTCTGCATAGAAGTTAAATAAGCAGGGTGACAATATACAGCCATGATGTACTCCTTTTCCTATTTGGAACCAGTCTGTTGTTCCATGTTCAGCTGTAACTGTTGCTTCCTGACCTGCATATAGGTTTCTCAAGAGGCATGTCAGCTGGTCTGGTATTCCCATTTCTTTCAGAATTTTCCACAGTCTATTGTGATCCACACAGTCAAAGGCTTTGGCTTAGTCAATAAAGCAGAAATAAATATTTTTCTGGAACTCTCTTGCTTTATCAAGGATCCAGAGTATGTTGGCCATTTGATCTCTGGTTCCTCTGCCATTCCAAAAACCAGCTTGAACATCTGGAAGTTCATGGTTCACGTATTGCTGAAATCTGGCTTGGAGAATTTTGAGCATTACTTTACTAGCGTTTGAGATGAGTGTGATTTTGCGGTAGTTTGAGTTTTCTTTGGCATTGCCTTTATTTGGGGTTGGAATGAAAACTGACCTGTTCTAAAAAGTTAATGAATATAATATTTATTTAACTTCAAGTAACAAGTAAGAGATAGACATACAAATAAAAACTATCACATGAAAAAACATAAAAGGTGATGAAATGGGGTAAAAAAAAATTGTAGATCTTTAAGAATGTGTTAAATTTAAATGACTATCAGTTTAAAACTAATATATAAACTAATTGGTCTCCATATATGAAATCCATGATAACCACAGATGACCAACCTATGATAGATGCACACAAATTAGAAAGAAACACAAGCATACNATCTTTAAGAATGTGTTAAATTTAAATGACTATCAGTTTAAAACTAATATATAAACTAATTGGTCTCCATATATGAAATCCATGATAACCACAGATGACCAACCTATGATAGATGCACACAAATTAGAAAGAAACACAAGCATACCACCAAAGAACATCATCAAACTACATGGGAATAAACTAAGACAAGAAAAGAACTACAGAAACATAGAAAACAAGTAATGAAATGTCAATAAGTACACTTCTACAAGAAATCACATTAAATGTCAAAGGACTGTTATTATTCAGTCACTAAGTATGTCTGACTCTGAGATTCCATGAACAGCAGCTGCCAGGCTTCCCTGTACTTCACCATCTCCTGGAGTTTGCTCTGACTCATCCATTATGTCAGTTATGCCATCTAACTGTTTCATCCTTTGTCGTCCTCTTTTCCTTTTGTCTTCAATCTTCCTCATTATCAGGGTCTTTTCCAGTGAGTCAGCTCTTCGCATCAGGTGGCCAACATTTTGAAGCTTCAGCTTCAGTATCAGTCCTTCCAGTGAATATTCAGGGTTGATTTTCTTTAAGATTGATGAATGGTTTTATCTCCTTGCAGTCCAAGGGACTCTCAAGAGTCTTCTCCAGAACCACAATTCAAAAGCATCAATTACGTGTTCAGCATTCTCTATGGTCCAATTCTCACATCCGTACATGACTACTGGAAAACCATAGCTTTGACTATACAGATATTTGTTTGCAAAGAGATGACTCTGCTTTTTAATATATTATCTAGGTTTGTCATAGTTTTTCTTCCAAGGATCAAATGTCTTTTAATTTCATGGCTGCAGTCTATCTATAGTGATTTTAGAGTTCAAGAAAGTATTTTTCTATTTTATTCCCATCTATTTGCCATGAAGTGATGGGACTGGATTCCATGATCTTAGTTTTTTGAATGTTAAGGGTTTTGTGTTTTGTTTTGTTTTTTTTTTCCTGTGTGTGTGTGCACTTTGCCACAGGTATATTTATTCTAACCCAACTAGTTAACAAGAAGTTAGAGAATTGACCAATAAGCATAAGAATGAAAGCTAACAAACACCTTGTGCTAGGATTTGGTCAGTTTTGCTTGACTTTTAGTCATTGCTTGCTCCCAAGTGACGCATCAGAGAAACCCTTTGCTCACAGATGTTCTTTACCCTAAGCAGAATCATTAGACCCATAGTGACCTCATGGCATAAATGAAATGGTCAAGTACATTCTGGAGAGATAGATAGTTTAATGCTGCTGTTTGAATGCAGGCAAGGATAAGCTATGTTTTCAAACTGCAGTGCTAGAGAAGACTCTTGAGATTACCTTGGACTGCAAGGAGATCCAACCAGTCAATCCTAAAGGAAATCAATCCTGAATATACTTTGGAAGGACTGATGCTGAAGCTCCAATGCTCTGGCCACTCACTGTAGAAGACCTTGATGCCAGGAAAGATTGAGGGCAGAAGGAGAAGGGCGTAACACAGAATGAGATGGTTGGATGGCATCATCGACTCAATGGACATGATTTTGAGCAAACTTCAGGAGATAGTGAAGGACAGGGAAGCCTGGAATGTTGCAGTACACAGGATTGTTAAATTGGACATGACTTAGCAACTGAACAGCAACAACCAGACTAACACAGAGTAATTTTTGGTTAAAAAAAAATAAAAATTAGCTTAAATACATTCTTATCTTCTGATAGTGTAAAAGATTATATGAAACATCAGTTCAGCTCAGTTCAGTTCAGTCATGTCTGACTCTTTGCGACTCCATGAATCGCAGCACGCCAGGCCTCCCTGTCCATCACCAACTCCTGGAGTTCACTGACTCACATCCATCGAGTCAGTGATGTCATCCAGCCATCTCATCCTGTGTCGTCCCCTTCTCCTCCTACCACCAATCTCTCCCAGCATCAGAGGAAATAGATGGGGTAACAGTGGAAACAGTGTCAGACCTTATTTTGGGGGGCTCCAAAATCACTGCAGATGATGACTGCAGCCATGAAATTAAAAGACACTTACTCCTTGGAAGAAAAGTTATGACCAACCTAGATAGTATATTCAAAAGCAGAGACATTACTTTGCCAGCAAAAGTCCATCTAGGTCAAGGCTATGGTTTTTCCAGTGGTCATGTATAGATGTGAGAGTTGGACTGTGAAGAAAGCTGAGGGCAGAAGAATTGATGCTTTTGAACTGTGATATTGGAGAAGACCCTTGAGAATGCCTTGGACTGCAAGGAGATCCAACCAGTCCATTCTGAATGAGATCGGCCCTGGGATTTCTTTGGAGGGAATGATGCTGAAGCTGAAACTTCAGAACTTTGGACACCTCATGCAAAGAATTAACCCATTGGAAAAGACTCTGATATAAAACATAAACATATATAAAATTTTTGGTAAATATTCTTAAATGTTTTCTGTGTCTGTACTGAGAACATTTCATTTTAACTTAGGCATATGTATTTTCAAGGTGTACAAAGACATTTTCTTTAATGATTATTATTTTGATTATGAAAGAACTGACAGTGAAAGTCGCTTGGTCATGTCTGACTCTTTGCAACTCCATAGACTACAAAGCCCATGAATTCTCCAGGCCAGAATACTGGAGTGGTTAGCCTTTCCCTTCTCCAGGGGATTTTCCCAACCCAGGGACCAAACCCCAGTCTCCCACATTGCAGGCGGATTCTTTACCACCTGAGCCACAAGGGACGCCTATAACTATAATTTTGGTTATGGTTCCATATCAAATCTGTTTTATAATAAACACATTGACAATTTTTAAAGATGCTTCCATTTAATGTATTTAAGACAAAATCATTTTAAGAAAACTGTAAACCAACTGAGTTTAGAAACCTTCCAAACTTTATTATTTTTTCTAGAGTTTTACAGTTGTCTACATGCCTACAGTGGCAACACTTTTTTAAGAAAACTTTACTGAGTATCTCCCAAGCAGTCACTTTAACTTTCATATGATTTTCTTTCAAGCTCCATTAACTTACACATTTATCACCTGATATAATAATGTGAGCACCTAGAATAAATATGTTTGTTGTGTTANAGTGGCAACACTTTTTTAAGAAAACTTTACTGAGTATCTCCCAAGCAGTCACTTTAACTTTCATATGATTTTCTTTCAAGCTCCATTAAGTTACACATTTATCACCTGATATAATAATGTGAGCACCTAGAATAAATGTTTGTTGTGTTAGACTGCTCAGACTGCCAAAACAAAATACTGTAGACTGAGTGGCCTAAACAATAGAAATTTATTTTCTCCTGTTTCTAGAAACTGAAATGCTCAAGATCAAGATATCAGCCTATTAACTTTCTGGTGAGAGTTCTCTTCCTGACCTGCAGATAGTCACCTTCTCTCTGTGCACTCACACTTCTTAGCATGTGTCCATGGAGGTAGGAAAAAATAAGGTTTTCTTCCTCTTCTTATAAGGTCACTGGTGCTTTAGATTAGAATTCCATTCTTATGACCTCATTTAATCCCAATCACCTCCTAAAAGCCCTGTCTCCAAATACAGTTACATCGGGTTTAGGACCCAAACGCATGAAATTTGAGGGCTCACAAATGCACCTGCTATAAGATGGTGAGCATAAGAGAAGTGGTTAAAGCAGATGTACCAGACCTGCTGTGCGGGGGGTTTCTATCTAGACTCACAAGCATGCCAGGAGCTATAGTATAGGGAAGGGATACACCCCACCCCCACTACTCTTGTAAGCAGATTATTTGAGTACCAATTATGAATTCTGCTATGTTTAATTATGAAAGTGAAAATAAATGTGGGAAGTAGTAAAGCAAAACTAGACATTTGTATTAGGTATGATTACACTAAAAATGCAAAACATCATGCATTTGTAAAAGGTTTTAAAGAGGATGTTCTTGTGGCCTGACATTGATCATAGTCCTAGCCCTTGCTTCCTGCTTATTTCCAAATCTGTTTCTCCAGGCTTCCCGATGAGTGTATGATTGATTCTCTTATACATCCCAATGATTTTGTTTTTCACTTAAGACAGCTAAAGGTATTTGTACTCTGGGTGGCTGACTGACAGAAAAACTGTTAACACCGTTTCTGTGTCAAAGCAAGTGAGTCTTAGAGGCAGAGTTGAAAGGGTGCCAAAATGGAGAAAATTCTAGCTAGCTCAGTTGTGGTTGTGCCATCTAGCATGTAATTTGTGTATGTGCTTTGAAGACAGATGAATATAGGGAGTGGAGTTAGAAATTATTTTTATTTGCCAGAGTTTTCTACTTTCAAATGAGTATAAATAAATTTGTGATTGAATGAGAAAATAGTATTTTTATACACAATATAATTTTCTTTCTGCTCACAGAGCATTGATATACTAATTACCAGACACTGTTTATTTATTAGTTTTGTTTCTCAGAAGGCATTTTTGCAAACTTAGTTAAAAAAATACCTTAGAGGAACTCAAACTACTAACATTGCATTTCTGTAAAATTCCTGTAATCTATATGTTTCAGTAATTGCTTCCATATATATTTCTCATCAAACCATAATGCATAATTTGCTAATAATTATATCAGAATCATTTAACTTTCTTCAGTCTTTGAAGCTGTCTCTTATACACATCTCTTCTCCAGNCCAACCTAGCTGCCTTGCCTTCACTCTGTTGTCAGAGTGGCTCCTGCAGACACTTCTGATCCAAAGTCTCTTGCTTTAAACCATTCAGGACAAACACTGGAGTGATCAAGGGGGAACACACAAGGATTATAAGTGTAGCACTGTTTATAACACAGGATAGACTGGGGAGGAAGGGGGCAAGGTTAATCCATGGGGCATATGGTTAAATAAATCCCGTTACAGCCACATACAGAATATTATGCAGCAGGTAATCATGATAGCTGGTTTTAGATGTATTGATAGCAACAAAGAAAGATGAACTAGACATACTGCTCATGAAAAAGTTTCAGAACTTGAAATGTATCTTCAGCAGCTAATGAAGTGCCGAAGAATTGACGCTTTTGAACTGTGGTGTTGGAGAAGACTGTTGAGAGTCCCTTGGACTGCAAGGAGATCCAACCAGTCCATTTTAAAGGAAATCAGCCCTGGGTGTTTTTTGGAAGGATTGAAACTCCAGTACTTTGGCCACCTCATGCAAAGAGTTGACTCATTGGAAAAGACTCTGATGCTAGGAGGGATTGGGGGCAGGAGGAGAAGGGGACGACTTAGGATGAGATGGCTGGATGGCATCACTGACTCAATGGACGTGAATCTGAGTGAACTCTGGGAGTTGGTGATGGACAGGGAGGCCTGGCGTGCTGCGATTCATGGGGTCTCAGAGTCAGACACGACTGAGCGACTGAACTGAACTGAATGAAACACAAAACCCTCAAGATACTTTCTCTCAATACAAAGGTGTCTAAAGGGATACAAAAGGGACTGAAAAGTCACTCCCCAAAATGGTAAGAGCCCTGGGGCAGAGGGACACAGAATAGGATTGAGGGAGGGAGATAGAGCGACTGCCCTCATGAGTATTCAAAATTGTATCTACAAGTATTCACAAACTGTATATTAATTTCAATTAAATTCAATGGTAATTAAATGCCAATGAAAAAATAATAACTCAAATCTGTTTAAAACCTCCTTGCATCAGTAAGAAAAAAAGCAGCCCAGTAAGAAAACAGACAAATGATACACACTTCACAGAAGAAATTATTGGTCAACATACATAGGAAAATATTCTCAATGTTGCTCACAAAAGGAATATCTACTAAAATATTACATGCCTTTTTTTCACCTATCAGTTTGGCAAAGTTTCTCTTGGCTCCAAGCACCTTGGAGGGACATGAATGAGCTTAATCTTGGGCTTGGCAATTTCCCCTTTGTGTTTCCTCTGAAGTTCCTCAACAGTTTACTGGAAGAACTCAAAAGAACAAAGAAACATAGACAAGGATGTGTGCTGCTATGTGCGTGCATGTGTGTGTGTGTGTGTACATGTGTGCGTACTGTTATACATTCACAATAGTGAACACTTGACAACTTCAATGCCCATTAATAGGAAAGTGGTTAAACAAAATACAGGACATTGATATAATGAAATGCCACAGGTCTTAAAAAGAATGAGGCAGATCCAAACATGCTGGTGTGTAAAGATGACAGCAATGTATTATTCAAGGGACCGTAGCAAGTTTTATATTTATAAATATCTGGAACACAGAAACTGGTAACAGAAATCACCCCTGGGATGATTCTGGTGGGGGAGGGCATTCACTTTTCCTTTTAAATACTTGAGTACTACAAAGGGGATACTGTAGAAGGAGATATAGTGAGAATGGGCTATTTGGGGCAAAAGTTAAATTGGAAACGTATATGTGTATTTTTTTAACTCACTGCTCTCAGGGTAAATTACAAATGTCTAAACACAGCATGTAATGTCTTTATCTGGCTCCCCAAATGCCTCCAGGGTCAACTCCCAACACTTGCTGCCATGAATCCCACGATCTAACCCTAAAACCGCTGCTCTCGGAAAATGGCATGCTCTTTCCTCTGCTCACAATTAATGTTTTCTTCCCTGCCCTTGCCACGAGCAAACTCCTGGGCATTCCCTGAGCCAAAGTCCCCTCCTCTGAGTCGCTCCTGACCAGGCCTGCAGAATCATCACTCCGCCCAAAGTGTTCCCAGAGCCCATCTCCCTGGAAGAGTCGGGCTGGGGCACCAGGGCCTCCAGGAAGGTGACGCCTCTGTCTTGCGTGTTATGGTATCTCCAGGACCGAGCAGAGCATCAGACACAGCATGGATGTCAACGGCAGAGGAATAAGTGAGCAGAGACCAGAATTCTGGGGCCAAACTAATGGAAGACAGGGAAAAGAAAATTTAGAGGGTGACACACGGGTGGCACAAAGTATCTAGCAATCCAGAGACGGGGACCAAGAACATCGAACAACACAGAAGATTCAGAGAAGACTAAGATTAATGGTGGGGGAGGGAGGATTTAGATTTGGTAAACTTTAGTTCAGTGAAAAGCAGTTTCACTAGAATAACGAAGTGAGTTACAGGGACATAGGCTTGTATGTGGCACAGCAAAAAGTATAGACTCCCGGGCACTCCAGTGTTGATAACGTTGAAAGGTTTTATGGGTGAGGCTAGCAGGGTCTGCAGGGGACCGGGAAGGGGAAAGCAGAGAGAGAAAACCCAAGATGCGGAGTGAGGGGGAGGCAGAAGGACTGAAGATCCTGCAAGAAGCAGGAAGGGTAGGTGGGCTCAACAGAACACTCCAAGGCACCATCTCTACCAGAACAAGGAGGTGCAATACCTATGAGAGGAGGGGTAAAGGATGCTGAAAACAAAGCTACCCCAGGATGAAACTTCACCTCCTTAATCGAGGCAGAGTCAGGCTCTCTGCTCTGTTGAGGGTACAGGTGAGACAGGAAGGGAGTAGGCCACAACCTTGAAAAGAATGACAGCCACTGAGGACAACATAAACTGGTTAGAACCGATTAGATCCAAGGTGGTAGACGAGGTGACTTCCGCTAGACTCTGAGCCTCAACTTACACTCATTCTAACTCCCGTCAGCAAGCTGAATGACACACCCACAGGGCCCATAACAGCTCCCGAGGCTGATCAAGAAGGTCAAAAAATGGGCAATGGCCCAACTCCTGGAAATCCCCAGCCCCTCACCCAAAATAGTTGGAATAATCCTCGTTCCCTAGCCTATGAAATTAACCCAGCCCATAGAAACTAACTACCCCATATTTTGGAGCCTCCCACCTTCTCAGATGACCCACACTATGTCTATGGAGCCTGTATCTCCTTGAATAAACCCTCCTCCACTGTACTACGGCTCACTCTTGAATTCTTTCCTGCATGAAGCCAAGAACTCACACTTGGTGGTCATCCCAGGGACTCACCTAAGCCTTGGGATGTGACCATCCTCTCACACCCCACCTTACCTCCTGCAACACAGGAGGCCTGAGGAGTGCAGACTCCCAACTTGGGGACCATCGCCAGCTGTGGTCTAGCCTCATGCCTTACAAGAACAGAGGTCTGATTTTTTTTAACACAGTAATTCTCAGACTTCAGAGCATATCAGTCATCTGCAACGCTTGCGAAAGGAGCCTGCTGAGCTCCAATCCTGAGCTTCTGATCCAGTAGGTCTGGGGTGAAGGTCCAAGGACATACATATTTGAATGAAGTTCCAGGAGATGCTGATGCTGCTGATCTGCTGACCCACACTTTGAGAATCTGCTTTATTTCATCCTCCCAAGGAAGGTATCTGCACTCAAAAGTTCAAACACATACTGCCAGCATCATCCTTGAAAGACCCCCAGGATGCCCACAGAGCTTGATTCTCAACACTGTCTGCACAGCAGTTGCCTCATGGCCAAACCCAAGTCTGTGTGCCTGATGCTGAGTGAAGCCAAACAAACTGACACTCAGAGTTTGGAGCAGAGAAAGGCTTATTTATCGCAAAGGCTAAAAGCAAGGAGAATGGGAAGCTCAAACTCAAAGGCTCGAACTCTCCAACACTTTTTACTTAAAAACACCATTTGAGATTCAGGGTATATGACTTTCTTCTGATTGATGGTGGTGAAGTAACAGAGCAGTGCTCCAGGAATCTTGTACTCATTATGGAGTCACCATCCTCCACCGGTCTGGGGGCCTTAGTTCTGATAGAAGAACCCTACAAGGTGTATCAGATTGCCAAGTACATCCCTTGAAGGGGAACCATGACTCTGCTTTATTATTCTACTTTCTTGACTGCTTTTCCTTTGTTCCTGTATTTCTTCACTTCCCTAATCACTAACTGCTTGAATCTGCCCTTTGGAATTCAGGGAAGGTCTAGGAGGATGAAGTCTTTTCCTTACAAACAACAATCAGGGAACACAGAAAGTTTCTTAGACCCAGGAAGGCCCCACAAGAGTCCTGCTTAGTTTTGATCTGGAAGTTTTACAAAAGATATCCATGCTTGGGTCTCATCCCTAGAAATGTAGAGGCAATTTGTCCATGGGAGGGGGTAAGAAATATTTTTTTAAGCTCCCCTGGTGAATGCAATGAGCAGCAGGAATGAGAAGTACAGCCTTAGGGAATCATTGGAAGGAATGGGAGTGAGTTGAAGGACCCTAGGGCTGGGGATAATTATACAGATTGGGCAAAATCCTTAAATCCAAAGAGCTTCTTTACCAAGAATGTAGTTTCAACTACCCCAACTGTCTTCTAGAAGAGGCAGGTCAGTCATGTTCAAGTAACTAGTTCACAGGATGCTGTACACAAAGCAGACAAACAAGACATAATCTAAAACAAATGATTTTGATATAAGTATTTTGAAAAATCAAACAAAAAAACAAGTTAGGGGAGGGATATGCTTGGAGTTTGGGACTGACATATACACACTCAGTTCAGTTCAGTCGGTCAGTCATGTCCATCTCTTTGCGACCCCATGAATCATAGCACGCCAGGCTTCCCTATCCATCACCATCTCCCGGAGTTCACTCAGACTCACGTCCATTGAGTCAGTGATGCCATCCAGCCATCTCATCCTCAGTCGTCCCTTCTCCTCCTGCCCCCAATCCCTCCTAGCATCAGAGTCTTTTCCAATGAGTCAACTCTTCGCATGAGGTGGACAAAGTACTGGAGTTTCAGCTTTAGCATCATTCCTTCCAAAGAAATCCCAGGGTTGATCTCCTTCAGAATGGACTGGTTGGATCTCCTTGCAGTCCAAGGGACTCTCAAGA
Source organism: Neotragus pygmaeus (assembly GCA_006410875.1). Taxonomy (NCBI): domain Eukaryota; kingdom Metazoa; phylum Chordata; class Mammalia; order Artiodactyla; family Bovidae; genus Neotragus; species Neotragus pygmaeus. Next base: position 20,339 of record SJYV01051778.1, read on the forward strand.
GTCTTCTCCAACACCACAGTTCAAAAGCATCAATTCTTTGANAGCATCAGAGTCTTTTCCAATGAGTCAACTCTTCGCATGAGGTGGACAAAGTACTGGAGTTTCAGCTTTAGCATCATTCCTTCCAAAGAAATCCCAGGGTTGATCTCCTTTAGAATGGACTGGTTGGATCTCCTTGCAGTCCAAGGGACTCTCAAGAGTCTTCTCCAACACCACAGTTCAAAAGCATCAATTCTTCGACGCTCAGCCTTCTTCACAGTCCAACTCTCACATCCATACATGACTACTGGAAAAACCATATACACACTACAATATTTAAAATAAATAACCAATAAGGACCTAGTGTATAGCACAGAGAACTCTGCTCAGTATTCTGGAATAACCTGAATGGGGAAAGAATTTGAAAAGGAATAGATACATGTGTATGTACACCTGAATCACTCTGTTGAATACCTGAAATTAACACAACATTGTTAATTAAGCATATTCCAATATAAAATAAAACAAAAATGAAACAACAAAAAATTTAATGGGCAATTACCCAAAATAGGTACCCTGTGGTCAAAAGTCAGTTACTATTTCTCTTCATCCACACACATACACTCACACACATGCTAAGTAGCTTTAGTTCATGCCCAACTCTTTGCAACCCTATGGACTGTAACCCATTAGGCTCCTCTGTCCAGAGGATTCTCCAGGAATCCTAGAGTAGGTTAGTTGCCATGCCCTCCTCCAGGGTATCTTCCTAACCCAGGGAGCGAACCCACATCTCTTAGGTCTCCTGCACTGGTAGGCAGGTCCTTTACCACTAGAGCCACCAGCCACTAGAGCGCGCGCACACACACACACACACACACCCCTGAAATTTCCACAAAATAGAATCCAGGCTATCCCAGCACGGAAGGGACCAGGATCACTCATCCATACTTGGATTTCCCCTAAGTCTCCCACATATCCATTCAGCATTTGCTGAAAGCCTGCTAGGTCCCCAGGCACAGAGGTAAGGATGCAAAAATTAGTAAGACCGAGAAATATAGTCTCTACCTATAAGGAATTGACAGGCCAAAAGAAAGCAACAAGTATCTAAACAAACCAAAAGTATAATGAAGTGTTGAAGGCGCTGTGACAGCTATTTCTATGGGGTACAGTGGAGCCGGAAAGGAAAGTGAATCTTATTTCACCAGGGGAGCAGGGATTAGCAAGTATGATGAGATACAGACATGGATGTATTTCCATTTATTTGGATCTTCTTTCTTTTCTTTCAACAGTGGTTTGTAGCTTCAAAATTCAAGTTTTGTATTTCTTTTTCCTAAGGAAACAAATTCCTAAGGAAAAATGTTATTTTTATGTATTTTATTTGTTTTGATGCCATTGTTTATGAAATTGTTTTCTTAACTTCCTTTTCAAACTTTTCACTGCTATTACCTAAAATATAATTGATTCTGTATATTTAGTTTGTTTGTATTCTGTGAACTTTTTAGTGAATTTTTAGTATTTTCTGTATGGAAGACTAAAGTAAAACTGAAGAAAGTGTTAGTCACTCAGTCATGTCCAATTCTTTGCAACCCCATGCTCTGTAGCCCACCAGGCTCCTCTGTCCATGGGATTCTCCAGGCAAGAATACTGGAGTGGGTTGCCATTCCCTTCTCCAAGGGAGTTT
>SJYV01051779.1:0-10102 GCA_006410875.1 Neotragus pygmaeus
TAGGGGGCACTATTATCAAGCTTAGGAGAACTAGAGACTAATTTGTTTTCTCAGACACGCAACCCGAGGCTTGCTAAAAGGGAAAAATATTTTCATCTGATAAGATTCAGATACTTTTTATACAATCAAATTCCTTAAATACAGTTATAAAGTACAGTAAATTAAACACAGATCCAATAACTCACTGTCTTGTTTTTCAGTCAACTAAATCAATATAATATTGCAGGTGATATAAGAAGCTTACTTTATTCTGAATCAGAGCCAAATCCATAATTTGCCTACTTAGAATAGACAATTTTGAAAATTTTGCTCCTATTAAGTCAGTCACAAAGGATGATCCTTGGCCTTCAAATAAGTTTCTTAGAGAAATGAAGCATGAAGACTATTGTGCTACCAAAATGGAGTCAAGGGAATGAGATGGTGCGTAACTGAGACTGTATTGACTGTAATTACTGAACTAATTTCACACAGTGAAGCAGTACGCACACACACATAGTTCTTAACCTTTCTGTTTATTTTCAGGTACTTGAAAATTATTTTCTTTTTTATTACTCAAGGTTAGTGTTAGAGCAAGAAACACTACTTAACACTGTGCCGTATGCTATCACTTTATCATCAAGCCTCCAAAAGAAAGGTAGCAGTGTAGCTAGCCTTCAACAGGCTTTTTAAAGACTCAAGTATAGATTGGCCAAAATGTAATTAAAATGAAATATAATCACAGTGATTTTTCATGGCATAGGGGTTATTTTGGTATCACTGGATTCAGAGAGAGTGGGTTCGTATGGTTACATTATTTTCCTTACTTTCTGCCTTGCTAAGCCGCAGTTTACATTGGAGAAAGTCTCTGCTTAATTGCTTGCTTCCTGAAGTCTCACCTTCTCCTTTGCTTGCAGCCCACACGGTGAGGGCAAAATGGCTTTAAACCTGGCCGGTGGTTACTGCTTCAGCTGTGTGTTGAGTTCAGGAAAGCACCGAGTCAGAATAGAGAAAGCTTTTCATACTTTCTCAGGCTGATGGGGACATTCTGTGAAAAGACATGATGTTTAGTTATTATTTTGTATTATCTTCTATGAACAGTCAGCGATCACTGTGATCTGTTCGACAATCATTTCTTTTATTGCTTTATTTTTTCTCCCAAAGAACTTTTCTTGGTAGAAATATTGAGAGTTTATGTAGACCGTATTGGAGTGTGTTTTGAAACTTATTGGAGAAGTAGGAGCAAGTTTACTTTGTGACCTCAAATCATTAAGTGGAGGAGGTATGATAAAAATGTTTCCGATATCTTAGGAAAAAATTTCTTTTCAGCTTTTATCCAGCAAATTACATTGAGTGGGTGGTGAAAAAGATACAGATACGAAATCTAGTTACTGCTTTGAAAGATTTTAGGTGCGAGAGACAAGTGTGTAAAGAATTGTGAAATAGAATTGATGTAAGTTTAGAGTGAGGAAAGGAAAAAATGATGGCAACACTCAGATATGAGCTACTCATTCCTTTTGGGCGATAACGTTACAGTTACAGGGGAGGTAAAGTTGATTATCAGTTGCATTTTAAGTAATTTTTAAGAAAGGTATGTCTTGTGAGTTTAAGTTATTCACATTTTGGGGCCCTCATACATAACACAAGCATCTCTAGAAACAAAGAACAAACTATTTATTATATATTCAATTTGGCATCTTTATTATTCAGAGCAGATTATGTCCCTTGATAGTATTTTTCAAATTTTATTGCTGATTTTCTATCAGGTAGTGAAGTTGTCTTTGACATCTGGGCTCTTTTGATACATAAAAAGATGCCTGATGGTAATTGAGTGCTTTGTTTATAGAAACTCAGGACCCTTGCTTCATTTAGCTCTATTTAAAATATTTAATAGGTATTTAAATAGAATGCTTAATAATCTTAAATATTTAATAAACTATTTCATATATGTTTCATTTTCAATGAAATACTGTATAGTCAGGTAACTAGAGAGAATCTACACTCTGACTTATGCTGCAGTTCTCCAGGATACTGATCCTTGGTGGTTATTCACGGTAGTGTTTTGAAAATATTAAATCCTTCACACTGAGTGATTTATTGCTGAATATTCAGGGTAATGAACTTTGGATTATTGCTTACTTAAATTATTTTGATAACTCATAAAGCTATGGTTTGTGATTTGAAACAAACTTAATAACCTTAACCATATTTTATATGTTTAGTTTTTTTGGCTTATTAAGGTGATTAGAATATGAGAAGTAAAATCCAGATATAAAGCCTCAATCCTGGTATTTGTATGCCTTTTTCGTTCTTCCAGTTTGGGTGTCTGAAGATTTTAAAATACAAGAATAGGAGCAAAGTCTGCTTCTTTTTAAAAGCTCGAAAAATATTTTTTGTGTTTACTTCATGTTTTAAAATTTAGGATTTTCCCCTCACTTTTTAAGTGAATTGAGAGACTCCTGTGCATGGAAGGATATACTATTGAAAATGTGGTCAAGGTAAAAGATTTTTCTGCTTTAAGAAATTAAAGCGCTTTACACTGTACCCTCCCTTGGTCCCTGAAGCGTAAGTGCTATGGTTTGGAAAGAAGCCAAGTAAAACCTGTTCAAATTTTGTGCAGACTTAAAGTAATACTTTAAGATTTGAAAATTACAGGTGGATACAATACTTAAATAGTATTTAAAATTCCTGTTTCCCAAGTCTAAAAATGTAATCCTTAAATAACTATTCCCTGTGGTTTAAATTTTAATTAAATAAAAATAGCCTTACTTTTGGACCACAATGACATTAGGTATAGATATTTGAATTTATTACTGAACTTTAAGATAATAACCATTAAAAATGAACTGTTTGGGCACTAATTAAAATGTCAAAAAGTCACAGTTAGTGTGTAACCAAAGATCCTTGCTATTTCTGTTTTACTAAAAATTGTCCTAATCATCATAGTTAAAGCTAGCTTTCTATCTTACCCAGGAGAAGTGTTACCTGGCTTCACCCCCCCAATTGACTACATTATCTGACCTGCAAGTTTTATAGATTGATAGATTAATTATAGTTAGGCTTGATGTTTTGGTGCTCATAACTGTGTTTTGCCAACTGCCCTTTATATTAAGAGTGAAGTGTTCTGTTTGTTTTGTATTCGTCTCTCTAGGTGAAATTTTCATAGCTCTCGAAACTTCTATCTGTTTGAGATTACTCTCCATGAGATTACTCTCCAAGACTTACCTATTATCAGTTTTAGGCTGATCTTTTTATACCTTTATCCCGTTTCAACGTGAGGATTATTTGCTGCCTTTTTTTTAAATCAGTAATTTTTACTCAGTACATTTTAGATGCTTTCTAATATTTCTGAAAACAAAGGCAATATTTATTTTGACTTAAGTAACAATATAATGGCATGAGTTTATAATGCAACCCTACATCGCCCCTCTTTTCACCCTCTGCACATTCACCCTTTGTTTTCTCTAGTTATTTAACCTACAGAAATTTTAGTATACAGACAACCTTTCTTTCCTCCTTGAATGGTGAGAGGATTACAGCTATTTCAGTGGTCTTTGCAGAAATATATCTGTCTTGTTTCTGTTTTGTAGAATTGGATGGGTGAGGACCTTGAGGACATAGTTTTGGGTGGCAGGCTACTAGTTCCACAAGCAATAGTGGCTGTAAGAGTCCCGCAGCAGAGTCCTCGAGGGGGCTTTGGACTTGGGGCCCATGTTAATGACCCCAGCAAGCAGTAAAGGCGGCTGCAGCAGTCCCTCCACAAACAGCATTTGTCCTCAAGTGACTGCAGCTTCCAGGTAGCTCTGTTCTCACTTTCCCTTCTAGCTCTGTTCTCACTTTACCTTCTCCTTTTCTTTCTTTCTTTATCCCTGTGTTATTCACTCATCAAGTCAGTATTTCACAGGGAACTATGTGCCAGGCATTTCCAGTGGCCATTTTGTGTCTATACCTGCTAAGGATATTTTCTGAGGTGTTCATTATTTCAAGAACCTAGCTGTTCTGAGCAATGTTTGTGACTTGAAGCGTGGGGAGATTTGTTAGCACATTATGTTAGTGAAATCAGATTGTTAGTATACTAAGTGAAGATTATGTTGCTATTTAGGTGGAAGTCTCTGGAAAGTTTTTGTGTGGTTGAAGAATGATTTAGGATTATAAATATGTGTCTGTAAATCTACACATCTATGGATTTGCAATTCAGGGCAATTCCATTATTTTGTAAAATAACATGGTTCCTCAAGATGTGTAAATTGTTTTTCATTTTTGTAATAGAAATATTTATATTTATTTTTGATATCACTTAGGTGGGGTTCCCAAATCTTTAGATAAAACTTCCTCTGTCAATAATTTAAATATGTAAACAAATATACTCAGTTTTAAAAGTCTGTGAGCAAGACTCTTGCTAAGGTGAATTATTTCTCCTTAATTTAGAAATTTCTTCTTTCCCTCCTCATACCACTCTTACCACCATTCCTACTTTGAAACACAGATAGAATGAAACACTGCAAAGATTTGTTATTAGAAGAGAGTGAAGGATTATATGAAGAATGGTGACGTAACACCTTTATGGGTATTAGCCATTTTTTTTCTGGTAAATGAATGAGGAATGGGATGGTATTGGACATACTGTGAAATGTTAAAATCACTGTAAGCATGTCTGGGTTACTTCCCTGCTCCTTCAGGAGATGTTTGACATGATTAACCGTGAGACTGATGTGTTGCTAGAATCCAGATTTGTATTTCTTTGTTTCTTGTCTCCTCATCCTACAGGCAGCTTGATAAAAAATAAGTTGCAGCCAGTTCCACATGTGTGGAAATGGTGTGTGTACACATTTACCGTTATAGCTCTTGGTTGAGAAAAATTTTTGAATCATTTATATAGAGATCTTGTAAACATTCTGAAAGACATAAATTTAGATGGAGTTCTGGTAAGGTTCTGGTTTATTACTAATTGTAATCATGGGTCTCTAGTCTCAGTTTTCAGAGTGGATCACAAGAGGAACTTTTGTGATTGTTTTTGTACACGTGGGAAGCTAAAGCCTAGAGAGGCCCAAGTTTAAAATAAGTGGCTAATTCAGAACTAGAAATTCCACTCTGCTCATCTATTATGTTAATTCACCACGGTTTAGGGGGGTTTTCCATATTCCCAGTGTTTTGTTGAAATTGATGTGAGTGAGGGCTATAGATACATGTAGTTGTGACATGTTGCCATAATGTATTTACTTAAAGGCGACTTTTTGGTGTTATCATTACTATCAGCACAGCTGGATTGTTGAATTTAACACTAGATTCAGAAAGTTTCTTAAGTCTGTGCCGGTATATGAGGTATTAAATCAAAATGAAGGGCAGTTCTAACCTTCAGGTCAACAGAAAATTAGTGATAGTTGAATATATACAGTCAGCTCAGGCACTCTTAAGCCCATTTCAATGCTAAAAGGACCTAATTGAAAGTATAAATTGATCTGGTTAGGTTAAGGGAGGAAAAATACATTCTTATTAAATGCTGTCGAATGAGATTACAAACAATAGGTTGAATAGATGGTTTAATTTAACTTTGGAGATCAGTCTGTGACTGATGACACAGGAAGACTTTCAAGAATACATTGCTTTGCAGATGATTTAAACAGACAATACTGATAAAGCCTGTCATGTGAATTTCCTTCTTTACTGAGTACACAGTATGCTTCAGTGGTATGCTGTGCAGTGCTTCCAGTCTGCTGTGCCTGCCATCTGCGCAAGCAGAGCGAGAGAGAGGAGAGTGTGGAAAGGAAATGGATGTGTTAGTTGTAAAGAATCTGTGTGAACACTGGGTGCCACTCATGGCACACTGAGCGGTGAGTGGTTTTTCTTTGTGCCCAGCTCAGCCTGCTGTCTGTAAACCGGGGGCTTAAAGCACATTCAGCTCTCAGCGTCACCTTTTGGATATTGTGGTACCTATGCTTGAGACCAAGTAGAAAATCCAAAGATAGTAACCATGATCTTGCCACCCTGTTAATATTTTTCTCAATTTTTTTTGTGGGGGGGTGGGTAGAATCTTTATGCTGCTTTAGGGTTTGACACCACTGTTGAGGTAGATGTAATAATGCTAGCATTTTTACTTTGCCTAAATGAAATCTTTTTAGAGATAAATTATACTATAAGACAAGTTTCCTGAGAAACATTTAAATACTTTTTTAAAAGGTCAGTAAGACCTATAAATGGGAAAATTGCTTCAAAATCTTAAGTGATGGAGAAGTTGTATATGGGTAAAAGGAATTGACTGGCAGAATCTAGCCTATATAGCTTTGTCAGTAGGTAAATCTCTTGTTTGAATCTTAAGCTTATAACTTGTAAAGCCGTTCTTTGTGTATGCATATGGTTACCTTTTTGATGTAAACATAGGAGCCCTTATAAAACTGTGTTAATCGTGAGTCATCTGGTACCTCCTTAGGAATTAACATACCCTTATATAGATGACTAATAATACAAAGCCACTGTGGTTTCTGTGGTTTTTACCAACCATGGTTCTAGTTCTGAAACATTTAAAATGAGACTCGCTCCCTCTTTAAAAAATTTTTTTTGGACAAAGAGCTGTCTTATCAGAAAACTGCAGTAACTTAAGCAGATCCATAACTGGAGGGAATTAATAACAGAAAGTTTTTGTTGACACCAGGAAGCAGATGAAATAGTGCAATTGTGGTAATGAGTACCATATATGATAAGCTTGAGCCACCTGGGTTTTATTAGGCTGCTTGATACTTTGATCACAATATTATTTCAAGGCTTGTCTATTTAAATTGCTAAGGTTTCTTGTCATCTTTGTGATTTAGACCATAATTTCTTTCACTGCAGAGAGATTTTTGAAAAGAAAGGCCCTGGCCAAGCTGAAATTCTGGGGAGGTGTACGTTCAGCAGCTCAGCAATCCTTAGAACGAGAAAAGCTTTTAAACAAAATTAAAAGCTTGAAAGTACAGCAGTTGAGTATCAAGTTCATCTGACTTTGCTTCTCTTTAGATTTTTACTTGGATCATAATTACACTTGTGTTTATCATATAGTATGGGGCACTATAATGCTGTTTGGCATAACTCAATTATTGTTTGATATAAATACATGCATTTAAAATGTATATTTCATGTTTTGAGAATGTGGTACTGCTTTTGGTTTCCCTTCAGCTGGTATTAAGTGGTTTTGATGAGAATCTTTGAGCATTTATGGAAAGATTTTTTTAACTACTTCACCCATAATGAATAAATTATACTAATCACAGGATTTGATAAATTGTCTTGCTTTTTGTCTTTGAACTTGAAATGTTAAACTTTAGTTAGCCTGTTGATATAGATGAATGAAATTTTTAGTCATTAAAATCAACAGATATTCCTTCTACTAATTTTAGAAATAGTCTTTCACAAGTACCTAATAGTACCTTTGTTAAGTATGATACTTAAGCAAATGTTTTGGCCCAGGGACGTAAATACTCATTTTGATTAGTAAAGAGAGGACAGGGAAGATTTAATAATTTAAGATATTATTGTCCTTAGCATATTAAAAGTGCTGTTTTGAAATTTTACATGTAAAATGCTTTGTACATTTATTGATGTGCTTATTAATTTTTACTGTCTTGAGTTTTGAGTACTCTTACAACTGTTGTTAGCTTAGCTGAAGTTTCCATGTCCCAGTATAACTTTTAAGCCTTAAGTGGTTAATGGCACGTAAGAGTATAATGGTCTTCTTTTAATATACCTGATTTGCCCTTGGTATTGAAAGAAGCATATGGAAGTGTTAGTCAATCAACAGCCTTTTTGTTTTCCATGATAAGACAAAGGAAAAACTATTAAAAATAGGAAAATATTTAATCATTGGAAAAATTGCTGACCAAGAGCTTTGTAACATTCTTATTTTAGAAAGTAGGTAGTGCTTTTAAGTTTTAGAGGTTTGTAACTCATTGATTGAGGAAGGTGAACTCGTATAAAATGCAGAGGCATAGATTTAGGAACAAGCAGGTGATACAAGCAGAGAAAAATGAAGCCTGTCACTTAGTTTGGGGGAATGGTCTGAAATAATAATAGAGTCAGATTATGGAAGACAGTGCTTGAAAAAGAGTCTTAAACTTGAAGCAGTTGTGTGTCATTCTAGGTTCCCCAGCAGAGGTATGAGGGTATAAAATCTCTCTATCTTGGTCTAGAAGCAGGAAAACCTGAATGGATAACGGGGGTTTGAATGAAATGTGGGCAGTAGCAAAAAGAGTGAAAAAGTGATACTAGAGAGTTGGAAGAAATGGCAAAAAGGTTGAGTTCAGGTTTATACACACATTTTGAGGGCTTGACCTCATGTATCAAATAGCTTTAGTATCTGACATATTCTAGAAGAATTAAATCCTGTTTGTCATCCCTTTTCCTCTTGCACAATTTGTAAAAAGCATCTGCTCTGAGATACTGGTGTGTATGACAGAGCAGGTGGGTAAGATAAATGTGAGCTATTGATAACCAGCAGGGCACAATACAAGTTTACTAAAATATTAAGTATTTTTCAGTTCAGGGAGCTTTGGGGGGCATTTTGAAAAGTGCATGTGTTGTTTGGAAGAGTCAGTGTGATATAGCTATGGATTGATATTTTTAGGGCTGTCTTAAGAAGAGAGGACTAAAAATAAAAATAAAGAGTAAAGAAGATTTACTTCACTATTCCGACAGAACTGTCCATTCATGGGATGGAATTCTTTAGACAGTCATGTCCTGTTTTGAGAATAGTTTTTACAAGTTGGTAGATTCATTCATTCATTCAAAAGATATTTACTGAGTCCAGCTATTTCAGGAACTTTACCAAGTATTTAGAGACAACCTAGTGAACACCTAGAGGAGAGAAACATAAGATAGTTAACTAGGTGAAATCATTATAAATTGTGTTAAGTAGTGTGAAAGAAATAAACAGATACTGTAGCAGGTGGTACCCCACCTTAAATGGGTCCCTTCCGAGTCCCTGGTACTGAGATGTATTCAGCTGTTTGAGAGCCAGGAGTAGAAGAAAACCAAGTTGCAAAGGCCATCTCTGAGGTGGGAATGAGCTTGCCGTTGTCTAGCAACTTTCAGAAAGCTTGGCTATCCGAATAAATCCTGCTGAGTGAGAAACAAGGGGCTCTGTCATTTAGAGCCTTATAGGAATTTGGGTTTTGTTCAGTAAGTAGCAGGAACTGAAGAGTCTTAAGTTAATGTAGTTGAGTTAATGACTGTCATGTTCTTTATAACACTCTGACTTAATCTCAGATTTTTCTTCTTGTGGTGTATTTGAAATATTTATCAAACTTAGCTTGGTGATTGAATGCATTAGCGATAGTGTTCATTCCAAGAAAGTTTATCTGTGGCTACTGGATAACTTTTTTTTTTAAACTTTTTGTTCTGTACAGCAGTATAACCAGTTCACAAATGTGATGGTTACAGGTGGACAGGGAAGGAGCTCAGCCGTACATGCATATATCTGTTCTCCGTCAGACTCCCCTCCTGTCCAGGCTGCCATGTAACATTGAGCAAAGTTCCATATGCTATACAGTAGGTCCTTGTTGGTTATCCATTTAAATATAGCATTGTGTACATGCCCATCCACAACTCCTTAACTGTCCCTTCCCCTTCAGCCCCCACACCCCTGGCAGCCATAATTTTGTTCCTAGATAACTTTTATAAACAAGTTTTTCTGGAGTTTTTATTTTTTTATTACATTTTTTATTTTGAAAAAATGTTGAGTGTACTGAAAACTTGCAGAGATAGTTTAGAGAGGTTTCTTTGGTCCTCAGCCAGGCTTCCTCTAATGTTATCATCTTAACATTCTTGTGGTACATAAGTCTAAGAAACCAGCATTGGTACATTACTGTTAACGAAACTCCAGACTTTATGCGGATTTCACCAGTTTTTCCATTAGTGTCCGTTGCTTTTCTGGGATGCAGTCCAGGATTCCACATTACCTTTAGTCGTCGTGTCTCCCATAGTCCTCTCTGGCTATTGCCATTCCTCGGCCTTTCCTTGTTTTCCTTCATCTGGGCAGTTTTGAGGAGTACCAATTAAATGTTTTATGAAATGTCCCTCAGTTTAGGTCTGTCAGATATTTTTTCATGATTAGAGTAGAGTTTGGAGGAGAAAACCCACAATGGTGAGTGCTCTTTTT
>SJYV01051784.1:0-120810 GCA_006410875.1 Neotragus pygmaeus
AAAAAAAAAAAAAAAAAAAAAAAAAAAAAAAAAAAAAAAAAAAAAAAAAAAAAAAAAAAAAGCCTGTCCCTACATGAAATGAGCCACTCCAAAACAAACAAACAAACAAACAACTATATAATTCCAACTTGTATGAGGTATCTGAAAGTCGCTCAGTCATGTCTGACTCTTTGTGACCCCATGGACTATAGAGTCTATGGAATTCTCCAGGCCAGTACTGGAGTGGGTAGCTGTTCCCTTCTCCAGGGGATCTTCCCATCCCAGGGATCGAACCCAGGTCTCCCACTTTGTGGGAGATTCTTTTACCAGCTGAGCAACCAGGGAAGCCCATGAGGTATCTAAAGAAGTCAAATACAGAAAATAGAATGCTGGTTAATAGGCACTGGGAAGGGGACTGCAGAGTTGTTTAGTATGAGTTACAGTTTTACAAGATGAAAATGTTCCAGAGATCTGTTATACAACAATAAAAATATACCTATCACTCTTAAACTGTACACATACATTATAGTGGCTCAGCTGGCATATGTGGCTCAGTTGGTAAAGAATCCACCTGCTATGTGGGAGACATGGGTTTGATCCCTGGGTTGGGAAGATCCCCTGGAGGAGGGAAAAGCTACCCACTCCAGTATTCTGGTCTGGAGAATTCCTTGACTGTATAGTCCATGGGGTCACGAAGAGTCAGACACAACTGAGCAACTTACTCACTACATTATAGTTAAGATGGTAAATTTTATAGGCTCTGTGATTTTGTAAAACACACACACACAATTAACAAAACAAAACAAAACCCTGCCTTATAGGATTATAGTGAAGATTAAAATTTTACAGATAGATGCAAGTACTCAGAAGAGTCAGGGCTTTTTATAAAAGGGGGCTAGTATTCTTTTTTCAGTGAAATAATCAACATTATTAAAGATATCAAGCACACAGACATTTCTACCTACTCAGTGAATGATTTCCTTCTCAGTGTGTTAGTCAGTTGTTGATGGTGGGGCATCAGTCAAGAGGATCACTGAACTCATTCAGATGATTCATTCATGCTGCCAACTTTACTGATGATCATGAGTCTTGTGTTTTAGTGAAGCATGAAGCAGTAATCTGGGGAAGCACCGGTCTTCTAAGAAAATTCATTCAGTTATACTTGGTAGCATCCATTGAGGCACTCTCGTAAGCACTGACAATTCCTAAACACCCCTGAGAGCAGAGTCACACGGATTTTCTTTCTTCTGGAGAAAATAGTCTGGAGGCGTTACCAGACAAGAAGCCAATGTCCATCTCAAACTGATCCCCATCCTTACCCCCGGGACCCATTTCCTCTCACTTACTTGATTCGAGTCCCACTGGTCTCTTGGCTATTTCTGAATGAATCCCCAGATCTGCTCATCCCTCAGAGTGTCTACAGTTGTTCACCGTTCTTCCCTCTGCCCAGAAATATCTCCCTTAATGTGACCACAGGATCATTCCCTTACTTTCTTTGAGTTTTTGTTCCCATGCCACCTTCTCAGTATATTTCTTTGTGACCACCTGATATGAAAGTACTATCTTCTTCCTCTCCTGGACCAGGGATATTGACTTTTCTCAAAAACACATACTATCCACAGATGAATTACATACTTTAAAACTTTGTTTAGTGTCTAGGTCCTGATAGTACAGTCAGTATAAGCGCCATAAAGGTTAAAAAAATTTCATTTTGTTCACCATTGTATTTCAACCTAGAATGGGGTCTGTTACACTGTATGTATATTCAATATTTTTGATTGAATGAATACATGTATTGGTCAAAGCTTTATTTAATTGAAATAATCAATAATGGCTTAACTAGAAGAAGTCTCCTCACAAAGGAAATATCAAAAAAGTTTTAGTTAGCAGCCCCATAGCATGCCCCTACTAAAAGTCATTTTGCATTAACCTCAAATTTCTTTCCACTCCAATAAAAGGGATAGTGTGTATCTGTCTGCTACTATGTCCCCAGTCAGGAGTTTGAGACACACAGCAGCTAATGTACCAATAGTTAATAAAAACAATTTGGAGATTTAGAGGTATAGATAGATATTTAATAAAATGTTTTGAACAATTGTTCATTTAATATAAATCATCTGTTATTATAGATAGCTTTATGAAAACACATCTTGGGTTCTTGGCTTAGGCTAGATAAATATTTATAAATATCATTTTCATACTTGAATGTGATACCAATATATTGCTCCTGTTCTATATTAGGAGAAAAAAAACTTTCAAAAAGGGAGAGTGGGCTAGAAAGAATTTACATCAGGGAGGTATGCAACCTGGGTTCCAATGCCAGAATTGTCTTCCTCCAGCTCCCAGACCTCAGGCAAGACACAATCTCTCCAGGTTCAGCTGTATAGACTGGTTTACTATAAAAATCTTAACTTCTCTGAGCTTCAGTTGTCTCACTGGTGAAATACACATAATAATCCTTGTTCCACCTATGTCATAACGTTGCCCTATGGTTTTGAAAATTGAGACTCATAACCCTGGTGATGTGCTGGATGCTGTTCAGTTCAGTCGCTCAGTCATATCTGACTCTTAGCAACCTCATGGACTGCAGCATGCCAGTCTGCACGCCCTATCCATCACCAACTCCCAGAGCTCGCCCAAACCCATGTCCATCAAGTCACTGATGCCATCCAACCATCTCATTCTCTGTCATCTCCTTCTTCTCCCACCTTCAATCTTTCCCACCATCAAGGTCTTTTCCAATGAGTTTCCATCAGGTGGCCATTGTATTGGCACTTTAGTTTTAGCTTCAGTTTTAGCATCAGTCCTTCCAATGAATATTCAGGACTGATTTTCTTTAGGATGGACTGGTTTGATCTCCCTGCAGTCCAGGGGACTCTCAAGTCTTCTCCAACACCACAGTTCAAAAACATCAATTCTGCGGTGCTCAGTTTCTTTATAGTCCAACTCTCACATCCTTGTGTGACTACTAGAAAAACCATAGCTTTGACTAGACAGACTTTTGTTGGCAAAGTAATGTCTCTACTTTTTAATATGCTGTCCTAGGTTCGTCATAACTTTTCTTCCAAGGAGCAAGCGTCTTTTAATTTCATGGCTGCAGTCACCATCTGGAGTGATTTTGCAGTCCCCCAAAATAAAAGTCTGTCACTGTTTCCATTGTTTCCTCATCTATTTTCCATGAAGTGTAGGTGGCTCAAAAACTGTATTTTAATTTTCAGCTTATATATATATATATATTTATATGGTTGTATACTTGGAAGGAAAAAGTATAGGTAGCATGTTCAAGTTAAAATTGTATGGATAATACTACTTTAAGATGAAATGAATTTCAAAAGTAAATTAAGTTTAAATGCAAAATATTAAACAAGTAACATAGGTGATACATAAATATGGTGCAACCCTGAATGTAATATATATGAGGTTTGGGAGATCTTGTAAGAATCATTCGTGATAATATGTAAATGTTCTTTTGAAAGTTAAGTGTCAACCACAGTAAGATAGTATTAGTATTAAATAAATGTAAATGAAATAAAGTATTATAATAATTATTCTGGTAAGAGTTATCTTCTTTTTTTGTGTGCACCTATTATGTTCTTGGCACTCAATAAAAACTAGGCATTTTACCCCTACAGACAAATCTGCTGCAAGCTGGGGCCTATCACAGTCAATTGTCTCCCTACATCACATATCCAGGCCATAATGCTGGACTGTACTCTAGCAGAGTTACAACTTCAGAAATCACATCCAGAATTTAAGCAACATTTTTTTCAAAAAGCAAAGGCAAACCCTATAGGTGAAGAAGCCACTCTTTTACATGTTCTTCATGTCTCAGTATGAGTACTATGAAAAATAAAATTGGACCCTCTTTGATCAATGCTGAATAAAAAAAACACAGCATTGTTTTTAACTCTATAACTATGATAGTGGGTCTTCCACAGAAAGGACTCAAAGAATCTGCACCTCATAAAACCATATATTTTAATGAAGGGGTATAAAATGTGTATAATCTGTATAAAAATGTGAGTGTGTAGAAGATAGTGTAGATGACCCAGGAGTGCTTGCTGTTTGCCGTGCTTCCCTTCACACATTCCATACCACTCTACGTGCATCACTCAGACACAATATATCCATTTTAGTCTGTACTCAGCTACTTACTGGCTTTTCTGCATTCACTTACCTATTTCCTCTTAATTTTCTCAGATAAGTCAGAAATTCATTTTATCTGTTCTGAAAATAGACATGGTCTAACTGCTACTGGTTCTCGCCCATTAGATCATAAACTCCACAGAAAGTCAGAAACTATCCTGTTTCATTTACTGTCACGTCCACAGTACCTGGCATATAGCAAATTCTTCACAAATAGTGAATGAAGAGATACGCTGATGAAAAGATGTATTTATGGAGCACCTGTTATATTACAACAGGTGCTCCAAAAATATTCTAGGGTCTCTGCTGGCTCAGATGGTAAAGAATCTGTCTGCAGTGCAGGAGACTTAAGTCCGATTCCTGGGTTGGGAAGATCCCCTGGAGAAGGCAATGGCTTGCCTGGAGAATCCCATGGACAGAGGAGCCTGGCTGGCTACTGTCCACGGGGTTGCAAAGAGTCGGACATGACTGAACCATTAACACTCACACTGTTCTATTCCAGTTACTATGCAATGTTCATTGCTGCTTAAGTACTGAGCATAAAAAAATAAATTTTAAAACTTTACAAACTTTAAAGTCTCTTTTAATGTGGAGTGATTAAAAGCATTTTTAGTTAATCTTTTAAAATCAGTCATTTATTCACATGTACTTTTAAATCAGAACGATTAGATAAATTCTCCATCAGAGATTTTATCAAGTTGTATTTACTATTTAAAAAGATAGAATTTTACACTGCTATGGTTAGAAAATGTGCTTGTATAATGCATGCATGTAGCTCCAGGAAATGAAGGTTCTTTATAACATCGCCGGTGAGCTACTTTCTCTGATACTATTCTATGAAACAATCCGGAGTATTATGTTAGCATAAATAACTTTTCCCATGACCTAAACACTTTTACATTCTAAATCCATGAGAACGTGGGTACTATATGGCATTCTCCTGGACAACTGCCATTGCCCCACTGTACTCTGCTGCTGCTGCTGCTAAATTGCTTTAGTCGTGTCTGACTCTGCGCGACCCCATAAACGGCAGTCCACCAGGCTCCCCCATCCCTGGGATTCTCTAGGCAAGAATACTGGAGTGGGTTGCCATTTCCCTCTCCAATGCATGAAAGTGAAAAGTCAAAGTGAAGTTGCTCAGTCGTGTCTGACTCTTCGCAACCCCATGGACTGCAGCCCACCAGGCTCCTCCGTCCATGGGATTTTCCAGGCAAGAGTGCTGGAGTGGGGTGCCATTGCCTTCTCCCCCACTGTACTCTAAACATTGTAAATCCCTCTCTTGGACCAAGGGTGTTATATACCAAACATGGTCTCTTCCATAGAGAACTCTGTTTTTGGTGAACTGTTTTGACATAATGGCTAACAAAATATGCACAAATGCTAGGGATCAACGTGTTGATAAAAAGCAAAGAAAGTGTCCACGGAGTTTCAGGGGTTAATCCAACAATGTGGTGGGGAGTTAAAGTCCAGTCAGCATTTTGAGGTCAGAGACTGAAGTTGTTCAACATTTTATCTCCAGTGCTAAGCTTTATTTCTTGTCTAAAGTCACTACCTCATAAATGTTTGGTGAATGAATAAAGGGAAAAAAATAAATATATAAGGTAGGAAGGGCTATTCAGTATAAAGAATCTGAAGCCCTCTCTTTTTAAAAACAGGATAGTCAAGGAAAGTTCTACCATATACATATATATATATANGGTGTGCCCCCATTTGCCTGCTAAACACAAGTCAAGCGCCCCTCAGCAAAGATTCAGGCTTGGCTTTGTTCCCTTAGCTATTAAGCTCCATTCCCACAGAATTACAACATGTCTGAGGTTTCTAAAACCCTTTGTGTGGATCTCACACAGTTATTGTGCTGGATCCAAATTTCAACCTTGGTTAAACAGGTCTCAAATCCTTTCCAACCCTGCCCCTGGCAGTGAAGGCTCAAGAACACATAATAAAGGAGGGGATAAGAATAACATCTATAGCTGAGTGATCACTTATTATGGGCCAATCACTGTGCTAAACTCAGAATGCAGCATCTCCTCACCATAAGCTCTGCCTGCTAGCTACGATGACTACTCTGATCACCTCTGCTTTACAGATGAAATAAAGAAGCTTGTTTAAGTTACACAAGCACTAAGAATTAAAGCCAGATCTGAGACTCCAGCAGTCAATTTTTGTAGTTTTCAAGGGCAAGGGCAAACAACATTAGAAGTACATAAACAAGTTTAATAATGTGAGAGCTGTCAAGCCAGCACGTAAACAGATACTTACTACAGTGTGCACACCCCAGAAAGAAGAGGACAGTGGGTCATCTTCTTCGTGCACTTGGGTAGCAGTATCTTCCCTGGTTTAGGAAGATCCCTTGGAGGAGGGCATGGCAACCGCCTGGACAGAAGAGACTGGTGGGCTACAGTCTATAGAGTCACAGAGTCAGACACGACTTAAGCGACAGCATACACGCATACCAAGGTAGATCAGGACATGTGGTCATATCTATGTAAACTGAAAATGCATTCATATGTCTATAAATTTCTCTTTTAAAAAAAAAATCAAAATACATACCAAAATTATCTGGCAATTGTCAACACTTGTAGGCATCAGTGTGTGAGGGCCATTGAGGGAGTCATTTGCTCCAGGTCATGAAACTTGGAGAAAGGGCTTCTGATAACTGTATTAGGCATGTGTATTGTGCTAAAAGGGAACAATTAAGCCACAAAATAAAACCTTTTAAGACAGAGCAGAGGCTGGAGAAAAGGGGCTGAAGAATGTTTCTTCTTAAAGACCCATGGGAATAATATAAAGTCACTGAGTGCTACTTAATCACTGAAGCAATTTTTTTATGCTTATGTTTTGGTCTTTGATTCCATTCAGTCTAGCACCAATCGAATTCTTAAAAAAGGGTGTTAAATCTGGCAGTTTCACATTTTCCCTTCTCTTCATCTCTAACTATAGGGTCTTCATCTCCCTTCTTCATTCCATCCTATCTCAATGTTAAAGACTCTTCTACTGTTTATGAAATGTTCTATGTACAATCAATGTGTTCATTTATTCAGCCAACCTGTAGTTTGTGCCTATGTCTAAGCCACTCTTCAAGAGCTAGGAGGGATTCTCTACTGTTTAAGAGAAGAATTCTGCTCAGAAGGAACCAACAAAAACAATAACGAAGCACCTAACTGGGGCTCAATTTGCACATCCAAGTTAAAAAGTCTGATATACTGGGAAGATTGAGCATTGAGTGAGTATTTTTATGAGGTCTTAGTAGCCATCTGGAATAAAATGAACTTTGGAAATCATGGTGAGACCCTAGTGTGCTGAGTTTATGGCACCCAGCCAAGAAGAACATTTTCTTAGACTGTGATCTGATTTCAGAGAAAACATGTCAAGATTTGAAAGCAGGAAGGAATTTTTCTTCTTCTTTTTTTTTGCAGGGAACAGGGCATATTCCAAATTTTTTGACTACGATTTATGGACCAGAGTAAGAAAAGAATGCACCTCACCCTACTGTTCCCCAACTCCTTATCCCCAGCCCTGTTCCAAGGGAAGGAAGTACCATAGCAAGGGTATCAGGAGTCAGCATTTGAGACTATGAGTATGAATAGTTCTCCTTGACAGACAAATGTAACATTAATGGGAACAGATAAAAGAATAGCACCCAGGGTGGTCCCAGGATGATTGGATAGGCTGCCTAGGAGAATGCACATTACTTGGAATTCTGCCATAGGGAGGGAGGACCTGAGGGGAGAGGCATGCCAGCTATTTTTTCAAGTGAGGGCTTAGAGTCCAACATCAGTTTAATTTCCTTTGCTGTTCTTAAGTGTGTTCCTTAATAGTTCCCCTCCAGCTTGCTATGGCATGAATAAAATGAGGCCCAAGAGCTGAAACAATGCAAAAATAAATAAAAGCTATAAAATAAGAATAAACAACATGCTATAGAAGCTATTATCTCGCCAGCATTTTCAATTTCTCTCTCCTAATGTCCCCCTAAAACTCTTGTAGTGGTTTCCTATAAGAAAACTAACTTTCCAAAAGCATATTTATTCCCAGCTAGATTAGAACTGATTTTCACATTTGTTTTGATTTCACAGTTATGATCAGGAGTTAGAAACTTCCCTTCAGCCTTAGACTTCTTCCACTAATGGTTCAAATAGTCTTATCTCTCTTTCTGCTCATTGCCAACTTAAAAAAAAAAAAAAAAAAGACTGCTTCTATTTCTTCACTATCTACTTTTTCCTTAAACCTCTTGCAGTCTGAGTTCTTGGGNTTCCACCAATGGTTCAAATAGTCTTATCTCTCTTTCTGCTCATTGCCAACTTAAAAAAAAAAAAAAAAAGACTGCTTCTATTTCTTCACTATCTACTTTTTCCTTAAACCTCTTGCAGTCTGAGTTCTTGGGACCACTGCTCTTACAGAGCTGCCTCCTTTTTTCAGATCTTTGTTCTTTCTCAGATCTCTCATATTTTTTAAAATAATTGCTACTGTTATTCATAATATGTGCCATTGAGAAATGCTCCTATTTGGGGGAACACCTCCTTCTTTGTGCTTCTGGGTTGATACATACTGCTTTAGATTGTCACAATAACTCTTTGTTATCCTCTCTCATTACACAAAAAAGTCACATGCAAAAAGGCTGCACAGTTCATCAGCAGTGCTGGACTTAAGGTTGGAGTGAAGATTTGTCTAACTCCAGATCCTTGACTCTCTCCACGCTTCCACTGTGCCCAGACAGGAAGGTTGTGTATGTGGCTCACAACAATATTGTTGCAACCTCGGAAGCTGGCTTGGCCAGGTCAAAATTACAAAGAGAAAAAATTTGTATCTGATGGAACAGACGGTGAACTTCTCCAGTTCGCCCTGGGAGGAAGGGCTCTCTGCCCATCTGGTTTGGAAGCCTCCAAAGGCCCTGCCCTGGACAGAACACTGCAGCAGGGATTCTCCTAGTCTGTCTGGGAAAAAGGTCATGTTGGATTGCTCCTCAGGTCTTTACGGGGGCCTTTTGAAAATTCCCTAAGACTTGGTTCTTAACGAGCAAAGCTAGATGGAGGGGCCTGCCTTGGAGAGGGTCATGGCTCTGCTCTAGGCTTGATCTGGGTCTCTGCTCTAGCTGCCTCAGATAGGAACAGTCCTCTGGACGTGTCACAGTCCCTTAAACATTTGACTGATGTGTCAGCAGGCTCTGTCTCTGACCTGCTGCAGCAGCCAGAGAGTCTACTTTCAAGGATTTACCTCTTCCTCCCCAACCATAAGGCCCCCTCAGAAGCTTTCTCCTCCAAAGTTGCCCCTTCCTAGATCTTACCTGTTACTGGGTTCTGCCCTAGATTCTGGGTTACATCCCTCTCCTTCTGACGTCTTTCCCTGTCTTGTCTCCCTGTTCTTATTTCCTAACATGGGTGCTTCTCAAGGTTCCATTCTCTTTCTCTCTCTCTTCCTTACCCTCTCCAGCAGGCATGTATGTTCCCATATCTGCAATACCCACGCTGCGTGAGCGGCTCCTGATCTTTCTCTTTAGCACCCGCCCTGCTTTCCACAACAGTAGAGGAACCTCTCTGCAGGTTTTTCAGGAAGAATATAGCTTTGTTCATTTGCTGCCCAGCAGCCAGGGCACACCTGGAACACAGCTGAGTGTTCAGCACATGTTTTTTGAGTAAAAAAACGAATGAGTCGCCTCCTTTATCTGCTAATTACCTTTCCCGTCCATTTCCAAAGTGTCAATACCATCTCCATGTCAATTTGTTGAACAAACAAATGAATGAGTTAAAAACAAAACTTTTTTTTTTTCTGCCTTTTTCCAACACTCCCCCTGCTTGCTGTGCCCTGAAATCAGTTTTAGATTCAGAGTGAATGAGTTTGAAGCTGTGATCAATATATTAATAAGATGAAGTCTCAGGCAAATCACTTGGCTTTCCTGAGCCATCTCCTTAGGAAACAAACAAACAAACAAATATCACAGAGAATAATGATCACTCTACTTGTAGATTATGAAAATAGTACCTGTAAAATATTTCAGTGCCAGCCATATTCATGCTTATCAGCTCTAATCTCTAACTTTCCTAAAAGTACACTAAGTATCTCACTTAAACCTCACAGATATCACATGAGATAAATACTTTTATCTCTATTTTATGAATGAGGTGATGAGAAAACAGACAGACAGAATGTGACTTACTTGCACAATCAGACCAAAAGCAAGTCCCCAAGGCCCATAAAATAACCATCTTACCCTTAGATTATAAGCTAAAAGGCAGGATTCAGACCTTATAAAAAATGATAAATCAAATGGCTCCAAATAAAATGAGCCTTTAGAAAGTGAACACTAAATACTGAAGAAGTAAATATATTTACTTTTGGAAATCTGACTTCTCAGTTTGATGATAAGTTATTTCAGGGAAAAGCTTGTGAATGCTCCCATAATACTAAGTGAAATATATATCCTTAACTTAAAAATTATGATCTAATAAAGAAAACATACTTGGTGATGCTTTTCCAAACAACATGAGGGAGTGGATGCTGCACAAAATAGGGATTTTAAGGAGAAATGAGAAAGAAAAGTATTTCCGAGCAAACATGCTCCAATGAAAGTTGTATGAGTCAACATCCTAGAAACCAAGTTATAATTTCTTCATCAGAAGAGGGAATATATGATTGAGAAATCTGTTCTGCTAATTGGGGTTGAAGCAGTTGCACTTGATGAAAAAGAAATCATCAGAAATGGTTTGATGTTTTCTATAAGAAGCTAAAAAATGCATTATAATTCCAGTTGTGGATAGAAATTTAATGCATTTTAAACAGGGTGGAAAGGGTGAATAATTGTTTTGTCAGTTTGGTGGAGTGGAATTTAGTCATCTCAATAACTATAAACCTAATTGAAGTAGAGCAGGAAGGCATATCAGAAATTGGGGGATGTAAAATCAAATGGAGGAAAGCAGATTGACTGCTTACATGAGAAATTAATATTGCAAATTGCTTAGACAGAGTTTTAGATTAAACGAGGAACAGAAATAATAATTAGAAGAGAGGTACCTGACTCAAAAAACAAGAAGAACTGCTCAAATACAGCAGGTGTTGAAAACCTTAAAAAAAAAAATTCTGAAGTGAACAATTTGTTTTATGAAAATGATAGGAACACACAAAATATAATTGCTTAATTAGAATTATATTATTTAATTAGAGTCACATCCTTGCAGTGATAGATATGGTATNAAATACAGCAGGTGTTGAAAACCTTAAAAAAAAAAATTCTGAAGTGAACAATTTGTTTTATGAAAATGATAGGAACACACAAAATATAATTGCTTAATTAGAATTATATTATTTAATTAGAGTCACATCCTTGCAGTGATAGATATGGTATAACCTGAAAAGTGTGGTTATGATTGGAGACCAAAAATAAGTGGAGAAATAAAATTTCTAAGTGGAAATACAAAGATTTGCTCTCTGTGGCAAGGGATAGTAATAAAGGTGAAAGACATGTTTTATGGGCCCTGCAAAAGCTCACAACTCTACTTAGAAGTAAAGTTTCTAGAGGAATAGCTGAACTGTGGCCTTTCTCCAACAGCTCTTTTTTTCTGCTAGATGATGAGAGACTAGAAACTCAAGATTAATTTGAAAGACACTTGTAGAATCGTGTGATCATTAAACTTCTGGTAAGAATAAGAACAGACGAAAATGACATGAAAGACCGTGACATTTAAAAAACTGACAATGAGAAAATGCCTTTTCAGATTCTAAGTTTACCTAAATGAAAATTAGGTGAAAAAAATATTGAGTGATGTGGTTGCTTATATAGACATGGTTATTGTTTCATTAAACTGAAGGTTTTATTGGGTACATCAAGAATACCCAACTTATTGGAGACATCTTTGCAAATAACAAGGAAAAC
This sequence comes from Neotragus pygmaeus, assembly GCA_006410875.1. Lineage (NCBI taxonomy): Eukaryota > Metazoa > Chordata > Mammalia > Artiodactyla > Bovidae > Neotragus > Neotragus pygmaeus. The sequence continues at coordinate 11,990 of SJYV01051784.1, forward strand.
AATGTGGGGAGAGTCACTTAATTGAACTATACCTTAGTATCCTTACTCGTGTACTTAAGCATTTTTGTTTGTTTGTTTTTTTAACCTCTGTGATATACACTGGTATCTTTTCTTCTGATGTCAACATTGGATGTTCATAGAATAACACAAATACCTAATAAAGAAATTATAGGTAAACCAGAGTGTTGCAAGGATCAAATATGCTTAGGCATTTGAGAATTAAACTCTTGGATCTGTCCTTTAGATAGTGTAATAATTAGATTGAAATACATGCTAGACATATGGGTTTTAGGATGCTACTGGAACAACAGAAATTCTGATGAACAGGGTTAGACACAGTACTGTGTCAAAGGCTTGAGTTAACTCAAGCGATTATGAGATTGACTCTCGGAAATCATGCCCTTGACTTCTGCAATGCAATTCTAAGAAAGTCAGTTGTTCAAGAAGGTACAAAATGATCATCTTGGAAAGTGCTTAAGAAATAGGAAGAGTCTAAGATTTAAAATTAAGCCACATATTTAAAAAAGAAATCCTACTTTTATTGTGCATTAACACCTGTCTTAAGTGGACTTCATAAGTTTATATAGTTTTGACCTGGAGGATTTAAAAACCACTTCAATTTAGTTAAGAGTCTGCCAGGTCTGCCATGCACATTATAGATTAGAGTGTATTTAAATACCATGAAAATGTACTGTTACGTAAGAAAGGTTTAGCTCCTTCTGTGCTCTGAGGCAACTCTTTCTCATTGGTTAGTCAGACACAAACCAGGTGTTATCAAACAGAACTATGACATCTTTGATATCTGCAATGCTCACTGGTTCCACAAAGTTAGGGAAGGAATCAATAATAACATGGAAGCTTGTGGAAAGAGCTATAATGTGGAAGAATCTGTGGTAAGAATCATAAGACCTATTTCTTTACTGAGCTCTATTACCAATGGTTAATAGTGAAGCTAAAACATGCCTCTTATATTCTCCCTTCGTTTTGAATAGGATGCTANACCAGGCTCCTCCGTCCATGGGATTTTCCAGGCAAGAGTGCTGGAGTGGGGTGCCATTGCCTTCTCCCCCACTGTACTCTAAACATTGTAAATCCCTCTCTTGGACCAAGGGTGTTATATACCAAACATGGTCTCTTCCATAGAGAACTCTGTTTTTGGTGAACTGTTTTGACATAATGGCTAACAAAATATGCACAAATGCTAGGGATCAACGTGTTGATAAAAAGCAAAGAAAGTGTCCACGGAGTTTCAGGGGTTAATCCAACAATGTGGTGGGGAGTTAAAGTCCAGTCAGCATTTTGAGGTCAGAGACTGAAGTTGTTCAACATTTTATCTCCAGTGCTAAGCTTTATTTCTTGTCTAAAGTCACTACCTCATAAATGTTTGGTGAATGAATAAAGGGAAAAAAATAAATATATAAGGTAGGAAGGGCTATTCAGTATAAAGAATCTGAAGCCCTCTCTTTTTAAAAACAGGATAGTCAAGGAAAGTTCTACCATATACATATATATATATACATATATATATGCATATGACTCAGATCTTTAAGGAGACAGATTACGATCTGCAAAAAGGAGAAAGTAGGACAAGAGATGACAGTGATATAAGAAATGAAGGGACAGGGAAGTTTGGGGTTATCTAATTTTAATCATCATTATGCCTATGATTTACTTGCTCCTTGATGTTTCACTGAATCTTTTTACAGTTCCTTCCCTTGCTATTATGATTCTTTCCTGCATTCAAGGGCTCTTCCCAAGGGGGATGACATCAGCAAGGTCTCTGTGATGTTCTAGGGACTAGCAAGTCTACCGGGTAGGAGAGAGCATCTTTCTCTCCTTCAGCAGATGCCCCAAAGCTGAGCCTGAAGGTGTGCCCCCATTTGCCTGCTAAACACAAGTCAAGCGCCCCTCAGCAAAGATTCAGGCTTGGCTTTGTTCCCTTAGCTATTAAGCTTCATTCCCACAGAATTACAACATGTCTGAGGTTTCTAAAACCCTTTGTGTGGATCTCACACAGTTATTGTGCTGGATCCAAATTTCAACCTTGGTTAAACAGGTCTCAAATCCTTTCCAACCCTGCCCCTGGCAGTGAAGGCTCAAGAACACATAATAAAGGAGGGGATAAGAATAACATCTATAGCTGAGTGATCACTTATTATGGGCCAATCACTGTGCTAAACTCAGAATGCAGCATCTCCTCACCATAAGCTCTGCCTGCTAGCTACGATGACTACTCTGATCACCTCTGCTTTACAGATGAAATAAAGAAGCTTGTTTAAGTTACACAAGCACTAAGAATTAAAGCCAGATCTGAGACTCCAGCAGTCAATTTTTGTAGTTTTCAAGGGCAAGGGCAAACAACATTAGAAGTACATAAACAAGTTTAATAATGTGAGAGCTGTCAAGCCAGCACGTAAACAGATACTTACTACAGTGTGCACACCCCAGAAAGAAGAGGACAGTGGGTCATCTTCTTTGTGCACTTGGGTAGCAGTATCTTCCCTGGTTTAGGAAGATCCCTTGGAGGAGGGCATGGCAACCGCCTGGACAGAAGAGACTGGTGGGCTACAGTCTATAGAGTCACAGAGTCAGACACGACTTAAGCGACAGCATACACGCATACCAAGGTAGATCAGGACATGTGGTCATATCTATGTAAACTGAAAATGCATTCATATGTCTATAAATTTCTCTTTTAAAAAAAAAATCAAAATACATACCAAAATTATCTGGCAATTGTCAACACTTGTAGGCATCAGTGTGTGAGGGCCATTGAGGGAGTCATTTGCTCCAGGTCNTCTCTTTAAGATGTTCCACAGTTTGTTGTGATCCACACAGTCAAAGGCTTTGGCATAGTCAATTACGAGGAGTAGATGTTTTTCTGGAACTCTCTTGCTTTTTTGGTGATCCAACAGATGTTGGCAATTTGATTTCTGGTTCCTCTGGGTTTTCTAAATCCAGTGTGAACATCTGGAAGTTCATGGTTCACGTACTGTTGAAGCCTGGCTAGGAGAATTTTGAGCATTAATTTGCTAGTGTGTGAGACGAGTGCAATCCCCTCTCTTAACAGATGAAAACCCTGGTGCTCAGAGAGGTTAGCTGGCTTGATTGCTTTGTTTGTGTAGAAATATATAGACATGTCTTGTGTTGGTATTTTTTTACTTTCATCTCCCAAACTCATCAAGTCACCTTGTTTCTGCCTTCAAGGGGCCTCTGGATTGTTTCTTCTTTTTTGTTCTTCTCTTGCCCAAGATTGATCCTGAACATCTCTCTCAATCTGTTTCAATTTTCTCTATTTTTCAACTGGAGCCTTAGAGTCTTTTGATCATTTGTATTAAATCCTGGCCCAATCACAGACTTTCCAAGAAGTATCCATAGCACTCTATAACACATAGCTGTCTTTGTTAAAGTGTTTGCATCAGATTTGACNTCAATTTTCTCTATTTTTCAACTGGAGCCTTAGAGTCTTTTGATCATTTGTATTAAATCCTGGCCCAATCACAGACTTTCCAAGAAGTATCCATAGCACTCTATAACACATAGCTGTCTTTGTTAAAGTGTTTGCATCAGATTTGACTTATGTCATTGAGTGTTCTGCCTATGTTTTCCTCTAAGAGTTTTATAGTTTCTGGTCTTACATTTAGGTCTTTAATCCATTTTGAGATTATCTTTGTGTATGGTGGGAAGTATTCTAATATCACTCTTTTACATGTAGTTGTCCGGTTTTTCCCCCAAACAGCAAAATTATATAAAGCAATTATCCTTCAATAAAAATAAATTGAAAAAAAAAATCCTCACATCAGGTGCATCTTTATTACCTTAAATGTTTGTTAAATGAATGAAAAGTTGTGGGGATCAGGATCTACAGCATAGTAAACTCTCAGGTGATTCTTAATACACAAAAGTCTTAACCATTGGAGCAGTCATATCTTGTCATCACTTTATCCATTTTCAGCATTATTTCCTCCAATTTATATCCAGCATCAGTGTTCCATGTATCCTTTCCTGAGTCACACTCATGGACCCTAGACATCCCCTACATGTTTGTGTATTCTTTACAACCACGCCATTTTTCCAAATTCTCCTCTGTCTCAAACTTTGTATCTCACATCCTATTCACTTGCAGATATATTATTTTTCTTTGAAAGCTAAGTGCAAATAGCATCTCTCTGGGAAAGTCTATTTTTTGACATTTCTTGGTGCCCCTCTCTACATCATATTGCCATAGAATGCAGTACAAATCTTTGTTGTAGAAATTATCTCACTTAAGAGTTATAGAGCACCAACTATGCCACAGGCTCTAGCACTAAGAAAGTCATAATCCTTGCCAGCAAATGAGCAGAATAGTCGTCCCCTAGCTTTCCTCAACTAGAAAAATCATCTGAACCACAGAACATAGAAAATTAGCTGAGTAACTACTTTCTTAATTCTCCTAATGATGATCCATAACTGGTACTATTATATAACAATGGATGTCTTAGAGCCTTAGGGCTTAACATTCTTGAGAAATCCTAGTTGATTGAACACCAATACAATTATAGTAGCAATACTATGATAGAGATGAGCTCAGGATGAGGCAGAAAAGCAGAGTAAGGTGACCTAATTAATTACGTGTTTCTTTTATCTGTACCACATCTTATTCTCTTTCTCTCTCTCTTTTTTTTAATCTTCACTTGGCATCTTGCACAGGCTCATTTCTTGGAGGTCATTTGATACATTTTGTTGCTGTTATGAAATTCATTTTTATGGTTGTGTGTCTTCAGAATTCAGACAAGGTGATGTAAATCATTCATATTTGTAAACCCAGAATCTACTCAGTGCTAGAGACACAGCTGGTTCTCACTGAGGGCTTGGTGAATAAATGCACACACTTTAAAGGGTTGTTACTCAATTATATGTGTAACTACAATACATACAGAAAAACAAGCATGAATGTAAAAATCTTTTCTATTACTTAAACTTCACTTCTGGATATTCCACTTCAAATTTAATTATTAATACTCCCTGTGTTATGTGTATTTTCAAGATAGAAAGAAGGAATTGCATTAAAAGTGCAAGTAAAGTTGTATGAAGAGAAAAAAGGCTGCATTTTCCTGAATGGGGCAAGAAATTAAGTGGAAGTATTTTCAGTGTTATTCTAATCTAATAAAATCAGAGAGATTTAGTTTTAATGCATTTTCAAGAACAAATAGCCTCTAATTACACACTGAGTTTAGAGGAAGATAGTGGGGGAGGATTTAAAGTGCCATAAAATTCTATTTTCTTAAAGAAATTTTGAGGAGGTCTGTGATACTTTCTTTTCTGACCACAGAGTATGTAGCTAGCTCACTTCAAAGTTATTTTTTCTATAAGCATTGCATAAGCACACACTTCACTTCTTGGGATTAATGGTTTTTCCATTAATGTCACTTAAAGGCATCTCTGTTCACTTAATCACCAAGAAAATTTTGGGCTGTGTGTCCTTCAGTTTAGAGTGGTGTCATACTTCTTTCCCTTCAGTAGTAGTTCCTTGGGGTCACTCAATCATGTTCAACTCTTCATGACCCCATGGACTGCAGCACACCAGGCTTCCCTTTCTACCACCAACTCCCGAAGCTCACTCAGACTCATATCCATCGAGTGGGTGGTGCCATCCAACCGTCTCATCCTCTGTCATCCTCTCTCCTCTTGCTTTCAGTCTTCAAAGATCCCACATCAGGGTCTCTTCCAATGAGTCAGTTCTTCACATTAGGTGGTCAAAGTCTTGGAGCTTCTGCTTCAGCATCAGTCCTTCCACTGAGTATTCAGAACTGATTTCCTTTAGGATTGACTGGTTGATCTCCTTGCAGTCCAAGGGACTCTTTAGAGTGTTCTCCGACACCACAGCTTAAAAGCACCAATTCTCTGGCACTCAGCTTTTTTTATGGTCCAATTCTCACATCCATACATGACTACTGGAAAAATCATAGGTTTGACTAGACAGAGCTTTGTCAGCAAAGAAATGTTTCTGCTTTTTAATATGCTGTCTAGGTTGGTCATAGCTTCTCTTTCAAGGAGCAAGCATCTTTTAACTTCATGGCTGCAGTCACTGTGCACATTTATTTTGGAGCCCAAGAAAATAAAGTCTGTCACTGGTTCCACTGTTTCCCTATCTATTTGCCACTAAGTGATGGGACCAGAAGCCATGATCTTCATTTTTTGAATGTTGACTTTTAAGCCAGCTTTTTCACTCTCCTCTATCACCCTCATCAAGAGGCTGTTTAGTTCCTCTGCTTTCTGCCATAAGGGTGGTGTCATCTGCATATCTGAGGTTACTGATATTTCTTCCAGTAATCTTGATTCCAGCTTGTGTTACATCCAGCCCAGCATTTCGCATGATGTACTCTGCATATAAGTTAAATAAGCAGGGTGTCAGTGTACTGCCTTTACATACTACTTTTCCAATTTGGAACCAGTCCACCATTCCATATCTGGTTCTAAATGTTGCTTTTTGAACTGCATATAGGTTTCTTAGGAGTCTGGTATTCACATCTCTTGAAGAAGTTTCCACAGTTTATTGTGATGCACACAGTCAAAGGCTTTGGCATAGTCAATGAAGAAGAAGTAGATGTTCTTGTGGAATTCTCTGTTTTTTCTATGATCCAACAGATGTTGGCAATTTGATTCCTGGTTCCTCTGGGTTTTCTAAATCCAACTTGAACATCTGGAAGTTCTTGGATCATGTACTACTGAGGCTTAGCTTGGAAAATGTTGAGCATTACTTTGCTAGCATGTGAGATAAGTGCAATGGTGTGGTAGTTTGAACATACCTTCCTCTAGGGGCTCTTACTCAAATTCATGTTGCAAAAGCAGTATTTCCCTAAATGGTTCCTTAATGCCTCAAATCCCCCAACTGATTAATTTATACCCAAGGAAGAGTTTACTTCCTTTAGGGCATAATCCATTATGTTACAAAGTTGTTACAGTGTAAATAAATACATAGAAATCTGTTTAAGCTAGCAAATTGAGGTAAGGTAAAAATAACCCTGAATGAATCATGGCCTAAAAAAATGTGAAGAGTGTATGTGGAAAATTCAGTATAAAAATATTACCATGCAAAATAATAATTAACCCAAGTAGACCTGCACACAGTGATTCTCAGCACTTTTGCAAAGGAACAAATTTTGCTATGAAAGCAGTACTCAAAATCAAATAAAGGTTAGGACACCTAGTTTAAAATTGTTATTAACACACAGGTATTTTATTTTAATGGTCATGGGCATAGTTCCAACTATTTCAGAAGCAAAAGCTTATTGCTTGGATAGTAATACAACTGATCCCAAGGCTATGTTTGCCACTAAATTTAGAATATTGGGAGGCTGGCCCTGCAGGGATCCTGGTGGTTTATCTGCTCTTGGTGTAATCTGACAAGAGGATCCTGATGTCCATCTCCTGCAAAAGGCTGAGCCCAAGCAGGAAGTATAGGAGAACTGAGCCTAGGAGTGTTTTCCTAGGGTCTTGTCATTATGAGATGCTGAGGCTCTGGGTGCAGGTCTCAGAGTCATTTCTGAGCTACTTAACTGTATACTGTTTTGTACTTAATATGTTTAAAATGCAGATCATAGTTGCAATTGAGGTTCTTTCTAGCCATGTTTAATGCCGATCATAGCATAACCGTGCATCATGCAGTCAATGATAGGAGTTCCCAGGGGGTGCTAGTGGTAAAGAACCTCCCTGCCAGACATGGATTCGATCCCTGGGTCAGGAAGACCCCCTGGAGAAGGCATGGTAACTCACTCTGGTATTCTCGCCTAGAGAATCCCGTGGATAAAGGAACCTGGTGGGCTACAGTTCATAGGATTGCACAGAGTCAGATATGACTGAAGAGACTTAGTGTCTGCACACAGTCAATTATGTCAATAAAATAAAGGGGCTGAGGTGCTCTAGATGAATGATTTTCAAACTTTAATTTGCATATGAAATCACCCAGGTATCTTATTAAAATATAGATTTGTTTTAGTAGATCTGGGGAGGAGCCAGAGGTTTTTCATCTAACAAGCTCCTAGGTGATATTGATGCTGCTTGTTCACAGGCCACACCTTGAAGAGTAAATTCTTAAATGGGCTAAGAATTGCCGCTAGGCTTTATTTCCTAGTTGCATGCCATTTTTTGGAAATTGTTCTACATAAATTATATAAACATTTATTTAAATATTTTGATTAATCCAGGATAAATCAAAAAATTATTAAACAATAGCTAAAGGTAATGTTCATGAAGGATGGATGGCAATCTTAGAGAAGAAAATGTTAACAAAAAGGTCAATTTACTCTTGCAAGCAAACACTGAGTCTTACATATGAGACTGTTTTGTCTACAGATGGTGATGTAGGCAAGGAATACAGTGATTATGTTTGAAAAATACTGTAATGTGAAATCTGATGATGATGATAAAATCCTTAAAAAGTAAAAAACAAAACTGCATTTAAACCATAAAAATGAACTATCTCCAGTTATGAAAAAGATACCAATTTTTTTCTAAAAAATGATGAGTTTCTCAGTCATTTTTACTAATTTTTGGAAGGTGGCTATTATAATTTAGGAGAACAAAAGAGGAAAACACATTGGCTAGAGTCAATAAGCAGTGTTTCTTCTGAAGTCTTTTACAGATGAGTATTGTGGCCTTGATGATGTTATAAATAATTTGTGGTATTGAAGTCAATTTCCTCACAGAGCTGTTGGGAAAGTTAAATGAAATAATTTTTAAAATGAGATAATATGTGCAAAATCTCATATATGTGTCTGAAACCCAGACAATTCTCATATTTTACAAGGTCCAGTGCAAAAATTAAAATGAAGGGTCCCTTGTTCAAAGTTACTAAGAATTTCAAGTGGCAAGAGGAAGGTATTAAACCAAGTGCAGGGTCCTTCTGTATATGGGGGCCCTGTGTGACTACATAGGTCACATGTCCATGAAATATATATGTATTGGTCCATTCCTATCTGCAATATAATCATAGTTAACACTCATCATTTATTGAAATACTGCAGTATAATGGGTACTATGGTGAGTCCTTCAATTATAGACATTCACTTAATCCTTTACAGTGAAGGAAAAAGGAAGCCAAAAATACCCAATTACTATTCACAGGTCACACAACTACCAAGTCGAGGGAGCCAGGGCTTGAACCCAGGTCTGTCTGATTCTAATGTAATTTGTCATAACTAATTTAATGGAATAACAATCTGTAACTGGTTACTGTCATCTCATTTGACTCAAATTTAGAAACTTAGTTTCAGAAAAATATCAATGTTCGATGGACAATTCATTCATCATGATTTTGATTGGATAACCTAGGTCAACCTAATTATCATGTCCTGGCACTTCACACAGACCCTGATATATAGTAAAAGGTCATATCATGTATACAGAACTAAAATGAACAGTCAGAATCACCAATTCGTCTGTGTGCAGAATACTCAACAAAGATTAAAAAAATCTCATTTTCCCATTATTTAAAAATCACATGCTTCTGAATGATAACAAAATTATTTTCACTTTAAAGTAATTAGTTTTAAATGTGTTTCGATAGTGATGAATCTCCTGGAAAAAAAAAAAAAAAAGGACCAATTACCATGTACAGGAATAATGTCCTTCCAAACATAGTACTTGATCCAAAGAACTAAGTGAAGAGTAAATCATCTCATAATAAAAATTAAGATGAAGACTAAAAATATTCCCTTTGTTTTGGTTGGATATTAGATTTTTAAAATATGGTTCATACTTAGTAAAGTACAAGCTTGCATTTCTATGGAGTTTTTCTTTTCTAATGTGTTTTTGAATCCTTCACATCATTTTATCTTTTCTGTTCTTTTCTAATTCTGAGAGCAGAGCTAATTTATTGTGCTTTAATCTCATATAATATCATGCCCATTATAGAGTTGAGCAAAGAGAAACAGAGAGGATAACTCAGATTACTTTGCCACCTTCTCTTTGAAAGTATTACCAATCACCTCTGGCTGAATTAATAACAGCTTTCGCTGTATTTTTAGAGCAATTTCCACTGCCTCAATGAAGGTACCTGTAATGTAATTTTCTGTTTCTTTGTCAGGTTCTCCTTCCAGATTTCTAAGCGTATTGTCTTATTTATTGGTATGTCCCCGGTATCTACTACAAAGCCTAGCACATAGTAGGTATTGACTAATGTTGATTCATTGAATGCACACATGCATTAGTGAACAATTTAAACAGGGTACTGCAGTGGGTGCTGAAATNTTTGAACATACCTTCCTCTAGGGGCTCTTACTCAAATTCATGTTGCAAAAGCAGTATTTCCCTAAATGGTTCCTTAATGCCTCAAATCCCCCAACTGATTAATTTATACCCAAGGAAGAGTTTACTTCCTTTAGGGCATAATCCATTATGTTACAAAGTTGTTACAGTGTAAATAAATACATAGAAATCTGTTTAAGCTAGCAAATTGAGGTAAGGTAAAAATAACCCTGAATGAATCATGGCCTAAAAAAATGTGAAGAGTGTATGTGGAAAATTCAGTATAAAAATATTACCATGCAAAATAATAATTAACCCAAGTAGACCTGCACACAGTGATTCTCAGCACTTTTGCAAAGGAACAAATTTTGCTATGAAAGCAGTACTCAAAATCAAATAAAGGTTAGGACACCTAGTTTAAAATTGTTATTAACACACAGGTATTTTATTTTAATGGTCATGGGCATAGTTCCAACTATTTCAGAAGCAAAAGCTTATTGCTTGGATAGTAATACAACTGATCCCAAGGCTATGTTTGCCACTAAATTTAGAATATTGGGAGGCTGGCCCTGCAGGGATCCTGGTGGTTTATCTGCTCTTGGTGTAATCTGACAAGAGGATCCTGATGTCCATCTCCTGCAAAAGGCTGAGCCCAAGCAGGAAGTATAGGAGAACTGAGCCTAGGAGTGTTTTCCTAGGGTCTTGTCATTATGAGATGCTGAGGCTCTGGGTGCAGGTCTCAGAGTCATTTCTGAGCTACTTAACTGTATACTGTTTTGTACTTAATATGTTTAAAATGCAGATCATAGTTGCAATTGAGGTTCTTTCTAGCCATGTTTAATGCCGATCATAGCATAACCGTGCATCATGCAGTCAATGATAGGAGTTCCCAGGGGGTGCTAGTGGTAAAGAACCTCCCTGCCAGACATGGATTCGATCCCTGGGTCAGGAAGACCCCCTGGAGAAGGCATGGTAACTCACTCTGGTATTCTCGCCTAGAGAATCCCGTGGATAAAGGAACCCGGTGGGCTACAGTTCATAGGATTGCACAGAGTCAGATATGACTGAAGAGACTTAGTGTCTGCACACAGTCAATTATGTCAATAAAATAAAGGGGCTGAGGTGCTCTAGATGAATGATTTTCAAACTTTAATTTGCATATGAAATCACCCAGGTATCTTATTAAAATATAGATTTGTTTTAGTAGATCTGGGGAGGAGCCAGAGGTTTTTCATCTAACAAGCTCCTAGGTGATATTGATGCTGCTTGTTCACAGGCCACACCTTGAAGAGTAAATTCTTAAATGGGCTAAGAATTGCCGCTAGGCTTTATTTCCTAGTTGCATGCCATTTTTTGGAAATTGTTCTACATAAATTATATAAACATTTATTTAAATATTTTGATTAATCCAGGATAAATCAAAAAATTATTAAACAATAGCTAAAGGTAATGTTCATGAAGGATGGATGGCAATCTTAGAGAAGAAAATGTTAACAAAAAGGTCAATTTACTCTTGCAAGCAAACACTGAGTCTTACATATGAGACTGTTTTGTCTACAGATGGTGATGTAGGCAAGGAATACAGTGATTATGTTTGAAAAATACTGTAATGTGAAATCTGATGATGATGATAAAATCCTTAAAAAGTAAAAAACAAAACTGCATTTAAACCATAAAAATGAACTATCTCCAGTTATGAAAAAGATACCAATTTTTTTCTAAAAAATGATGAGTTTCTCAGTCATTTTTACTAATTTTTGGAAGGTGGCTATTATAATTTAGGAGAACAAAAGAGGAAAACACATTGGCTAGAGTCAATAAGCAGTGTTTCTTCTGAAGTCTTTTACAGATGAGTATTGTGGCCTTGATGATGTTATAAATAATTTGTGGTATTGAAGTCAATTTCTTCACAGAGCTGTTGGGAAAGTTAAATGAAATAATTTTTAAAATGAGATAATATGTGCAAAATCTCATATATGTGTCTGAAACCCAGACAATTATATTTTACAAGGTCCAGTGCAAAAATTAAAATGAAGGGTCCCTTGTTCAAAGTTACTAAGAATTTCAAGTGGCAAGAGGAAGGTATTAAACCAAGTGCAGGGTCCTTCTGTATATGGGGGCCCTGTGTGACTACATAGGTCACATGTCCATGAAATATATATGTATTGGTCCATTCCTATCTGCAATATAATCATAGTTAACACTCATCATTTATTGAAATACTGCAGTATAATGGGTACTATGGTGAGTCCTTCAATTATAGACATTCACTTAATCCTTTACAGTGAAGGAAAAAGGAAGCCAAAAATACCCAATTACTATTCACAGGTCACACAACTACCAAGTCGAGGGAGCCAGGGCTTGAACCCAGGTCTGTCTGATTCTAATGTAATTTGTCATAACTAATTTAATGGAATAACAATCTGTAACTGGTTACTGTCATCTCATTTGACTCAAATTTAGAAACTTAGTTTCAGAAAAATATCAATGTTCGATGGACAATTCATTCATCATGATTTTGATTGGATAACCTAGGTCAACCTAATTATCATATCCTGGCACTTCACACAGACCCTGATATATAGTAGAAGGTCATATCATGTATACAGAACTAAAATGAACAGTCAGAATCACCAATTCGTCTGTGTGCAGAATACTCAACAAAGATTAAAAAAATCTCATTTTCCCATTATTTAAAAATCACATGCTTCTGAATGATAACAAAATTATTTTCACTTTAAAGTAATTAGTTTTAAATGTGTTTCGATAGTGATGAATCTCCTGGAAAAAAAAAAAAAAAAGACCAATTACCATGTACAGGAATAATGTCCTTCCAAACATAGTACTTGATCCAAAGAACTAAGTGAAGAGTAAATCATCTCATAATAAAAATTAAGATGAAGACTAAAAATATTCCCTTTGTTTTGGTTGGATATTAGATTTTTAAAATATGGTTCATACTTAGTAAAGTACAAGCTTGCATTTCTATGGAGTTTTTCTTTTCTAATGTGTTTTTGAATCCTTCACATCATTTTATCTTTTCTGTTCTTTTCTAATTCTGAGAGCAGAGCTAATTTATTGTGCTTTAATCTCATATAATATCATGCCCATTATAGAGTTGAGCAAAGAGAAACAGAGAGGATAACTCAGATTACTTTGCCACCTTCTCTTTGAAAGTATTACCAATCACCTCTGGCTGAATTAATAACAGCTTTCGCTGTATTTTTAGAGCAATTTCCACTGCCTCAATGAAGGTACCTGTAATGTAATTTTCTGTTTCTTTGTCAGGTTCTCCTTCCAGATTTCTAAGCGTATTGTCTTATTTATTGGTATGTCCCCGGTATCTACTACAAAGCCTAGCACATAGTAGGTATTGACTAATGTTGATTCATTGAATGCACACATGCATTAGTGAACAATTTAAACAGGGTACTGCAGTGGGTGCTGAAATTAAGAGGAAATGTTTAGTCTTAGACATTACTCATTATTGCTTTCTGCTGGGCTACAAAAATGTTATAGTCTATAAAATGCATCTGGAGCAGGCAATGGCACCCCACTCCAGTACTCTTGCCTGGAAAATCCCATGGACAGAGGAGCCTGGTGGGCTGCAGTCCATGGGGCCGCTAAGAGTTGGACACGACTGAGTGATTCACTTTCACTTTTCACTTTCCTGCATTGGAGAAGGAAATGGCAACCCACTCCAGTGTTCTTGCCTGGAAAATCCCAGGGACAGCAGAGCCTGGTGGGCTGCCATCTATGGGGTCGCACAGAGTCGGACACGACTGAAGTGACTTAGCAGTAGCAGTATAAAAATGCATCAATTCCTCTAAATTAAAATGTCATCAAACCTCCTACCCAACCATGTTTTGCTAGCTTGATAACTGAAAGTGCTACAGTGTATTACACTAACTGCTGATATAGTTCCAGGCTACGGGGCATCTGCTGAAAATGATGGGAAATAAAAATTCTGTGGGTCCCCTGGAAGGGAGGTTACTATGTTAAAAAAAAAAAAAAAAAGCTGAATTCCAGACAAGGACTCACCAGATGCTTGGAGACTAAAGAGCTGAGTTCCACTTCCTCAGGGACCTGAGCAGATGGGACCCCCTGAATCCAATCTCAAAGAGGACTGTCTATGGCAAATGCCTGGTTTCTGCCCCAATTGCTTATTTCCCTGTCCCCAAGGCTACAAGGCACAGAAGCAAATTTACTCTCAACAATCTATGAAGCCAATACTTTATAGAAATCTAGAAAGTACTTCCAAATGTATTTTTTGTGCATCCCTGTTCAAATGGTTGGCTACAGAGTTCAGAAATTGATGACAAGCATCATTGCCTTATTAACATCCACAGAGGAGGAAGAATATGCAGACTTACAGAGTAGAAAAGACTTTTACAGAGGTGATATCCCAATACCAGTTAAAACTATGAGAGGAAAAGTCCCCCAGGAAGCTCACCTATAACTGAGCATTCAAGAAATAAATATCTCCTGCTCTTTCTCCTCCCACTTAGACATCTCCTTCTGCAACATCCTAGGAATCTAGGCTGTGTTTTCTTTTGCCTCAAGATTGCTATAAAGTTCATTGCATTTAATTATACCTTAATGAGAAGACAGAATGAGGAAAGATAAGTGAAATTACATTGTGTGTAAAGAAAGCAACATAGAGTAGTAAAGGAGAGGATTCTGTGGTCAGATTAGTTAAAGTTTAGGTCTTGGCCCTGCTACTTGGTAACTGTTTTTTCCTAGGTCAGTTACCAGAACTTCTCTTGTCTCCATGTCCTCATTTGTCAAATACAAATGGTACTACTATACTTTTATCATGTTTGGAGAGTTACTTTTGAACATATAAAACAATGGAAAACGACAGTGCACTGCTCTAGGCAATTTAATAATAAAAGTAGCACCAAAGATAAAATGCTGTAAGTCTACATGTACATTTTTTCCCCTCCCTTGCCACTATGTTTCAAGTATTGAATATCAAGTTGTTTCACAAAGTTTCATCCTTCTATTGTTTAGGAATAAATTATTATGTTTGCTATGTTGCTGATGCCCTCAGTAAAATGGGGTAACTCAGTGGATGCTGTAGATATTACATGAAAAATAGAAAATACTTAGTATATTATTATTACTGTTCTGGAATATACCAACCCTCTTGCCCTTTTATAATAGCTCTTTTAATATCCCTGTGTATAATGCCTAGTATAATCCTACCCACAACTAGGGACCACAGAGTTTGTATTACTGGAGTTTGTTTGGATGAGCACATTCAGGCAATATGCTCTAACTAGGAAAAGTACTCAACTTACGGATGGAAAATCAAGGTCATGGTTCAACCTCAGCACTCAGAGACATGTGTTCTGTTAAGATCTCAGAGTCCTCATTTGTATAATGAGGATATTATTATTACTATTACCTCACAGTTCTTGGAATGACATCCTTAAATAGGAAAGGGGGTTGTCTGACTTAAAAAAAGCTGTTGGTCTGCTGTCTTAAACATGAAAGGAAGCAAGGGTAATTGACCTCTGTTTGCATTTTAGTGCTGACAATTTATTATAGCAGAAGACTTGAAACACATTTCGGTAATTCCACAATCTGAAAGAAATTAGGCAGGGCTTATAATAAATCAGGTTAATAGTACATAAGAATTTGTCAAATTCTTTGACATTCTCACATATTCCATCTTGCTTTCTCGTTAAAGTTTAAAAAGCAAACTGCCATCTTCTGTATTTTAAATCAGATGGAGAAAATTTATTTTCTTTCTAGACCAGAACTTTTGCCCAATGCTGTAAGTCNACTGGCTGGGAGCATGCCCCTGCCATGGTAAGTGGCTGGGCCCACAGGGATACTGGAGCCATAAATGAATGGGATCCCTAGGCCTGCTAGTCCCTTAGAATTAACTTTTTCTATTCTCCTTTGCTGGTAAATGGCATGCATTTCCATTTCCATCCTAAAAACAAACATCCTCTGCAGCTAAGGCTAAACTAAGCTCTTACAAGTCACTAAACCCCTGCCTCTAGGAATACAGCACCAAGACAAAGGGTGACTTCTGTTACAGAAATTCCTTTGTATTTTCATACAGTCTCTTATTTGGATGGCATTAGTAAAATATCTCCCAAAACAGTTACATTGAGGACATTCTGAAAAACATAAAGTAGAATTTAGTATCCTTAGTTATACAGTTATAGCGCAAGTAAAAATACATGGATATGTATGGAAAATGGCTAGGAAGAAGTGAGATGGAAATGCAAAGACAGTTCTCTTTTGAAAAGAATGAATGAGGCATGCAGAAAGGTTAACATAACTACACTGCAAAAATACTCACCGATACATAGACTGTGACAGCGTAATGGGAGAGGAAAGGCAGAAACTATCTCAGGGATCAGGGGCCCCAAGAAGGAAGAGTCTGGAGGAAATTAAAACCTGGGAGAACTATGTTTAATTATGACTTTGGATCTCCTATGAGGAAGTCCTCTCACATAAGAATCCTCCCTTCACTCAAGTTGCATGATGATCAACAAAGATCTCTTTACCCTCCAAAGTTTTCCTTGATGTCAAATTTCTCCAACAGGTCAGACTTCTATTTCAAAATTGGAAAGATTACTTAAAATGAAAATGAAAAGTATGCCATTTTAGTTTTGTTCTTACATGTAAATGATACACACTCTACTCTCTGAGTCATGAGGAAATAAGAACAGGATACCACAGAACCCACATTTGATGAGGTGGTTCTATCATAGAAGATAAACTGAGAAGCCTTCACAATCTTCTAAAGTTCTGTTGCCCTCCCAGAAGGATAGGAATTAAGAGGTATTTGCATGAAGGAACTACTGCACCTTTTTCTCAGTAATGATATTGGTACATTGTTTGAACCATAGCAAGGCCACTGCAAATGGCAGAGGGGACCATGCTGATTACATGCAGGTATTAGCTATTTTTTTCACAGTGGATGAAAATGCTTGCATAAGAGGATATTTTCTGAACCTCATCCACCTCACAGCCTCTTCTAAATTTTTACTGCGAAAAGTTTCTCAGTGTAATTAAAGGCTGCACTGATCTAATTAGGTTGATGAAATTTTCAGTAGGGATTTGATTCCCCCTAGCATTTCAATTATTTATTTATTTTCCTAGCATCCTTTCTTAGGCTTATCCCAAGCAACTTTTAGTGATAGCATTCTAAATTTTCTTACTCAGGCAATGTCCCCACTCACACAATGTATTTTCAGACCTTCAGCAAGGACACATAGCTAAAAACAAACTTCAAATAAAGCATTCCAAGTCATTTTATTGAACACAATCCTTTCCTTCCTCGTTGACTTCATTTCCCTACTAACAAACTATGTTGAGTAATTTTCACTCTGCAGGAGCGAAATAGGTGTTTCAAAGCATTTTGAAGGCACAAAGGGACTAAGAAATGCATAACATTCTGAGGCAAGATTAATAAGGAGCAGCATGAGCCTTCCTTGTAAATTATTTATTGCAGAAGCCCTCATGGTCAAAACACTGCAGTAGAAGCACATGACAGTAAGTTTTCCACCACCTTGGGATATTAAAACACAAATGAACAAAAACCTCTAGTGAGCACTTTAAGAATCAACGGTGATACTTTAACACACACACACACACACACACACACACACACACACACAGCTTTCCTAGGAGTCTAAGGTGAATGAGCAGGACTATAGGTGTCCTCAGATAGACTCCATCTCACCTAGACACCATGATTTAACTTTCCACAGCATCTTCTGAATCTCTCTACTGTTGGAGCAATCACTCAAAAACTGGCTGCTAGAAAAACTAAATTTAATTTTAAATGATCCTTTTAAGCAACACATATTTCAGGTTTTAGTCAATAGCATAAAGAATGCAAAGAATATAGACAATGCTTCAGCCTAAGCAAGATTAGTATTGCTTTGATAAAAATCAGATTTTTTTTTAAAAAGTGTATTTTCACAGACCTATCCCCCTCCAGGAATTTCATAGATGTGGGCTGGTATATGGGTAATTTATTATTTATAATTCTTATTCTAACTTCTCAAGTTTATATTCTTGAAAGTAGTTTTCAGTGACCTCAAGTATTTCTCCAAAGTCTTTTCAATTTATGATGAAAATACAAATATTTTTTTAAAAACTACTTTGATCCTCTTATCATAAATTCTTGGCCATTCAAAATGCCTTCTTGGTTTGAACAAAGCAATATATGAAGTTCAGGTTATATTTTGCCAAATTATGTTGAAATAATTTATTTTAAAATTAGTTAATCACTAAAAAATAAATTTCTTAATGAAGTTGCCTGCTCTCCATGCAAACCGAGTCTCATTTCAAAAAAGCATTATCAAATGCCATATAGGTAAAGCTCTAACTTCTAGCTACTTCTAATAAACACTAGATTATGGGTTGTTGCAAAATAATTTTCCAAGAATAAAGATGTGAATTAGTGAGAGTGGTAGGCCATGTCTAGTTTTGTATCTTGAGATCTTGAGTGCCATGTTCATAATAAAACAGAACCAGTGATACTAGTATTTTGTTTTATCTGACAATATTCTTTCCTCTAATCCTGTTACCCCCTTCATTATTTTGAGGTGGAACAAATAACCTCTAGGTCCATTTCCCCATTTTCAAGATAAGGAGGCTGGACTTGGAAAGTAACTTCCAGGACTCTTCCTGTTTCAACACTCCAAAATTTCTTCTATGATTTCAGACATGGTATTATTATATCTCCTCCAGGACTGGTTATCCTAAGGGGGATCACATACTAGACTGAAAATAAAAATGTTATGAGCCATATGTAAAATCATAATTAAGGTTTTACATAACATTCTACAGGGCAGAAAGCCCACAACAGAGTTAAGGAAGGCTCATGTGGGCTTAAAAGAGATGGGATGAAAATGAATGTGGGTATGTTTCTGTCTTATCCGCAACTCTACAAAGCTCACCTAGCTGAGATAAGGTGATGTAGCTCAAAGCCTATGATACTCTATCACAATTTCATCTCAGTAGCAGGAAGAACAGAGCATCTAAACAGATACTTAGACTTGGATGGAGACTAGGAACCATCTAAAATCTGATCAAGCAAAGTGTGCTATGAGCTGACCATGCCCATATCCTTCCATACTAGTGTGTCAGGAGGAAATAAAGTGTAAGAGATTACGCATTAATAAAACACTGGCAGGACTTGCTCCAAACACATATCCTGGTCTGTAGAGGAAGAGATGTAGAAAGTACCCTATCAGTAAGGCTGATATCTATCCTAGACCTACAGAAACAGTAACGTGAGTGAATCCTCATTGTTTGGACTCAGTAGATGAAGTCACACAGAAAACCACTTGACTCAGTTTTGGTGGTTAAAGACTAATTAAAAAGATAAGTGCAAAATTCATAAGCAACAAGGACATAGCACAGGGAATTATAGCCATTATTTTGTCATAACTGATAATGGAGTATGGGGCTTCCCAGGTTGCCCAGTGGTAAGGAATCCACTTGCCAGGCAGAAGACATGTAGGAGGCTCAGGTTCAATCTCTGGGTTGGGAAGATCCCCTGGAGAAAAAAAAAAAAAAAAAGGGCAACCCACTCCAGTATTCTTGTCTGGGAAATCCCATGGACAGTGAAGCCTGGTGGGCTACAGTCCATGGGGTCACAGACAAGAATACAAGATTCAGTGACTAAAACAACAATAATGGAGTATAATCTGCAAAAAAATACTGAATCACTACATTGTACTTGAAACTAATATAAAATTGCAAATCGACTATAATTAAGAAACGAGATGAGTTGTAAAGTGTATCAACTACTCATTAACACAAAGATATTAACGTGAGATATAGTTCAATCCGAAACTATAATTTTAGATTAAGGCAATCCATTGAAGACTCATACACATAGGAAGTTGCCTGGCCCAAACTGAAATGTCAGAAGATGATGAGGCACAGTTGAATTTGGGTGATCACTGCAGAAATTCTCATGTTTTTACAGGATACCCAGAAGGGCTCTTTAGTTAGATTTCAGTTTTCTTTCTTTTTCCCAGTCATTAGCAAGACTAACCTACCAAAGAGGCTGATGGTAGATTGAAGAGATCACAGTAAAAATGACGGAATGATGTAGATGGTTAGGGTTATGATTCTGCCTCCACCCCAACTCCCATCTCGAAAAGAGGATCCAGGCATCATATTGTGAAATCTAAGTATATTTTCACCATGCTTCTCCCCAGCTTGAAATGCGTTCTCCATCCCCAGCATCAACAAATCATAATTATCCCTCAAGATGCTCACATTCTGACCTTCTCTGGGTCTTCCTTGTCTACTAGATCCCCATTCATTCACTCTCATTCATATTCAAATGGGTATAATGGTACCACACAATTGATTATCTCATTCCTCACAATCCATATTACATTTCTGAAAGTTGTTTCTTTTTGTAATCAACTTGAGGGTTTACATAATCTCCTAACAAATATTTCTGTTAGGACACTGTATATTATGGTGGCTAAGGGTACACAAAATTCTGAAATCAGACGGCCGTGATTTAGGCTTTAAAACTTACCTGTGCCAAACCTTAGTTTTTTTGCCCCCAAAATGCAGATAATTACTACTTATATTGTAGAGATCCTTATAAAGCTCTTAGGATTGCATCAGGGGCAAAATAAGAGCCCAGAAAATGCCTATTATTATAACAAAGGTAATAACTATTAAGATTTATTATGCTCACAGAGCTTAGTGCAGTCTTAGGTCATGTTACATATTTGTAAAAATTAAAAGGTCTTTTCTGAGAGACAATTGATCCCTACCACCGCAAAGCACAAATACTTCTTATATACACATTCACATACTAGCCAATGCAATACCCAGTATATTTATATAAATGAAAAACAGGTCAGGATAATTTAAGCACTGATAGTTTTTCACTGATGCTTACCTGAATTGAGTTTGATTAGAATATTTTCTTTAAAATAAACCAAAGCACATCACTGCTTACCAGTAACATCTATGGCTAATCAATAATAAATTCAAAGTTATTAAATTTTATATTTTATAGGTCTGTCCCATTAAGCTACAGTCATATAATGCAAAAGGAACTTCTGGTTCTAGCAGCCAAAAGAAATTGGGTTGTACCTGAATGAAAACAGGCAGCTTTTATGGAAAAATATTCATATAAATCAAAACCCAAGGACATTCCTGATTTTTTTCTTCTCACACCCCAACAAGTTCTAATCCTATCAAAAGTTACAATCAACAATGACAGCTGAGAATGAGGGATGAAATTCTTGGTATCTTTTAGCCTGAAAGCTTCTCTCAGGGGAACATCAAATTAACTCACAAATGAAACATCTTTACTTCCTTCAGAACATGGTAAAAATATAGGAACAAAGTTTATCATTCACATTTATTTTGTGCTTGTTGAATTTGGTCTCTTTTAGCCAACTTTTTTTTCTTCTTTTTTCCTGTAATGCTCAAATAAGTCATCAATGAGTATATAACACCTAAGGCATTTGTAGAGATGAGCAAGGTGTTTGGCTTAACTCTAAATCCAATATTTCTTTATATCTGGCTTCCTTTTATAGAGAATATGACTGCCCATGCAAATCTTAACTGTGAATTATTTACAGATTATAAAGATGAGGAACTTAATTCCTTGATAATGTTCTATGAGCATCCCTCATCCCTCCAAACCTATAAAAACCCCAGTGGAATATTGAATTCAAGGTTGTACCCTTTGACACCACAAACATCAGGTCTTCAGCAAAGGTGCTTTGAGTCTGGATCTGAAATGATGAAATCATGAATTAGAAATGATTCTGGTGAAAGCGATATTTACCTCTTTGAGACAACCCATAAAGTTGTTACTGACTGGTGACCCTGGAAGGTCTGCTGTGCTGGGACTGCCTCCAACATAGAAAAAGTCATCAGACCCCAGCATGGTATAATCTTCTTGCGTGTAGCCCGTTGTGGTAAGAATCCCATCCACTGATATTGTCACCTAGATAACAAAGCACAGGGAAAGGACACGCTATACTCAGACCTAGATGCTGTAATCCTGGGATATGCCTGTGTTGTGTTTTGTTTTGTTTTATTTTTTCATTTTGCTTTTTGCTTTTTTTTTTTTTTTTTTTTTTTTATTTTTAGACCTATGGCGGAACCCATTTTCATGTCTGTTTGAGGTTTATTCTTGGATTCTATTCAGCTAGCCCTAAGAGGTCTAAACTAGTTAGAGAGTTAACTGGTTATTGAACTAGTGTCAGCATCATCCCTATGGCAACTCAAAAGTTATTTAGCAGACACAAAAATGGTGTTAGTAAAATGCTTCCTAGGTTAGTTTTGCTGGTGTACATATTAGTAAAGTTTAGTCGTCTGTTATTAACTAATCACACGTGCACCTTGTTAACAGAAAAGGCGCAAGCTCTTTCCAGCAATGTCACTGTTTGCACTATTGAGCAGCAGTTGTCCAGCATGCAAGTGCCTGCGTCCATGCCAAAGGGGAGGGGGCGCAAAACAACCAGTGGAAGCGGCGCACGTTGAGGTGCACATGCAGGAGGGACAGGGCAGTTCAGAAAGGAAAGGAAACAGGGAGAACGAAAGGAAAACACACAACTGCTCGATGATGAGGGAAAGATGAGTGGGTGTGGCATCTCCAGCATTCCCAAATCAAGGGTGCATGCCATGCGTCATGAATGGTTTGAGGCTGGCTGAGCTTGCGGTCACTCGGGCCAGCCACCATTTTGTCTTATCCCGTGTTAAACCACAGCTGGATGCAAAACGTTCGAAACGTTAACGATGCCCCTACAGGTGAGTTGGAAAACAGAAGTTGACAGGAACAGGTGAAAAATAAGAAGGTCAACAACAGATGAAAAGAAGGAGGTCAAAGTAAGCAGAAGAGTACCAACCGCAGTTCCTCTTTTGTTAATGATGTCTACAGTTAAAAGAAAGAAAGAAAACACACGGCAAACCCAAAATAAGAAACAATTAGAATGATATCTACCGAACAATGTAGTTTGTTTACCATAGCGTGTCCAATGCCTGAGTGCTTTGTGGAGAAGGGGGGAGAAAGGAAATTAAAAACTGTGAACAAAATAACGATCGTTACTTAAAAAATATGATGGTCTCTACCATGTTAGTACATTTTTTGATTCAGGTAACGGTTAGTAGAATGAAACATTCCATGAATGACATGTTAGTTATTAAGCATGTTAGTAACATAGAAAAAGGGCAAAAAAATTTTACAAGAAAAAAGCAGACTAACAAATAGGCCTCCCACAGAGGTAATATTTTTCCTGCCAGTATTGTTCGCAACTTGCTATGAGACAGAAACAGACATATGGCAATGTTCCTTTGTCTCCCTGCGTATGTCTGACATACATTTAAAAAGTCTAAAAGGGACTCAAAGGCCTAAAGCTCATCAGCTGACCACTGCCACCTTCTGCCCAGAAATGGTCCCTCCCCAACCCTGGCCCACCCCAGCCCCTGCAAATTCATAGGAATTGGTTGGCATTGCCCTACTACTCAATTTTACAGCATACAAGGACTCCTCCTCAACTCCAAAACTTCCTTCGGTCATATTGATGGACTTTAGGATCACAGTTTACTGCAATGAAACAAAGCAAAGATCCTGACACATAGAATGAGTAGAATGGATTTGTTTTTAATCTGTCCTGCCACACATGCACCCCTGCTGTATAACTGCAGTTTCCTTGGAGCTACCAATTAGCAGTTTGGTTTGTAACCTGAGCAAAGGCAAATCTAGAAAGTGGGCTCCTCAAGCCCCACCCTTCCTTCTGTGCTTCTCTCAAATGAACCTTCGGCCTCTTGGTGAGAATCTGAGAGAAAAATAAAAAGGGAAAACTAAAGAGACACACGTATAAGAAGTCTGTGGTCTACAGCTACCCTGATGGTGGGAAACTCTCCCCCAGGGCAGGTGGGAAACATGCAGGGCCCCTCCCGTGACACTAAGGCCTCTGAAAGGTCTTGGAGGGCCTCAGGAATCCTTTATTTTTACTCCTATGCCACAGCTAGACTAACCCTGCACTCCTAAAATTCCTGGTTGCTTCTCTAGCTTGGACAGTTTAAGCCTTTCAGAAGTGGGAAAGAAAAGGTTAGTCAGTTAACAGCTCAGAAAGAGAAGGCTGTTTTAGTAAAGGAAAACCAGAGACAATCCGGTCATTCTGCAACTGTTCAGAGAAACAACAAATATGTTAAGGATATTAGTTTGAGATCAGCATGTACTACAGAAAAATTAGTCACTGTCAACACTTTACAAAATGGTACATTGTAATATCATAAAATTTTAAATAGTAACCAAAACTTATCATGTTCAATATATAAGGACAATCTATTCACTTTCATCTGAATATATATATATATATATATATATACTGTAATAATATGTCTCAGTTAAAAGCATACAGTATATGGGGGCCCATAGATAGACTGAAAAAATGGTATTTTTCTAATATGTAGACACTTGAAAGAATTTTTTAAAAATATAATTAAATAGAGATGGGCATTTAGAAGATGAACTGGTCTCTGCAAAGACATCTGGAGCTTAACATAAGTGTCTGGCTAAAAAATAAATATATCTTCATAAATAGATTCTTGAGGAGATGTGGAAATCCCCAAATTCATTTTCTCCCTTCAGGGGCTTTTTCTGTCCTCATTTCAGAGATTGGGCTGGGGAGGAAGTAGGGATCGACACAATCCTGAATCACAAACACATTGTTGTTTGATTTTTCTTTTTTTTTAACTACAAAAAAGGAACTGTGATTTAATGATCCCAATGTACATGCTTTCAAATGATCACCATGAAAACTATAATTTAAAATCAAATAAACAAAAAACCAAAAACACAACAGAATCACACACATCACAGGAAGGGCAGGTCTCAGGGATGACCTTGCAGGCCTCTGGGAAACTGTCACATGTTGATGAGTCAAAACAGCCTTTGGGCCCCTGGAACTTTCTAGATATGCCCCTGCTCAAGTATGGCAGGAAGATTTATCTCAGAAGAAGAAAAAGCTAATTTGTAAGCCACTCTGAGGAGCCCTATCTCATGTTGTTAGGGTTTTCAAGTACCACACAAACACAGCTGTAGCGAAAAACAAAGCCAGTTACTCTCGCATCCACTGCGCTGTTACCTGACGCAGATTCCTGGTGACTTTCACATCATGCCAGGCATTATCATTAAACTTTCCATTCACAGGCTCCACTAGCGCTTCAAAGGCCCCTGATCCCAAATTAATGACCAGAGAGACAGCTCCGTTTTTCAGGGCGAGATTGACATAATCGGCTGATTTCCCGGTGTGAAGCATCAGTCCATTCCTCTGAAGGGTTTTAAAGGACAGAGTTATTTCATCGCTGCTGCTTTGAATGGGGTTTTGAGACAAGTCGTAGCAGAAGTATTCCGATCCCTTGAAAGTGGCAATATATTCTTCTTTTCCTGGAGGGAAACAGATACACACATGCGTAAGTAAAGAAAATATACTATGCAAATTACCAAATCTTAACAGAAACGATAACCAATCAGCCCCCAGATTAACTCTTTGTCTAGTTAACATTCATGACAAGAGCCTTAAACAGCACTGTGAAAAAGTGAAAGGGATAGTCGCTCAGGCCTGTTCGAGTCTTTGTGAACCTGTGGACTGTAGCCTGCCAGGCTCCTCTGTTCATGGAATTCAGGCAAGAATACTGGAGTGGGTTGCCATTCCTTAACAATACTGTAGGTGGCAGCATATTTTTAAGAACCATCAGCTATTGGGCCATCCACTGCAATAGCTAAATCTGACATTCTTGAAAATTCAATTAATTTTTAAGTATCACTGCAAGAGCTCTGATCAGAGCAAGTAGCTCTGTGATATCTCCAGGGCACGAGTCAGGTACCATAAATACATATTGGATGGTTCTACTCTGCTGGCAACAATGGATTCCAAAGTGTTTGTAACATTCTCTCCATCCAACTGAGGTTATTTTAATTTTCAGTGAGGTATTTATATTCAAAGATCTTCTCAGTGAAGAGCCAAATATTTCCACCATTGAGAAACCATAACAAATTATCTGGTGAGGGGAAAGTAAAGAAGAAAAATAACAGAAAGTGAATAGATTTCTTATAGAACAAATGCATTTTTTTTTTTTTTCTCCCAGGTGAGGGGACAGTGATAGAAGGCCTAAAGGCAGAAGCTGGATTATTTGTTCATTCTCTGATCTCACCAAGCAGATGGCAAGACTGGCTTTTATGAGACTGGTAAGAATTCCAGTACATTCTCAGGGGAATAGCATGTAAATGAGGTCTCAACATTTTCTGTATTTCTCAGTCTTCTCCACATTTATTTAGGGGTAACAACGTGGATCCCACAAAATGTTAAATCAAACAGAAATGGTGGCTATTTGGAAAGAGCAGTCTTTTCCCACTAATTAAGTGAGTTTAATCAAAGGAAAAGTAGGAGCCAAAATCTCTCTCAACTCTCTAGGCAATGATGGCATTGTCCCAAGAAAAATGAGACCATATGGTCTGGACTCAGCTTCTAATAAACTATAAACATAGAA
Source organism: Neotragus pygmaeus (assembly GCA_006410875.1). NCBI lineage: Eukaryota > Metazoa > Chordata > Mammalia > Artiodactyla > Bovidae > Neotragus > Neotragus pygmaeus. The sequence goes on from SJYV01051784.1 coordinate 38,741, forward strand.
TTACAAGTGGTACTAGAGAATCTGTTTCACTGGTAATACAGCATCTCTACTGTGCCCACTGGAGGGTTCAAAGACCAACAGGAGTCTCACTTTTATCTTTATCCTGGCAATAGGATTTTAACTCAGGACTACTTTGGAGCCTACATTAAGGTCTCAGCTCATCAGGGTCCAATGACCTGACTCTGGATACAGAAAGCATTGTAACTAATACAGGCAGGCAAGGCAAGGCACTGAGTAACATAGTGAGCACCTAAGAACTTTCACAGGAGAGTGAACCCTTGAGGAAGAGTTATTACCTACTAGTAAGCAATTAGTGAAGACTAGTGGTCAGGCCAAATCCACTACAATTTAGTCAGAGTCATAGCAATGTCAGCCTGATCCATACTAAAAGGCCCCTTCCTTTCATATACTCAGATTATTAGCTGAAATCCGTAAGTGTAAGCCCAGTGCCAGTCTTCGGCAACAGTGGAATGACCAACACTGACCTAATCCCTTTCTCTGAAAGTCTATCATTTAGGTGTTTGCTTCTCGGGTCAGTTCAATATGGCAAACGGCTTGATATTGAGAGCCAGCACAACTAAATATTTATGATATAATGAAGGGGGAAAAAAACACAACACAGGCTAAAGTATGAATTTAGATCCTAGCGGGCCATGTGTTAATTGTACTGGGGGGCAATTATGCATCTTTTAAAATGTCAATTTCTAAACATGGTTAGTGATTTCTAAACAGGATATAATGAGGTTATGCTGTACAGACATCTGGGAAAGTTGGTGGGCACTAGAAATGGTAGATGTCTTCCTTCTAACCTAACTAATATAATAAATGATCTAAAACAAATAGCATTGCCATACTTCATTATGAAATCTAGAAAACTCTCTTTAAGATCAGTTATAGAACAAGATGCCTGCTATCAACATACTGTGCTTCAAGTCCTAGCTAATGTAGGAAGAAAAGAAAAACTTAAGAGCATTATCAAGAGTACAAGTAGAAAAAAAAATCACATTAGGAAATATAAGTGTACAATTGAAAAACCAAAAGTATCTTCAAAATCTATTAGGTTTAAGATACTTCAGAAAGATTGCAGGGTTCTATGAACTGGGGAAAACCGATGTTTTAAACATATAAACAGATCGATAGATTAGGTGAAATTCCAAAAAAATATATCAATTTTTTTTTTAATGAATTTGAAAAGCTGCTTCTATAAGTATGGGAAAACAAAGAGACCAAAACAGCCAAGATAGATCAGAGAAAGAAGATTAAGGAAGTTTCCTGTGTAAAGATGAGCAATTATTAGAAAATCGTGATAGTAAAGATAATTCATTAGGATAGACAAAAGGAGAGAATAAAGATAATAATCAAACTAAAAATAATCTTATGCATATGCAAAAATGATTTATGTCGTCAGGCATTGCAAAAAAGTGAGAAAAGTACAGATTAGTCAAAAAGTGGTGTTGGGACAACAGGTTAACTACATGAATAAAGTGAAATTGAATATTTACATTATTTTGTTTATAAAAATCAATACTCCATGGACTAAGAACATAAATTAGTGAGGTAAATCTGTAAACTTTTTGTTAAGACAAGAAATTATGATATGGAGGTATGGAAGGATTTATTAAACAAGCATAAAAAACTAATAAAATATTGATATATTCAACTGCATTAAAATTAAGAACACCTGTTTATCAATAATACCATAAAGAGAGTAAGAATCTAAATTAAATTGGCAGAAAATGCTTTCATACCATANGATTCATGGGGTCGCAAGGAGTCAGATACTACTGTGCGACTGAACTGAACTGAACTAAGGAATTCCCTGTATGATGCAGGGAACCCAAAGCTGATTCTCTGTGACAACCTAGAGGGGTGGGATGGGGAGTGAGGTGGGAGGGAGGTTCAAGCAGAAAGGGACATAGGTATACCTATGGCTGATTCATGTTGATGTATGGCAGAAACCATCACAATATTGTAAAATAATTACCCTCCAATTTAAAACTAAATTAAATTAATCAAAATGAAAAACACTGATTTAATTCAGCCTTTTCACTCTACAGATAAGAAAACCAAGGCCCAGAGAATTTAACTTGGGAGAAAGACTTGGCAGAAAGTATGTATGTTGTGAATATCTCAGACCGGAATATGGATCTCTGACTGAATCCTGTGGTCTTTCTTTATACCAGATTCTGTTGCATTTCTAATGCTGTTTTAAATAGGCTTGAATGGAACATCTTCACAGTTTCAGAGGGAGGAAAATATTCATTTTGAAGAATATAGGGCAGTCTGGCTCTTTCAACATGACATTCAATCCTAACTTAATCTTTCTCAGATAACTAGTTTTCATAACTCCAAGACAACATATGTAAAAGTTTAGCTTTTATAGCTTTCAAGTTGCCAGTTAAGAGTACCAGTATTTTTTCCCCAGCTATAATCTCAAAGTGAAGTAAACGTCTTGACTATCTAATCGTGTTTGCACTAATTATGTAAGCTTCTCAACATCAAAATTTTAATTTTGTAGTTTATTTTGATTTTTAGTATTATAATGAAAGTGACTGACTTAAACGTTCAAATATTGCCACTTAANCAAAGTGAAGTAAACATCTTGACTATCTAATCGTGTTTGCACTAATTATGTAAGCTTCTCAACATCAAAATTTTAATTTTGTAGTTTATTTTGATTTTTAGTATTATAATGAAAGTGACTGACTTAAACGTTCAAATATTGCCACTTAAAAACAGACAGTGCATTTTATTTTAAACTGACAGTATTGCCAATAATGTGGGGAAAAAATCTGTATTGTTTTAAAATAAAAAATAAACATAAATTAAATGTATATAACTATATTGACAAGAATTGAATCAGTGACTCATGAGGTATATCAGACTGAGATTATTTGATGAAATGTTTAATGTTCACAGTGGTTTTCAACTTGGCATCACAACGAAACCATCTAAAGAGCCTTAGAAAATATTATTGCCTCAGTTCCAGACCCCCACCTCTATACCCTCATTTGATTGCTCCAGTGAGTGTCCTGGGCATGGGCACTTTTAGAAGTTTCCCAAGTGATTCAAATGTATCAACATGGAAGGGAATCATAGGTTTAGAAAGATATGACCTACACGTTTAACGTGTAATAAGAGTTCCTTTATAAATGTACTAATTTAGTTATAATAATGTGACAAAACCTTGAGCTCTTTAAGTTTAGATATGATCTGCCTGTGTATAGTATTGCTTTACATCTGAATTTTGCTTAAGTAATTAATAAGTAGTTGGCATACTTTATTTCACAAAATGGCAACACAAGCTCATGTCCTCTCTTCGCTTCGATGTACATACATTATCAGACTGAACTTTGAAAGCATCTGATTTTAAATCACAGTTTTCTTTAAAAGGGCCAGTCTTTATGCAAAAGCACAAGCATGGATCTTCAGCCCATTCAGATGCTGATATTATACATTTCCTTCCTGAAGGAAAAGCATCTAAGAAGCAATGAAAAATCATACTACCAATTCAGGCAATCACATTTGCCCAAACACATAGAAACTCCCAAGAGCTGAATTCAACTGTTTTCAGTTTTCTTTTAATAAAAAAATTTAGCGTATCTTCAGAACCCTCATTATACAAATATATAATGTTTATGTATTTCTGGTAAAATTTAATGCCAAAGTTCAAAGAAGGCAAAAATTCTGTCTTGAATGGTGCTCTTTATTTGCTGGTCAGAGCAATACCCGAAGCTGACGAAATGCTTATGGAAGCTAAATATCTCACTGTGGATGCTAAAAACAAGGATGTTCTACTCTGAGGAGAAACTCATGGGAAGAAGTGCTGGGATTAAAGTGGATAAAGAAAGAAAGCTGCAGCGCACAAGCTGGTCCTGAAACAGTTAGCAAGACGAGCCCACACCCATCCATGAGCAACTCTTCTTGGCAGGCCTGTCTTTCTTTTAACAGGTGATACCTCGGAACACCACAGGCTGAAATTTGAAGCATCTAAGGCTCCTCTTCCTTCTCTTAATAGACAAAAGCACGAAACCCTGATTTTTCTTCCTTTGCTGCTGTGCCATAATAAACAATCGCTCGGGATTTTAACCAAGTCAAACACTGACTAAAAGCCTCCTCACAAAAGCCTTTTAATAAACCCCTGCTCGTGTTTTCTTTACGTGTATTTCAACTTGAAAACAAAGAGCTTTTTCCACATTTCCCTCATTTGCTGCTTCTTGCTGGACTAATTAAAAAGCACACTCTTTGAATGCAGAAAGGGGATAAAATGGAAGAGTGGGCCGATGGTTCAAGATAGAATGTCCGTGGCTCTGTCAGGCCTGTGAGTCTCTTCAACTGACACAAACGCTTTATTCCTCTGGCTCCGATTTGAGGAAGACTCAGAAGCAGCCCTTCAAGCACGTCCTCCTTCAGGTCAGGGTTCTCTTTCTACTTGGCATACAACCTAGACACATCTGAATTCTGCTCAAAATGGAAAGTTTTGTGCTTCCAAGCAGTTCAAGTGCACCCTGTCGTCCTTGTGTCCTGTGGGCTGCCCTCGCAGGTTTGAGGCACCTCTCAGGGCAAAGTGGTTTGAAAGCTTTGAGGTTTTCTTGGCGACTGGGAAGAATAATTTGACTTCACTTGGAATAAGAACATATTCAGCAGAAAAGATCTGCTGTGCTCAAGGTCACAGACCTTGGCTCTGTGGATATTCAGTTATTCAGCAGAATAACCACTCCACGCCTTCAAAGCACTTTAGGATGCTACTGCAGGTGGTGCCTGCAGAGACCTTCCTGACAGCTGATGAGTTCCTGCATCTGTCTGTCCCCTTCTTTATGCTGTCTGTTCTGCTCTCTAAAAGCCGCTCTTTATACATAATAGGCCTGTATATGTTTGCAATCATAAAGATTTTCAAAGAAATGTTTCCATGATTCAAGATCTGTACGTACGTATATAAAGGACTAAATAAAATGTTCAGGGGAAATAGACTTTTTTTCTTAATTGCTGTATTTCAAAGCCTGAAATCTTAAGCCACATTTTAGAATGTGTTTGCAAAATAAATCATGGAAGTCTCAAAGAATTAATTAAATCATTACTTAAGGAAACATATTAAAGGCCTACTATGTGTGAGACACTGTATTAATTACTTTGAAGGAAACAATGTTATCTTATAAGATGTTTAAAATGCAAAGAGGATACAAGGTTTATCAGAAGCCAGAAGCATGCAAAAGGAGAGGTTATTTCCAGTGTTGAGATACATTTCATAGAGAAGGAAAAACATGAATGACTTTTTGAAGGATGATACATTTGAAATGTAGGAACTTTGGGAGTAGCACTTCTGCTGAGGGAATGAAAATGAGTGAATATTTTGAGGTGAGAAGTCAAACAATTAATGAAATTTGATTAGAACTTACATGGCATGAAGAAGAATAGCAAATGAAGTGAGAAAATTTGGTTATGTATGAATTGTAAAAGGCTTTGATAAAGGAAAGAGATATTCCTGACATTTTTATCAGGAATATCCAGCTGAGACTAAATTGTGAATTATTGATTGGCACAGACTCAGGGACAAGAATGTACCTCATACTTTTGTTATAAGTATTAACATTATAGTTTTGAACAATGCAGTCTTTCTAAAGTGAAGGTGATAATTTCAATGTTAAAAATAAGAGTTAAGCATCTGGAAAGTTACTCATGTTCAGTTTGAGAGAAGGGGGGAGACAGATGGATGGTCCATCACTAGATATTTTTATTCTTATTTCCTATCAGATAAGCATTTGTGAGGAAAGATACTTCATGTAAAAAGGTTTTACTTTGCACTATCTGCCAAAGAGGATGTTAGTCTAATGATTCAAAGAAGTAAAGCAATGATATATTCTATTGAACTGTGAGATATAATCTAGTAAGTTGCATTAAACACCATTAAAGCATATTATGAAGAGACTTTATATTCTTTAAAGCTATTATATTGAACATATAAGAAGTAATTGTCCAAGATACTTTTTAAATAGGGTTTCCCAGGTGGCACTAGTGGTAAAGAATCCACCTGTCAAGGCAGGAGATGCAAGAGATGTGGGTTCAATCCCTGGGTGGAGAAGATCTCTTGGAGGAGGAAATGGCAATCCACTCCAGCACTTTTGCCTGGAGAATCCCATAGACAGAGGAGCCTGGAGGGCTACAGTCCACAGAGTCACAAAGAATCGGACATGACTGAAGTGACTGAGTGTGCACACATACCCTCTTTAAATATCCTATGTGGATGCCAACTTTTCTGGTAGAGTAAGTTTAAATGCAGATGAATACAGTGCCTAAATACATTTCCTTTTGACTCTGTTCCCAGTGATGTGGTTGACAAACACCACTCCATCACTTATTAGCTTTATGAAAGGGGACAAGTTGTTTAAACATTATAATTCTCCAATTACTATTCAAAATGTGGGTAAAAGTAATATTCACCCAGTGGTTAATGAGTTGATGCTTGTAAAATTATTAGCACAGTGTCTGGCAACATATGTCATTCACTTTTCGTTGTATACAAGTTTCGTTTGTTTGGTCCTTAATCTTATAAAATCAGTTCCATCAGAGTTTTACTTCATGGCAAGCTGCTTTCATTTCTTGAAAGCAAGAAAACATGCCCTACTTCTTAAATCAAAAAGATATTTTCCTCTAATATTTCTATAATATGTAACTCCTTTAGTGTTTATAAGAATGATACATGAGTGAAACATAATTTTACTTTTTTTCCAAGTGTATAATCGGTTCTTTCAATACTATTAAATAAAACATTCTTCCTCAGTTTTTAAACACCATATTATCATATACTAAACTCCATATATACTTAATCCATTTCTAGACCCCATTTTTCTCCACATACATGTTTATCTGTTTCTATGACAGAACCAGGTTGCTTTACTTACAGTCATTATATAGTAAGATCATGTTGATAAACTACCCAAATTATCTTTCATGCAAGAAAATTAGATGTTTATGTTTGCATATTAACTTTAGAATCAATTTATCAAGTCCCCAATTCCTCTCCCAAAATTGAGATTATGAGTTAAAATGCCCTAAATCTGTCATTTAATTTATACCTTGAATCATCCAATCTAGGGGCACATGGTTTGTTTTTCCAGCTATTTGGGCCCTATTTTGTATTGTTCTCGAAAGATTTATTATCTTTTATGTAGATTTTACACAAAGCTAGTATTTTGTAGTGTTTGGATAAGCTTTTCATATTTCTAAAATCTTAATGCAGGTAAAAATCCTAATGATTTAAATATCTACATTAATTGATATACATGATGATATGAGAGAAAATACAATTAACATTTTTGCCTTGCCTTTTTTAGTCTTCTGTTCTAATTTTGTTAAGTAACTGAATTGTTAAGAAAAATATTTATTCTTTTTATTACTCTTTCAAATATAAAAATGGCATTTATTTCACTAGACTTATATATGTATGTTTATAATTAGCAAGCTCTAATATTTTAAAATTCTGTCTATGGAAAGGAGTGACTCCTACAAATTCCAGAGGAGACTATTAAAAAAATAACAAGAAGGGCAACAAATAACAACAATTTAACTGGAAACAGACAATCGGCCCCCAGATGGCTAATCCTCATGACCCTGCAGTCAGAAATTAAGGCCTAAACCATCTTGATGGATGGACATCAATTTTAGTCTCATAAACTTATGAGATGGAATAAAATTATCTTATACTAACTCACTAGAGGACATTCCTTCCTCTAAGTTCAATCTCTTCATTAGTCCATCCTCCAGGTGGAGGGAAAATAATTCTTTGATATTTACCTGCCAATAATAACTCTGAGAGACATAAAATTACATTGAAAGTGCAAATGGTCACCTTCCTCTTGCGATTTCACTACCAAGGTAAGAGAACGAAAATGCTGCAATTTAAGCCAATTTGGGATGCTGAAGAGCATCTACAGGTTTATTAAATACATATTTTTCTTTATAAATGATAATCACATACATTTCTTGATTTTGGTGTTGAAAAATCATGTCAAATACAGGTATATTTCAAATGTGATCCCAAATAAACACTCAAAGCCACATCCCAGAAAGCAGTGTTTTTCTATAAGCTATATAGAAAACTGTCTCTAATTTTCTTTTCTAAGAAAAAATAAATAACACAACAATTATTTCAAAAATAACAAGGCACTTCCTCCAGAATTAATAGCACTTGCATATTTTTCTTTTCACTGGGCTTTATTTTTCTTCTATAGAACATTTATCACTACTTAAGTGATGAATTTATTCATATATTAATATCCACATGCCCTATTAAAGTGGGAGCTTAGTGAGCACAGGGGACTTTGGTTGTTGTTATCTTGATGGTTGTCTACCACTGGATCTCAGGGCCTTGCACAGTGCCCAGAACCTCGGAAGCACTCAATAACCATGTGTTGACTGAATTATTTATAATTACTTAATTTTCCATTTGCACATGAACACAAGAATGAAACACTAACAAAATAAGCTATTTTAAAACGTAAATGACACTTTTCTTCATTATCATCTATGACCCTTTTATTCTCTACTGTGCTTAAAATTAAAAATCAAATTTGATTACAGAACTAAAGGAAAGCTACTCAGTGAATATGAGATCAGGAATGATTTTTATTTACATGTCTATCTAAGGGGGAAAAGCAGGTACTAATCACACATTAAACAAATCATTCAATTATATTTGTTCAAAGTGACACCAAGGAAGGAAAATTGAATATGCCTTGAAGGCACATACTTGACTGGCACTTACAAAGAGATTCCCTGAAAAGGAACACTCCAATCACCAAGACCCAGTGAAAGAGTAAGAATTAAGGCGGGTAGAAATGGCAGGGAACATTCTAGTTGTCTACAGAAATGTCTAGAAATTTCTGAAAGGGAAGATGTTGATTGTCAAATTCTAGAAACTGTTGAAAGTGAAGATGTCTTAGAGAAGAATCAAGACAAAACAGGTGGGAGGCAGCTATTCTGATGACTGACTTTCTTCTCACACTGACATCAGCCACCTGGAGTCTTTGGAACATTCTTGAACTTTCCTGCAAACAGTTGCACTATGTCCCTGACAGATGCTGGACCAATGACAAGTCAAAGCAGGGGATACTCTAAAATTGGCAGATTTGTTTAGTCATGAGGGTGACTCCTGGCTGGTCAAAAGAGGCAATTTGTATTTAGAAAGTTTGAAATTCCTTAGATGGCTTTCCAATAAGCACACTGTGATATGGGAGATCAAACTGAGGAGAATCAGCTCTTTGGCTGCAGATCTGAGATCTTTCTAGGGGAGGACAAAAGGGAGTCAAACCTCATCCATCTATTTTCACACTAGTGACACAAACTAGGTTCAATTATTCAGCTATGAAAAATTCAGTTTTCTTATGATTCCTCAATTGTTGTATTTTTTTCTGACTCTACACTTCTATTTTCTTTCTTTCTGTGACCTGTTCTGTTAGGCGAAGCACACTGACTGAAACCACCCACCCTGGCCAGGCACTATAGTAACTATTTGCATAAGCTGTTTTACAACAGGTCCTGGTAAGGAACACGGAACTAACACGCCACCACCAACCAGAAGAGCTCAGGAAAGGTCAAAAGGAGACACCTCATGTCTGACCACCTCCCAGAATCCTCTCTGGCATCCGTCTTGGCTGAACAAGGCATGCACCACCAGGAAGGACTCTGTGTCGGAATGACTGGCTAAAGACAATCCAGAAATTAATCCCATCACCATAAAACCACATGGCAGAGCTGTTCTCCTGGGTTCCCTTACCCTACTGCTCTCCATCCGGGTGCCCTTTCCCAATAAAATCTCTTGCTTTGTCAGCACATGTGTCTCTTCAGACAATTCATTTCTGAGTGTTAGACAAGAGCCCGCTTTCAGGCCCTGGAAGGGGTCCCCCTTCCTGCAACAGTTCCACTAGCCACATATTTCCAGAATCACCAAGAATCACAAGAATGCCTCATTTTAGCCATCTCTCCTTTAATCTCTTTCATATTTTATACCCTTTGTTAAACTATTTTTCTTTCAGTTGCATATGATTCCTGAGGAAAAGAGGAGGAAGACAGAAGGAGGGAGGTGGGAAGGTAGAAAGACTATAGACATGAATATAGAATATTTTCATCAAAAGAAAATTTCTAATGAAATTAGAAAGACCAATTCAAGGTCAAGCATCACATTCTTTAAGAGAATATTATTAAATCTGGGAATCCTGTTTTAATGTTACTCTATAGAATATCTATGCAATAGGAAGTCTTCTTAGCAACAATTACTTGCTCATAAACAAGTCATATGTACCAAGCACATATCAATTATAGACACGTTTGCTTAGGCCATTATCTGGAGATTGACTTGAAAAAGAGTTGAAACTTGTAGATAGTAACCTAATTTTTCAAAAATACAAATTATTTCATTTATTAGCCAGTTTTAAGAGCCTCATATGTCTTATTCTAGGTATTTATAATACACATGTAAGGTATGATATTTTCAACATTGGTAAAAACAGTTCAGAAAAAATCCTTAGCCCTCCAACAGGAAAACAGGTAAAAAACATGTATAAACAATCCATGAAATTGAAAATTAATGATTAATAAATCTATGAAAAATTATATAACTTTATAAACATTCAGTGAAATACATGGAAAGACAAAATAGAAATGGCTTGTGTTTAGCTTATGATATGTAATACTCATCAGGGGCTTCCCTGGTGGCTCAGTGGTAAAGATTCCACCTGCCAATGCAGGGGACACAGGTTCAATCCCTGGTTTGGGAAGATCCCCAGGAGTAGGAAATGGCAACCCAATCCTGTATTCTTGCATGGCGAATCCTGTGGACAGATGAGCCTGGCAGGCTACAGTCCTTGGGGTCGCAAAGAGTTGGATGCAACTGAACAACAAAAACAATAAAATCCTAACTGCGGAAATGCAAAGTGGTATAAACTGCAGGGATTATAAATCGCCAATTTATTTAAAGATTCAAAGAAGAGTTCTGTCCATATCCTAATAATTGTGCTCACAAATAACACATCTAAGGAAAAAAAGGTTGTATACAAGATATCCATTATAGACCTGAAAATCAAGAAAATTATTCAATCATTGGAAACTGTTAAATAGTGGAAAAACACTAGGATGGGATATTTTGCAACATTAAAAATCACGTTTTCACATTCTAATGATGGAGGAAGATACTCTATATAAAACTAAACAAAATAAAGCTAAGACATACATATTGTATTATAAACTGCATGGTTATAATTATAATGTATATGAGTATGTGTATGATGTACATATACATATAAATGCATTTTTGAAAGAAAATATATTAGAATGTTATCATTTCTGTGTTGTATAAAAATGTGAGTTTTTTTCTTTAAGTATATTTTGTCTTCCAAATTTTCTGTAATGAGCATTTTTTTTATAACCAGGGAAAAGTTAATAATATTAAATGATTCATTTAGACTCATTTTGCCATGTGCATGAATTATTTTACATAAATAGCTCCCTTTTACAAGACAAGCCAAAGAGATCCCACACCATATTGGGTTCTGCAGAGACTCAATGGCCAACAATGACATAATACAAAACCTCCTACAGAGATCCTCTTCTTTTTCACACAACACTGCTTAAAAAAAAAACAAAAAAAACAAAAACCAATGTTTAACAGTTGAAAATGCTGAGAGGCTACAGATGAGATCATTACTGGAAAGTATCTTCGGATGAGCTTTTGTCAGGGAAAATCCCTTAGTAGGTATCTGTTTTGGAGTCAAGTTTTTACCTAGGCTGACAAAATTTGCTCACATTAAACATATGTTTGTGAGCATCCTCCTCTATCAAATGGAATTCAATTTGCCTATCACAGTGATCAAGATCATTTGTCCTGGACTTGTCCTCTGCGTTACCCTGATTTGGAGAGTAAGAGAGACGGCAAGATGGCAAATGCTCAGGGCCTTAAAGGATGACACCTGAGCAATTATTTCTAAAAATCACTAGAAATACCAGAAAGATGACAATTACCAAAAGAAACTCTTTTTTAGAGCAAGGAATTTTTGTTGACGTCCTAGTGCTCTTCCTGGCACACAATACATTTTTCTCTGATTAGGGACTGATTTTACAGATGTGAATGAATTGTAGAGGTCATCACTGCCCTTGCTCTGTCCTTAAAATGTATAAAAATGAATTAGCTGTGGTCATCTACCTTCTCATTGTCTAATAGCCACGTATGGTCTAAATCCAGTAAAACAAGGTAGACACTGGTAGCATTTATTTTCATTCTGCAGCTGTTTCTTCCTCCCAGTTTTCCCAGTTACAATCAGAAATGCCCTTGTTCCTGAGGAATTTGAAGAACAGCCTCAATTGTGCACTGTACCCCGGGTGTGTGGATGTGAAATACAGAATATACCATTGTCTCTAAGGGACTTGAGCATCTGCAGACTTTAGTATCCACAGTGGGTCCTGGAATCAATTCTGCATGGGTACCAAAGGACAGCTGTAAATATCTACTGTGATAACTATCAGATTGCTGTTTTTATTCGAGCTATTTTGTAAGGTAGTTAGAGGGCTTCCCTGGTGACTCAGATGGTAAAGAATCTACCTGCTAATGCAGGAGACTCGATTTCAGTCCCTGGGTTGGGAAGATCCCTTGCAGAAGGACATGGCAACCCACTCCAGTGTACCTGCCTGGGAAATCTCATGGACAGAGGAGCCTGGTGGGGGTACAGTTCACAGGGTTGCAAAGAGTCAGACACAATTTAGCCACTAAATAACATGGTAGTTAGGAAAGTGGTTTTGATATAAGAAAAGATCCCAAATGTGGAGCCTCTGCTCTCGCCACTGCTTTATATGCATATAAAGCATATATATAATGATAAAATATGATTTCAGTAAGAGCAAGCAGTGTACAGACCCTGACGTTGTGTGATAACACAGCACACCGTTTTTGTGCAGATGTCAACACAGTTTCCAAAGGATGATTCATTTTCCGGTTCTGTGCTCTCCTTCCCTGGATCCTCATAAGAACCTGCTCTGAAATTTAAGCATCAAATAAAAAGGCTTCCAAACAATTATGGTGACAGCAAACATACCGATAAACCTTTAAGTGGCAGCCCAGTATTTTACCCTGTCTTTAATGTCAGGTTGCTTTTTTATTCCAGAGGTCAGGAAAACAAACACTCTGAGCTCATTATGTGCATGCCCAAACCAGCAGAAAAAACAGGCGCCTTTACAAATACCAGACAATGAAACCTAGGATTTTCTTTTTGTGCCTCACTGTAATTTGGGTGATATAACACTTGCTAATACAAGCTATTAAAACCAACCAACAAACGGAAACCAGTCTCTCATTGTCTATTTTAAAAACCCCTCACTGTGTTCTTAACTAACTGCTGACTTTTGAAACAAAAATGTCAGTCAAGAAGTACAAAGTTATCTTTGGCTCGACTTGAAAATTTTAAGATCCTAAATATTTGAAGATGAAAAAAAGTATAAAAATAAGTACTGACAACTCATTTTAGCCAACACTTTGGAATTAATTTTAGGTGGTAGAAAAACCACGAAACAGGAACATGTTTTTCTATGGTTTCTGATAGTGAATTATATTTTAGTAAATTTTACTACCTGGCACTCAAAATACATCTTTTAACCACAGCTTCTGTCAACAACTGATAATGAAGCAATATCCATAATAATGACCCCTAACACTGTCATTTCTGGGAATTAGATCATGGTAAGAAAAAAAGTAATTCTATTTTAAATAAAATAAGTAATTGTATGTTATAATTCATTTGAAATGATGATCTGTGTGTTGTGCATGTGCATAGTAATTTTTTCCTGTAGAGAATTCCTTTTGACCACATTGAAAAATTAAAGTTGATTCTTCATCCTTGGATGCTTTTCTAACGTAAAACTATCTCTATGAAAGTAAAGAGTGTGAACCTGCTGGCAAAACATATATTCTCTTCCATTCCCCCTCCTTCCCTAATCTCACCTCTTCAGTTTTTCCATTGCTCACAATGATAGGATTAGTACAGCTTGTACTAGGGCTCTGGAACTTAACAAATAAGGGCACTTTTCTGATTCTAATTAACTCCTATTAAAATATAAACCCTGCATGACAGTCAACCCAAAGCTGCATTGAAACAGCAACAACAAACCCTAATGGTCTATGCATGACAAACCCTATATAAATGAGCAGACTATTGTAGGATAATTATGAGGTGCTCTGTGGCCACAGGACAGGTATTGCAGTCTGGAGTGATGGCAGGTTTTCCTGCAGACACCTACAGACTAGGCTATCAGCTGAATGGGACTTCCCTGGTGGCATCAACTGAATGGCTTCCCTGATAAAATCAGAGAGGCTACCATGAATTTTCTATTTTAATTTTTCACACATCTCGCCTACAGTGCATCATTCCTTCTCTACCTTAATATGTAGCTATCTTTATCGTCCATATTTCTGGATTCACAGTCTTGTCTCATTATCTTTAAAAAATGTTTAATGGATTTTTTGAGGTTTAGTTTTTACATCATAAATATACTCATTTTAAATGCACAATTTGATGAGCTTTGGTAAACTTTCAATGTTGTGGCATCACCACAGTCTGATTTTACATTTCCATTGCACCAAAAAAAAACCCTTGTGCCTATTTGCAGTCATTCTCTCTCCCTCCCCCAGGTCAAGCCAAGCAACCGTTAATCTTTCTGTTGCCATGGATTTGCCTTTTCTGGACAGTTAATAAGGAATCATACAATGTGTGGCCTTTATGTCTAACTGCTTTCACTTAGTGAAGAACCTAAGCCACCCCATTTTGTTAAAAAAGACTGCATTTTAGAGTTCTGAGGAAAGAGTCTTTGGAAATCCCCTGACCTCACCCCACCATCTGCGAGCCAATCAGATCCCAGATCAGGATCTCCTGACTTTACGTTCAGGACTTATGATCTGCCCAGGAAATTCGAATTAAGCCCGGGAAATGGGAGCCAATCAGAACCCAACACCTAACCCTTCCACAGAAGGTAACATTTTTCACGCGATAATACCCTATATAAGCAATGAAACGCAGAGTTTGAGGCTCCTTCCTATAGCCGCTGCATCGGTATCAGTGGGAACCCTCAGCTCGAGCTTGGTAATAAAAACTCTCTTGCTTTTGCATCGGATATTGGCTCCCTGGTGGTCACTGGGAGATTTTGCGACTTGGGCATAACATCTGGAGGCTCGTCCGGGATCTCCCATCGGCCCCACAGGGAAACCGATCCAGAGAGTTATCTGCGGTAAGCTCTTCTGTCTGTTTCTGATAAGGCCTATCTTCTGAAGCCGGTATATGACTCAGGTGGATGCGCCGGTGGGTCACCGGTGCAGGTTGTTGGGAGACGTCCCCGACCCGCTCAGAGGGGATGGAGTGCCCCTGTTCTCTGTAGACGATAGCAGGTTGCTCCCGCTGAACAGCCGGAGGCCGTTGTCTTATTTTCAGTTTTGCCTCCAGACTTCCAGAGGTCTGTTTCTTCTGTCTCTCTGTCTGTCTGTGTGGCTCTGTTAATTTACCAATTGCTCTAACGATGGGGCAAAGTCAATCTAACCCTACCCCTGTATCCCTGATCACTGATCATTTTAAGGAGGTCAAGATGCATGCACGTGACCTCTGTGTGGAAATTAAGAAAGATAAATGAATCACTTTTTGCAGTGTGGAATGGCCAACCTTCCACGTGGGATGGCCCCCAAAGGGCACCTTTGATTTGGAAACCGTGCACCGAGTCCGAGACATCATCATTCAACCACGGAGTGGACACCCTGACCAAGTTCTGTATGTCATAGTGTGGGAAGATCTCATATTGTGCCCCCCTCCATGGGTAAAACTTTTCTTGCCTCAACAGGGATTTTCCACCACACAGGTGCTGGCGACATGTGCAGGAAAGAACCTAAAAGATTCCAAGGAACCTGAACCAATGGTACCACTGTACCCCATTTTACAAGGGGTAACAGGAAGAACTTCTCTTCCCACCCCCTTACCAACCCCTCGAGCCACCATGGGCCCCTGCTATCCCTCCACCTCAGGCCGGCGCATCAGAAGGGGGGCCCGCACAAGATACTCGCCATAGGCCAGTCCTGTCTCCAGCAGGGCTGGTGGACTCAACTGTTGCCCTCCCTTTATGAGTGGCCGGTCCCCCTGACAAGGAAGGGAACCAACCTCATCAATACTGGCCCTTCTCTACCAGTGATCTATATAACTGGAGGTCCCAGGATGCTAAGTTTTCAGATAACCCTAGAGATCTAACTAACCTTTTAGAGACTGTGCTTTTTACTCATTAGCCCACCTGGGACGACTGTCAACAGCTGCTCCAGATTCTCTTCACCACGGGACAGAGAGAGAGAATACAGAATGAGGCCCATAAAAGGGTCCCAGGGCAAATGGAGAAACCACCACTAATATAGATGAAATTAACACCTCTTTTCCTTTATTGTGACCTGACTGATATTACAATACGGCACAAGGTAAGGAGAGGCTCTGGGTCTACTGCCAGACTCTGTTGAGGGGGCTCAAGGCAGCTGCATGGAAACCCACTAACCTAGCTAGAGTAGGAGATGTTCAACAGAGCCCCACCGAGAGCCCAGCTGCTTATCTGGAAAGGCTGATGGAGGCCTTTAGACAATACACCCCCATGGACCCAGAAGCAGAAGGCACTCAGGCTGCTTTGATAATGCATTTTGTCAACCAGGTGGCTCCAGACATTAGGAAGAAGTTACAAAAACTAGAACGCCTGGGTGAAAAGAGTATCCAGGATTTAATAACAGTGGCAGAAAGGGTCTACAATACTCCACAGACCCCCGAGGAAAAATAAGCTAAAGCAGCAGACCGCCAGACCCGCTATATGGCGCGCATCCTGCTAGTGGCAACAGTTCCTAATCTGGGAGAAAGGGAGCGCCAGCTGCGCCGCCTAGCGGCTGAAGGTAAGAGCCGCCCCCGGACACAACCAGCACTAGGAAAGAACCAATGCGCCTATTGTAAGGAGGAAGGACATTGGGCCAAAGAATGCCCTAAGAAAAAGAAGGGACCACAAAAGACCCCTATCCTGGCCGTCGATGAACTGAGCGACTAGGAGAGATGGGGCTCNCATCTCTTCTGAGAAGGAATTGGGTACCTGTTTACCTCCGCCTCCCTCCCTCCTCCCTCCCTCCTCCCTTGTCCTCGACTCAGAATTCACAAACACAAACAGGAAGGAGAGAGAGAGAACGCCGGGCCAGGTGAAGCTGATGACCGACGCCTGAGATCTTTGCAGAGTGTTTTGAGAATGACGCCTGAGCAGGGAGGCAGCTTGCAAGAGCTCGCTGGTCGTCCAGCACAGCACCCTTATCTAGCCCAAGTCAATGTCCTGCGCACCGAGCCAGAGTCACGGTCCCTTCTGCTTCTTGCGGCCTTGGTCTTACCATGTGCAGGTAAATGCCAAGACTGCCGCCACTGCTGACCGACCGCTGACCCACCAGCAATGAGTGGGAGAGGAGCCAGCTTTTCCTAAGGTCTAAGCTTGGCTTGCTGCATCTCCATTGTTTCGGTGAATCCCCGTCCTCCCCTTCTCTTGCCCTTCACTGCGGCTCTCCTTGCATTTGCTTTCTCTCTGCTCCTACATATTCAGATCGAATAAAACCCCGAGAGAATAACGTTTCACCCAGGCGGGTGGGGAACACACTNTATCTTGGCTTATTTTTCTCCTTCAGACTTACACAATTTCTAATATAATATATAATCACATAAGCTTAAATACTTGTTGCCTTGTATCCCATAGTGGAATGTGATTTGGGGCAGGATAGTTATTATTTTGTTTATTCAGTAGCTTCCCCAGGCCCCAGAGAGATGCCACACTTATAACAGGCAGTTCTTAAATAATTGGTGTTGCTCCTGGTGCTAGAAGGCAACTATGGAACTGTAAAGCCTTTTCTTCTGGAGAAGTGGTGGGCGTCTCTGCTTCCTACTGCTGGGGCTCAGTCTGAACTGGAGGATAGACATAACGTAGAGTTCTATGTTCTGCCCTCAAAAAGAAAAAAAAAAAAAAAAGAATGGTTTAAAAAAAAAAGAAAACAAAAAACACTTTTACACTTGAAATTTTCTCTCTTCCTTTAATCACAAGGACAATCTGTTGACGCTTACAACAGCTCCAGGCTATTATTATCCCCAATTGAGAGGGAAAGAGGCTATAGTGTATTGAAACCCTCAGTGACAGAACCAGGGCTAGTAAAGCATGTTATTGGATTTCCTCTTCTATTCAGTCACAATGAACTGCAGCCACATCTCAGATGACAGTAAATTGGCAAGTAGACAGGAGTCTCCTTCTCCACCCTCAAAAGAGGCTTTTAGATTGTGTAATTAGCTTGCGAATAAAGATACAAGCATAACTACATTTTCCATTGTAATGTACTCAGCAAGTCTCAGTCTTTCACTTCTGTTATTTGTTGCCTTTGTATTGATTCAATGTGCAATTGCTTAGTCTGGATCTTCATTTTACTTAATTTTACCCTATAATATAAAACCTACATTACCATCCCTGGGTCCAGAAATCATTCACACCTTTGATTCAACCTCAAAATAGCCTTAGCTGAGGAAAGAGCAGGTGGGTATATCTTCACTTTGGAAGGAAGAATGACCTAACTTCTTGGTAATCTTCAAACCAGGACACAAACACAGATCTCTTAAGTATAAATGCAAAAGTCTTAACTTGCTAGAAATACATTCACTGTATTTATTTTTTTTAGAGAGCACAAGTATGTAATAGGAAGAATAATTATCTAAATTATTCTTATTGAAAATGTCTTCTAGGACTTCCTTGGTGGTCCAGCGGTTAAGAATCTGCCTGCCAATGTAGGTGGCTGGGGATTGCTCCCTGGTCCGGGAAAATCCCACATGCCATGGGGCAACTAAGCCTCTGCCCCACAAGTACTGAAGCCTGCACATTCTAGAGCCCTCACTCTGCAACAAAAGAAGCCACCGCAATGAGAAGCCTGCACACCACAGCTAGAGAATAGCCCCCACCCCACTCACTGCAAGTAGAAAAAGTCCACATCCAGCAACGGAGACCTAGCACAGTCAAATTTTATTTTTAAAAATTAAATTAAATTTTAAAAAGAAAATGTGTTCTAGAAATATAAATGCCACTTTTGCACTTCACTTGCATTTTCTGGTAATTATCCTGGCAGTATCCTTCACAAACACTGACTCTTTGGAAGTTCCTCCCTACTCATTTCCCTATTGTCTCTGTAGCCTCATCACCCTCCTGTTTCTGAGCCTTTGCTGCTGCTCCCTTTCTGCCATGCTCCATGGCATTTTGCCCAATTCCAACATCACCTCTTCTTTAACCACACTAGAAAAAGTGCTTTCTTTCTTCCCTCAATATCCATACACTGCCCAATTGTGAAAAGTTTTCTCCCTTCTTTCAGAATTGTGGCTCAGTCAGTAAAGATTCTGCCTGCAATGTGGGAGACCTGGGTTTGATCCCTGGATTGGGAAGATATCTTGGAGGAGGGCATGGCAACCCACTCCAGTAGAATTGCCTGGAGAATCTCCATGGACAGAGGAGCCTGGCAGGCTACAGTCCATGGGGTCACAAAGAGTTGGACACAACTGAGCAACTAAGCACACATACACACAAGCTTCTTAGAGCAGGATGTATCATTTCATACTATTCAAATCACATCACAGCATAAGTTGTAACAGTGCCTTTTACACTGGGCAAGCAATAGATAACTGAAGAATGAGCCATAAACTCAAAAGATAGCTTCAGGCGGATTAATAAGGGAAGGTAGTGGCAGGAAGCATCTGCTTGCCTCTCTTTACCACTCAGCTTCAGCACTCTTGACTTTTCCCCAGACTTCCATCTCTCTTACCACTTATATATCTGCACATATAGGATGGCATGAGATATGGCTCTGTGCTTCTATCAAGAAGGACAACTGCTAAATGCATCAATAACACATTGCTTCAAGATCCCATTGCACTGTAAATGGATATATAAACAATTGTTCTTTTGCAGTGTACATTTTTTGATGTAGTATACTATTTCTTCCATTTTGCTGTACACTTACATTTATGCATTAGAAAGGGCTTTCTTATGTTTAGTATGCATAGTTTCTCTTGCATGATTATTTGATAGGCCTATTACTTGATCCATTTATTTGAATGTAGAGGGTAATAAATGTCCTTTAAAAAGAAAGTTATTTTTCATTCAAGAAGCTTAAAAATCTGTTTTGAGGAGGGAGTATATAGCATATTGACATATAGTTTGGGGATGAGTTTGATAAAATGAACTATTTAAAAATCATTTTGTGACAAATTATAGAAGATTTCATAACTTTAAAAGGACTCAGAAGTCTTTTAAAATTTAAGAGGTAAACTTACCTCTGTAAATATGAAACTTATTTGGGGATATATTTTTGAATATTAGAAATTATACATTCATATATATTTTTTCTTAAGAAATATTAGTGGTTTATTCTTTAAATAAAATGAATTATGGCTTTCATTCCTTTTATTTTTATTTTTTCCTGAATCTACAACTTAAAAAATCTACAACAGATTTCACTCTCTGAAAGCTAGTCTGTGTCTTGACTAACATCTTACAATCAATTATAACCATCATTTATATTTGGTTTTGCTTTGATTTCATCCTAAATTAAGTTTTCATTTTAATAAGATTGGAGGTTGAGGATACAATGAGCTTATAAAATTTACTTTATATTAAAGAAAATTGTTCCATCAGGATTGGGGTTACTGTCTGATTTGTTCAATGATTTATCCCAGCACCTAGAGTACAGCCTGGTATACAGGGGGTGCTCAATAAATATATCAACTGAATGAGTGCCTCCTAATCCCCGTGCTTTACCCCCGTGGGGAGGTAGATGGTCAGGAGATCCTAGAAGAGCCAGGCACTATGCTAAGCAATTCACATACACCATCTCTTTTAACTATCACAAATGCTTTTGTTGTAGGTACTATTATCCTTGTTTTACAGATGAAGAGTCAAGCATTTAGAAGCTAAGGTGGTCATTCAAAGTAACAGAGCTAATAAACTGCAAGTCAAGATTAAAGCCTTAGTTTGTCTGACTGCAAATTCTGCCTCTTAAAGTTGCCATGTAGCCTTTCTACACCCAAAAGCTTTACAACTAGAAGGAACTTCAAATGCTTCTCCATCTCCACCCACAGCATGTAAAAATATTGAGACTGACCTGTTACTGGGTCATATCCTAGTATCACTAACCTGTTTGGATTTAAATCCATCTGAGAAGAGACTACAGGCAAGACTAACATGCAACCTGCAGTTAGAACAGGTGAGAGGCTTGGAAATGTGAGCGGGACCCTTGGCCACTGGTTTATGTCAATGTGACCACATATTATGGCTGTTTCTGACTTGCATCTGAGGGTACTAGATATTAGAGCAATACATCCTAGAACCTCAGAAAATCCATTCACATTCAACAACAGAAAATTTAAAAAAAAAAATGTACATTGTTTCAACTAGGTTCTATCCACTGGTTTGAGGGTTGGATATATAAAGATACAAAATTAACTAAGTTGTGGGAATCTAACATATAGCATGGTGACTATAGATAATAATACAACCTTATATACTTGAAATTTGCTAACACAGTAGATCTTATCACAAACACAAAAGATAATTATGTGAGGTAATGGATATGTTGATTAACTTGATCATGGTAATCATTTCACAATGCATGTATATATTAAATCCAATCACTCTGTACACCTTAAGCATATGCAATTTTATTTGTCAGATATACCTCAATAAAGCTGGGGAAAAAAAATTGCATCACATAGCAAATTCCCACTGACTATCCATTTTACATATGGTAAAGTATGTTTCCAATCTACTCTCTCAGTTTGTTCCACCCTCTTTCCTGCACTGAGTCCACAAGTCTGTTCTCTTTTTGTCTCCTTTGCTGCCCTGGAAATAGTTCATCAGTACCATCTTTCTAGATTCTATATACATGCTAGTGCTCACTTTTGCCAACATCTGTGGTCAGGAAGCAACAGTTAGAACTGGACATGGAACCACTGGTTCCAAACAGGGAAAGGAGTACGTCAAGGCTGTATATTGTCACCCTACTTATTTAACTTCTATGCAGAGTACATCATGAGAAACGCTGGGCTGGAAGAAGCACAAGCTGGAATCAAGATTGCCGGGAGAAATAGCAATAACCTCAAATATGCAGATGACACCACAGTGATGGCAGAAAGTGAAGAGCTAAAGAGCCTCTTGATGAAAGTGAAAGAGGAGAGTGAAAAAATTGGCTTAAAACTGAACATTCAGAAAACTAAGATCATGGCATCCAGTCCTGTCACTTTATGGCAAATAGATGGGGAAACAGTGGAAACTTTATTTTTTTGAGCTCCAAAATCACTGCAGATGGTGACTGCAGCCATGAAATTAAAAGACGCCTACTCCTTGGAAGGAAAGTTATGACCAAGCTAGACAGCATATTAAAAAGTAGAGACATTACTTTGTCAACAAAGGTCCATCTAGTCAAGGCTATGGTTTTTCCAGTAGTCATNGGCATCACTGACTCAATGGACATGGGTTTGGGTGGACTCTGGCAGTTGGTGATGGACAGGGAGGCCTGGTGTGCTGCGGTTCATGGGGTCACTAAGAGTCGGACATGACTGAGCGACTGAACTGAACTGAACTGATACTTTTACTATCCACATTTTCCACAATTTATAGGCCGACAAAGGTCCATATAGTCAAAGCTACAACTTTACCAGGAGTCATGTAAGTCATGTGAGTTGGACCATAAAGGCTGAGTTCAAAGAAATTATGCTTTGAACTGTGGTGGTGGAGAAGACTCTTGAGAATCCCTTGGACAGCAAGGAGGTCAAACAAGTCAGTCCTAAAGGAAATCAACCCTGAATATTCATTGGAAGGACTGACTAGTGCTGAAACTGAAACTCCAATACTTTGGTCACCTGATATAAAGAACCGACTCATTGGAAAATACCCTGATGCTGAGAAAGATTGAGGGGAAGAGGTGAAGGGGACAACAGAGGATAAGATGGCTGGATGGCATCACTGACTCAAAAGACATGAGTTTGAGCAAACTCAGGGAGACAGTGAAGGATAGGGAAGCCTGGCGTGCTGCAGTTCATGGGTTGCAAAGAGTCAGACACAACTTAGCGACTCAAAAACAATAGGAAAATTGAGTCTTAGAGACACCAGGTGATGGCTTAGATCCCCTCAGTAAATAGTGGAAAATCCATGCATTTCAAGCTTCTTTAACAATTTTATTCTAGTCCATCTGGGAAGAGGTGGTTCTTTCAGTAGAGGGTTCACAGAAGAACTGATCATAAACTATATCTTTGACCCTATTTCTGATTTGTATTGTTGCCCAGATTGCCTTCTCATCCTAGCCTCGGTTTAACATGTACTGCTTGAATCTAAAACAAATTAGGTACATGGCTTTCTTTCTCCCTTTTCAGAAACTAGTTCCATAAATAAGGCTTTCCTCTATCACATTGCTCAACTATAGCTTATTCTTAACAGCCTCCACTTTTCCTTGCTAGTGACTTAAAGGCTGCCAGTAATTACCCATCAGCTGTTTAGACACATAGCCCCAGAAGCTGATTTGGAGTTCTATTTGTTACATTAGGAAAATTCTATGGTACAGTAACATGAATGACAGCACCAGTATGCATTCATAGGATGATTAGGTTATGCAGAGCAGGAGTTTCCCCTTCCTTCTGAAATTATTCTGCTTTTTTATGGCATTTAGAACCCAAACAGAATCATTCCTTCTCCAAATGCATCATCTAAAGACCATCTCAGATACTTTTTCTATTAATTAAGAAAAGAATTGCTTGACATGCAAACACTAGAAGCTGCCTCTCCCCAGGCAGGCCTGTTATTATATTCATGAAGTGCTTCCTAAAGGCTTCTTAGACTTGCAGAGACCAGGAAAGGAATTGTTTGGTCTGTCCATCACTGCAATTTGCCTTAATTGTTATTTGTATTATTTCTCAAGGGTTTCACTCCTACAGTTTTTGTGACAGTACTGATGTTATAACGTACATAGCAACTATTTTCCCAGAGTCTGAGGGTGCCATGTATAAGGCCTATTACAATTCCTCCCAACAGGTGCTGAAATGCTACAAACTAAACAGAATGTCCTTACCACAGCTTGCACAAGTTAGGAAAGGATATCATCTGCAAGGAAAAGCTGCTGGTTCTATTTTGCCTTCATTGTTTTGAATACTACACCTGCCCTGCTCTATTCAGGGTTAGATCTTTGCATAGGCAGAGTTAGTGACCACCTACACACAGTGTTCTGAGACACACAGAAATGATCATCTTGTTGCAAATATATCCCCATTAGGTACCTGATGTCCCACTTTCCTGTTTATGCACTCTAGCCAGGAGAAGTATGAATGGTTAAAACAGCAAGAAAATGGGGGAGCTGTCCATAGGGAATTCCTACAAAACGAGTCTCTTACTTCTCCAATTAATATAGTAGAAGGTTTGGGGGTAGTGGACTAAAAAAAAATTAGATCTTTTTCAGTTTTGAAGCAGTGAAAATTTTGATCAAGGAAATTTCTATGTGGGAAAGTAAACTCCAACCTGTTTTTAGTTGATGTGCTAATATGATGACACCATCATGGAAGGTTTAGATCTAGGAGTTTCCAACTTTATGGAGGATCCAACTCCTGTAGAGACTGAAAAATCATTGATACTTGGTCCTCACTTCCTGTTGTTTTCACTCAAGTAGATGAGGGGTGATTTGTGAAAAAACCTCATTTTTTAACAAGCACCCAGGTGATTCTGACAGATCATTCTGGTCCAGGATCACTCCTTGATAAATGATGCTAAGGGATAATAAACCAAGATACTGGTGATAGAGGCCAGAAGGAAAAGACAAGTCTTCTCTGCAGTGTTTTCCAGGCTAGTCTTGCTAACATGATCTTTGATTTAAACTGGTCACCCTATATTCTTGCTCACTGAAACACCATGCACACAGCATAATTTTTCATTTCTGTAAAATATTTTTCTGAGATAATCACCTGCTCCTTTATGACTTTTCTGTTTGTTCTCTTATCTCTCTGTCTTTTAAATTTCTGTATCTTGAGAGCATTTCTGGTTCTTTCAAGTAAATGAATCTTGGGTTCTTTTTTCTCCTTTTGAGAAATTGATTTTTTGTTTAATTTTTAGCTCAGTTCTCTCTACTGTTTTTAGAGGTACCCATCTCCTATTCATGATCGCTGGTAGGAAAATACCTATTTCGACTCTGAGCTTATTGGGAACTTTAGAGTGAAGGGTGAGAGCTTAATGTAAACAGTCAAGTCCAGATAAATAAAAATTGAAAAGAAACACATATTTTTAACAATATCTTATCTTAGAACTGCCTTCCTAATTTTCTCTTGCCTCGGCTAACTTTTAATGATTAGTTGCATTTCTTTAGAGCATATGAAAACTGGTGCAGCAAAGGTGGTCTTGCCCCATTCTGAGTTCCAAAAAATGTTAATCTGGAATTTTCAAATGTCTATGCACAATTCACATATGTAAAACCCACAGTAACAATCCATATNACTTTTAATGATTAGTTGCATTTCTTTAGAGCATATGAAAACTGGTGCAGCAAAGGTGGTCTTGCCCCATTCTGAGTTCCAAAAAATGTTAATCTGGAATTTTCAAATGTCTATGCACAATTCACATATGTAAAACCCACAGTAACAATCCATATATATCACAATATTCATTCTGCTAACTATTTCATTCTTATACTGGTATTTTCTGTATCCAAAAATACAACTCTGTGTTTTAACATTTAAGAATATTGCTATTACTTTGATTTCTCTTATTTTGATTGGCTGCAGATATCTAGGGTGTCTCTCCCAGTAGCTGAAATCCTGCTTGCTGGATCTATACATTTAAATGTCTCCATGTCATTGATTTCTGGGAGAAACCACCACTTAAAAGCTAAAAATATATCTTGTTCATTTATTTTATTAATTCATCCTTTAATAAAAAGTATTTAAGGATCTCCTCTTATGGGTCCAGGCACTGCGTTTAGAGGATAGGGATACAATGGAGAATGAACAAACAGATTCACTTGGAACTTATAAACTATTATGGCAGAAAGACGACAGATAGTTACACAAAGCAATTATTTAAATAATTGCCCAATGCTAAAGGAATCTTGAAATTCAATAAAAATGTCATTTCCATTTTATATTTTCCAATCAGAATACATATCTTCTCTCTTAAAAATAAAAATAATTTTAATACTAATTAAAGAACGGCATGCTTTCTTCTTCAGAGAAACATGCATAAGCCATTGAGTTAAAAATATGTATCTCAAGTCTCTAGCTTAGAGATAAACTCTTGACAATTCAAAGCATGAAATTCTATAACAAAGTGTGTGTGAAGAGGCTAGGTGGACAGCTACGGGGTTTAATTCTCTTCATTGGTGGTTAAAAACAAACCAAACCAAACAAACAAAACCACGTTAATTTTGGCTCCAGAATTACCATTTGGAACCAGAGGCAAAATATGTGATGTTTTTGGAAGATTGAACAAGAAAGTGCTTCTAGTTATTTGCTGCTTGCACAATGTCCTTCACTGTCTGGGCATGGAGAAGCTAGCCACTGATTCTCAAACAAAACCTGTCTTGAGTTTAGAAACTGAATCACATTCCCTCGAAGGTGAGATAAAGCTTTAGGTTCAAGTAACAGGAAATGAGTTGATATTCTTAAAAAAAAAGACTGAAAATGTAGATGTATTTCAGTCTTGTTTTGCAACAAAAATAGCCCTATTCTATCACTCTTTTTGCAGAGCAATAATTCTTAATGAAAGACAAAGAGATGTTTATCTTTTAAATAGATGCTTATGTAATTTTTGATTCTTTCACATATAAGCTTTTTGAAAAGAAAAAAAAAACAAATCATGTTAACCTTGATGGCATCAAAAAAGTGATAAACTGAAAGCATAATTAACTTTGTTCTTTTAACATAATATGATTGCTTTGATAGATCCTAGCTTACTAGCATCTCCACAGGCTACTTTCTTTTTCAGTATGCACAGATGAATAAAGAGATTAAACAATTTTTGTGACCTACAATAAGGTCAAACTTTAATTATTATGCTAATTTCATGCACTGGATTCATAGGTTTACTACTTCCCTGCTAGTTAATAAAACAGACTTGGAAACATTATCTGGGATATAAGGAAGGGGACCCTCCCATACCTTAAAATACTCTGTTTAAATAGATGTGAAGGTCAGTAGAAAGGATTTTTTATCTTATTATTGATTTCCAGTCTTCTAACTGATAAATCCCAATTAGAATCAATTTATTTAGTGCAGTTACATCTCAATTGTCTACATTATTCTAAGGAGCCATTTTTTATGAAACTTTTGTACTAGTTAAATACTCTGTCAGATCAAATAATTGATCTATTGGCAATCTCTTCAACTTTTCAATAGGCTAGAATGAACTAAAGAAGCAAAATGTTCACCACTTAAAGTCAGAAATGCAGCTATTTTGCTCTCTTCAACTAATTCTGCAAAAGATTTTGAGTTCCATATTGGTAAAGTCACAATCTATAAAAACCCAGTACATAGGAAAGGGAGTTGATTTTACTATATTTTTAGAAGTCTATATAATCAAAGTGAAAGTGTTATTTACTCAGTTGTGTCTGACTCTTTGCAACCCCATGGACTGACTACAGCCTGCCAGGCTCCTCTGTCCATGAAATTCTCCAGGCAAGGATACTTGGTTATCAAGTATGGTTACAAAGAATGCCTGGTTATCAACCAGGCCTAGGTTATATGCATAGGTTATCATTCCCTCCAGGGAATCTTCCTATTCCAGAGACTGAATCCAGCCCTCCTGTATTGCAGGCAGATTCTTTACCATCTGAGTCATCAGGGAAGCCCTCCTGTATAATCAAACTCCTTTCTAATGATAGTTAAAGACTATATAAACTCAAAATCTTTTTGGCTGGATCACATAATTTAAAATCAGGACCCTAGTAGTACACCCACTGCAAAAGAATGNGACTGACTACAGCCTGCCAGGCTCCTCTGTCCATGAAATTCTCCAGGCAAGGATACTTGGTTATCAAGTATGGTTACAAAGAATGCCTGGTTATCAACCAGGCCTAGGTTATATGCATAGGTTATCATTCCCTCCAGGGAATCTTCCTATTCCAGAGACTGAATCCAGCCCTCCTGTATTGCAGGCAGATTCTTTACCATCTGAGTCATCAGGGAAGCCCTCCTGTATAATCAAACTCCTTTCTAATGATAGTTAAAGACTATATAAACTCAAAATCTTTTTGGCTGGATCACATAATTTAAAATCAGGACCCTAGTAGTACACCCACTGCAAAAGAATAAAGACCTGGATTCTATTTGTTGTTCTTCCAGTAATTAACTGAATGTCCTCTCTTTTAAAGATACAGTTGATGTTCAGCTAACTCTACATATTGAAATGTATAATTTCACAAGTTTTGATATATGCAATATGCCTATGAAACTATCATTAGAGTTAAGGTAGTGAATGTACTCACAACCCTGTAAGTTTTCTTGTTACAAAGGTATAACCCCTTCTATTCATCCTCCAGACAACAGGCTCACTATATATTACTTACATTTGCTAGAATTTAAAGCTATTG
Source organism: Neotragus pygmaeus (assembly GCA_006410875.1). NCBI lineage: Eukaryota > Metazoa > Chordata > Mammalia > Artiodactyla > Bovidae > Neotragus > Neotragus pygmaeus. Next base: position 67,395 of record SJYV01051784.1, read on the forward strand.
GGGTAACATTGTATATTGCTTTTTTGTTTCAAATCTAGCCTCTGTCACTGTGATGATTAACTTTATGTGTCAGCTTGACTGGCCTAAGGGATACCTAGATAGCTGGTAAATTGTTACTCTGGGTGTGTCTGTGAGGGTATTTCCAGAGAGAATGGTATTTGAATCTGAAGACTGAGTAAAGAAGACCTGCTCTCATCAGGGTATGCAAATGGGCATGAACCTTTGAGGCCTTCAAACAAAACAAAAAGGCAGAGGAAGGGTGAGTTTTTTTTCTCTTCTTGAACTAGTGTATTTCTTCTCTCTCTGCCCTCAGACACTGGAGTCCCTGGTTTTCAGGCTCAGACTGAATTATACCACAAGTTTTCCCGGTTCTCTAACTTACAGATGGCAGATAGCAACATATTTTAGCCTCTATAGTTGTGTCAGCCATTCCGATACTAAATCTTCTCATATATCTGTATCTCTGTGAGTGTGTGAGTCACTCAATCGTGTCTGACTCTATGCGACCCCAAGGGCTATAGCCCACCTAGTTTTCTCTGTCCATGGGTTTCTCCAGGCAAGAATACTGGAGTGAATTGCCATGCCCTACTCCAATCTGTATTTATAACTATAGCCTATTGGTTCTTTTTCTCTGGCAACTACTAACTAATACAGTCACTTTAAATAATTATTTAGAGATTCATCCTAGTTTTTATGTGCATCAAAAGTCAATTTCTTTTTAACACTACTCAGCCATATAAAGAATGAAATAATACCATTTGCAGCAACATAGACACAACTAGAGATGATCGTATCTAGTAAAGTAAGTCAGAAAGAGAAAGACAGGTACCATACGATATCACTTTTATGTGGAATCTAAAATACGGCACAGATGAACCCATCTATGGAACAGATACAGAATCACAGACATAGAGAAGAGACTGGTAGCTGCCAAGGGGGAGGGTGTTGCTGGGGGGATGGAATGGAAGCCTGGGGTTAGTAGATGTAAGCTTTTATACATAGAATGGATAAACAACACTGTCCTACTGTAAAGCACAGAGAACTATATTCAATATCCTATGACAGGGAATTTCCTGGTGACACAATTGATAAGAGTTGCCTATCAATGCAGGGAAGAGTCAGTCCCTGGTCCAGGAAGATTTCACAAGCCCTGGAACAACTAAGTCCATAGGCCATAACTCCTGAGCCTGCAGTGCTCTAGGGTACACAAACCACAACTGTTGAGTCCACATATTTCAACTACTGAAGCCTGCATGCCTGTAGCTTGTGCTCCACAATAAGATAAGCCATTACAAGAAGCCCATGCACCACAAGAAAGGGCATCCTCTGCTACTTCCAATTAAAGAGAGCCTGCACAAAGCAATAAAGACCCAGCACAGCCACAAAAGGATACATGTATATATATATATATATACATATATCCTATGATAAACCATCTGGAGGAGGAAATGGCAACCCACTCCAGTATTCTTGCCTGAAGAATCCCATGGACAAGGGAGCCTTGCAGGCTACAGTCCATGGGGTTGCCAAGAGTCAGACACAACTTAGCAACTACACACACAGATGATAAACCATAATGAAAAATAATATTTAAAAAGTATATATATATGTATACCTGAATCACTTTACTGTACAGCAAAAATTAACATTATAAATCAACTAATTTCAATTAAGAAAAGTCAATTCCTTTTCATTGCTTAATACTGTTTCATTATATGGCTATATCCCAATTTGTTTATCCATCCACCATAGATAGATATTTTGGCTGTTTCTAGTTTTTGTCTGTTACAATTAAAGTGGTTATGAACATTCAATTACAAGCCATTGCACTAAAGTAAGCTTTCATTTCTCTTGAAAAAATGCTGGGGAGTGGAGAGGCTGAATTATACCATACGTATATGTTTAACTTCTTAAAAATCTGCCAAAGTATTTTCCCAAATGGTTGCACCATTTTGTATTCTCATCAACAGAATTGTGAGAGTTCCAGTTCTTCTATGAGCTTGCCAACACTTGGCAGTAGCATGATAATATATGCCTTATCTGCTTTATTGGAATAATTGATTGTGTTGGGGTTATTTACAAGATGGATATTTTATTTTGAAATTATGTTTACATGTTAGAAATTTAGGTTTCCTTTTTATCTGAAAGTAGATCATTCCTATGAAAACTCAACAAGGTAGAAATGGTGTCAGTTGAAGAACCTATCACCTACAACACAGCTGGCTCATGGATGCATAGAATAAAAAGATATATATTACATAGATCCTCACAGACACAGTACAAAGCTATAGCATCTAGATACTGAGATGCTGAGTGTAGTTTCCAGGGAAGAGCTTGCCCAGTGCCATTCTCCCTGCCCAGACATCCTTGCCTCTGTATCAGTTCACTGCAAAACAAATGCTGAACGTTTCACTTCTTACCTTTTCTTCTAAAAGTGAAAATCCTTTTCAGATTTTTTTTTTTTCAGGTAGCAAAAGCATGTACTATTGTAGGTCTTTTCTATAAATAAGATACTATAAAGCAAACCTTCAAAAACTAGGGGATATCTACACCTTTTTTTCTCCTCTTTGTATTACTCTTGAATAAATCTTATTTTCCAATCAGAAAAACAGGTGCCATAGGGAACCTTGAGCTGATTAGAGCTAAAATCATTCATTTGGAAAGATGAAAAAGTAAAGAACATTATTAATCTCCCAAACATTACGCTAAAAATAAAAGGCTATAAGTGATGGAAATAAACAGCACATTCATAGATTAAAAAAAATAAAAGGCTAGATCATTCAGAATAGATTGTTCAGCCTAAAGAATAATCAGAACTGCTTCAAGTATCAATGGTAGTAGTGGCTGTGCTATTTTAGACCTACTGCGCCAGCACCCTAGGCCAAAAATGAAAACAGTATCCAAGTTTCAGAGCATAAGACAATGGTTTGATTTATTTATATATTTATCTTCTGTGTGTGTGAAGAGCACTTAATAGACTTATAGATTCTAGGTTTAGAAAGTATGTGAGTGGCATGGTTAGGGTCTATGAAAAAGAAGGCTCTGTCGCTAGTATAAAATGGCATCATTTTCTTTTTAAATAGCTAAAAAAAATAGATTTACTTTCATGTGATTTCGCTTGTTTAATATTCTTCCATTCTCTAAAAGCAAATGGGATTTTAAAAATTATTTATTTTTAATTGGAGGATAACTGTTTTACGATATTGTGTAGGCTTCATGAATCAGCCCTAGGTATATGTATCCCCTCCCTCTTGAACCTCTGTCCCATGTCCCACCCCATCCCACCCCTCTAGGTTGTCACAGAGCACCGGTTTGAGCTCCCTGCATCATACAGCAAATTTCCATTGGCTATCTAATTTTACTTATGGTAATGTATATGTTTCAGCAATTGGAATAGTTTAACCAATTATAAATTTGTGCTTTTATTCTAAAGACTAAAAATATATATGCGTATATATTTTATACACACACACACACACACACATATATATATGTGTGTGAAATACAGAAAAATCCAGAAAGAGTTAAGACAAGTTATCTCTTTTTGGCTATTTAACTGTCAGGTAAACAGCGCTTTTCTTTATCTGATGATCCATCTTAATTGCATGTTCTCAACATAGTTTCCTATTCACCAGGGACAATTTCATAATTTCCATCTTTAGGGAAGTAAAACAAACAGCATTCTCTTCTATTAACATCTAGTAGAATGTTACAAATAGCACTGGGTGAATGAAGGGCTTCAAATTTTTAGATGGACATAATATTGGTTATACACATTCACCAAAGAAGAAAGATATTTTTAGTTTTTGTCAATGTTTCAACTGCCACAAAATAAACTGCATTTTATAAGCACTGATATATTCCTAGGGCTAGTGGCTATTTTGCGAATTTGTAAGAATGAGGATAGAATGTCATATAAACAGGATAACCAAGACAAGTACACCGAGGTACATCTAAGCTCTGAATTCCCCCCTCACATTCATTTTGCATTACTCAGTTCACATTTTAATATCTCTGAGAATCTTTCCTTGTTACTTCTGGTTATAAACATTATTTTCCTTCTTTAAACCACTGTATTCTTTCTAATCTTCTTCATGAATATGTCTCAGTGTCAACCCTGGATGTTGTTCAGCTGCTAAGTTGTGTCTGACTGTTTTGCAGCTTCATAGACTGTAGACCACCAGGTTCCTCTGTCCATGAGATTTCCCAGGCAAGAATACTGGAGTGGGTGGCCATATCCTTCCCCAGGGTATCCTCCTGACACAAGGATCAAACCTGCATCTCCTGCATTGGCAGTCGTATTCATTACCACTGAGTCACCAGCGATGCTCCAGTGTCATCACAAACTACCCTCATATTCCTAGCTATTACTGCATCTCTGCATATCTTACCTGTACAACTACATTAAACATTCCGAGAGTTTTGAAATCATATTCCAAAATTAGTTATGTCCCATTCACAATGTTTACTATCATCTTTGTCATTATTTATACAAATTTTTTCAGAAAAAAACATAGTTTTCAGAATATTTTTTTACATCTTATATAGTCTCTGGTATTACAAAATGCCTTGAACCAATTAAGAATGCAAGAATCTAATGACAGTTTATCCTTGAGTAGTAAGATATCTTTTAGGAAAAAAAGAGAACTGCAAAGAATTCTGGATGGAATTTTAGTCCACTGTTAGTTAACACATCTAATGTCTTCCAATTTCCTTCTTTTTCAACTGAGAACTCTCTTTACTGTTATCTGGGGTTGTGTTTGATTTGTCATTTCAGTGTTTTTGTTTTTCAGTGTTAATTCAGTTGGTATTTTCAATGAGGACCCTCTATAAGCTACGTTGCAATAAAATAGAGAAATAAAGTGTTTGTCTCAAGCACTCCCTTGCTTAAATAGTGCTCTTTTGTTTTGAGCTTAAGTGGATGACTCACAAGTTGAAAAATAGAATCAATGTGTGGACAATTTTTCTTAACAATCTTTAGGGCTTCCCTGGTAGCTCAGATGGTTAAGAATTTGCCTGCAATATAGGAGACCCGGGTTTGATCCCTGAGTTGGGAAGATCCACGAAGAAGGGAGTGGCTACCCACTCCAGTATTGTTGCCTGGAGAATTCCATGGACTGAGGAGCCAGGCGGGTTATAGTCAATGGGGTTGCAAAGAGCTGAACACAACTGAACAATTAACACTTTCATTTTCACTTACAATCTACAAATTCATTAAATAACTACTATAGCATATCCTCAATTCAAATACTGGTATCTCTCAAAATTAATACAAAAGGAGTAATTGCATAGCATGCATCAGGGAGGAGGAAATACTGCCTACAGGATATGAGAAGATATATTGCCTTGCAATCACCCTATACTGTTAATTGGTGCAGTGAGCTGGGCTGCACTGAAAACTGGGCAGTGGTGCTGTGATATCAACACCTCTGTCCTGGAGCAGCTGGGTAAATGAGGGGCAAACAACTTCCTATTTATTTCAATGTACCATTCAAACATCATCATTTTCTTGGGCATCCTGATGTGAAAAAGGCTGGAAAGCACAGAGAACATTGAGAGTGCAGGGATCTATCATCATCCTGGTCACAGGACATGCTTATCATTGGTTTCATGCTTTAGAATTCTATCAGCATAAAATAGAAATTTCTGGAAGGCGTTTCATAATGAAGAGTTTTCTTTGGGATGAGAGAAAGGAAGGAGGAGGTAAACAGGAGAAAGATCAAATAAAAAAAATATTTGGGTCTTGTGGAATGACTCATTTGCTGATGTTCTCATCCACACATTAAAATAAAATTGGTTCCATGTGGATCCCANGGCGTTTCATAATGAAGAGTTTTCTTTGGGATGAGAGAAAGGAAGGAGGAGGTAAACAGGAGAAAGATCAAATAAAAAAATATTTGGGTCTTGTGGAATGACTCATTTGCTGATGTTCTCATCCACACATTAAAATAAAATTGGTTCCATGTGGATCCCAGCAACTATTGCTGGAAAGGCAAAGACAGAAAAAAAAGGGACAATTCCTATGCTGAGAGTGCTGACTCTTGTTGAGAGGCTATGATAGATTCAAACATAAGGGTACCACTGCGTGCAGGAAGTGCAGTGGAGTTTTTTAGTGTAGAAATAAAGATTGCCATGGACTGTGATGGTTTGGGGATGCAAGATGTCCAGGTGACGGATGTAATAGGGCATTTGGGAACAGAGGAGAAAGGAAGTTAAGCAGGAAAGAGGGAAGGAGGGAGTGGTGGCCATTAGGAAAGAGAGTTCAGTTCAGTTCAGATGCTCAGTTCTGTCCGACTCTGCAACCCCATGGACTGCAGCACGCCAGTCCATCAGCAACTCCCAAAGCTTGCTCAAACACATGTCCATCGAATTGGTGATGCCATCCAGCCGTCTCATCCTCTGTCATCCCCTTCTCCTCCTGCCTTCAATCTTTCCCAACATCAGGGTCTTTTCCAATGAGTCAGTTCTTTGCATTAGGTGGCCAAAGTATTGGAGTTTCAGCTTCAGCATCAGTCCTTCCAATGAATATTCAGTACTGATTTCCTTTAGGATTGACTGGTTTGATTTCCTTGCAGACTCTCAAGTAGGGTCCAGCTAATCTGGAAAAGGGCTCACCCAGAGAAATAGTGAGAAATAGGTCTTGCCGAGCTGTTAGCTCCTAAAAGACCAGCCTATTCTTACTCCCTTTGTACTCTAGTGACAGCCATGGGATTTGGAACACAGCAGAGTGTAGATGTTTATTAGATGAAGTAGTGACAAGATAGTTTAATTTTTTGCAAGATTAGGGAGGTTAAGCTTTATCTTATATGAGGCTGTGAAAAATCCCTGAAAGATTTCAGGTAAAATTTCTTTTCTGAAATCATCATCTTTATAGAAATAAAGAGTGATATAAAAAAAAAAAAAAACTAAATTATCTTTTCATAGGATATTTTAAACTTGATAGGATTTGTCCAGCGTCATCATTCATTGCCCTCACTTGACGATATAATGTAACTGTTAAATAATCATTNTCATCTTTATAGAAATAAAGAGTGATATAAAAAAAAAAAACTAAATTATCTTTTCATAGGATATTTTAAACTTGATAGGATTTGTCCAGCGTCATCATTCATTGCCCTCACTTGACGATATAATGTAACTGTTAAATAATCATTTAATTAGGGTGAAGACTTTTGACAGTAAATCTATAGCAAGTTTTATGATAGTTATTTGGGATACTAATGCCACTTGATTTAACTACTATATAACAATGCACTTCTTCTGATATGTTTTTTAAATTTCCATCCCCTATCTATCATCAAATTTATCAGCATGGTTTTCCAGTGTAGACTCAATGTAAATTAATAGAGGAACCTAAGTTTATAAAGAGAGAAACAAACACAAGTCGTGATTTCACAGAAAAGCATACTGGCTGCTGGTAGTTACTCAAATACAGTAAATTAACCAGACCACTGTTTATAACTTTTTACAAAAGGGCTGTTGCTACCACAATTCTCAAGGCTGTTTCAAAAGGGAAAAATAATGTGAAAATCAAATTTTTAACACATGATCTTGTTCTACTCAAATTAAAATTTTAAGAATAATTTTATACATATATAGTCAGCATTGCCTTACTGAATTCAACTATTATTTTTTTAAAATTTATCCTATGTTAGTGTATTTATTGAGGCAAAACTGTAATTTTAACAAGAGCATTGCAACATAAATCAAAGAATAAATACAGGCATTCTATGACTATTCAATAGGATTTACCTGGTGGCTCAGACTATAAAGTATCTGTCTACAATGTAGGAGACCCAGGTTCAATCCCTGGGTCAGGAAGACCAACTGGAGAAAGAAATGGCAATCCACTCTGGTACTATTGACTGGAAAATCCCATGGATAGAGGAGCCTGGTAGGCTACAGTCCATGGGGTCGCAAAGAGTCGGACAGGACTGAGCGACTTCACTTACTTACACATATGACTATTCAACTCCTAAATGTTGGCTCAAGATGAGAAAACATCAGGCATGTTCTACAAATTTTCTATAAAATCATGTAGGAAGATGTTCATATTTGAATATTAACTAATTATTCCTTTATCATTAAAAAAAGACAATTAAATTTTTAAAAGTACTTTTCCAAATTTTTAATGCTGTATCTATATATATTTCCATTATATTAATAGTATATTTTAATGATACGGGTATGAACTTTTGTTTTTACTATTAAGGTAGAACATAACATGAAAATAATGATTTTTTTAAAATTTGGAACTAACCCTGTGTGCGAGACAGCAAAAGAGACACAGATGTACAGAACAGACTTTTTGACTCTGTGGGAGAGAGAGAGGGCGGGATGATTTGGGAGAATGGCACTGAAACATGTATNGGTTACGTGCTGAGACTTTAAAGGCAAGATAAGTTTTGTGAGGTAAAAAGTGGAAACAAGAACCTTTATAAGTCCCTAATACAATTCATTTATTCATTCATTAATTTCAAAATTCTGCAAAAAAGTACTGAACAATTATTTGATACTCAGTATGAAAGGCCATGTCATGGCAAATGTGACTAAAATGAGGGAATGTTTTTGAGAGCAGTGAGACAGAAATAGGTGTGGCACCCTTCATGAATATCAGGGCCAAGGGTAGACCATTTTTTCCTCTCAGCAGAACTTTGCAGGATAAGTATAACAAGCCTCAGAAAAGCATGACAGCTTATGTATCTCCTTCAGTCTTTCCTTTTATGAAACACTCATTAAAAACCGGTGCGTTAGAAATAGTAGATTCTAGGCAGGAAATAGCACAGGGAACAGTCAGTTTGGGACTTTCCCACAACACTTTTTGTCTAGCTCTGTGAAGAATCTTATGGTCAGAATTTCAAAGAGTTTTCAATAGCCAATGTACAATTGATACTCTCGTCCAGAATTTAACTTTGGCAATGCCTGTGTACAGGCCATTGAAAGACTCTGGAATAAGTTAGTTGTATTGTAACTCAAGGATACAAGTGTTAAGTTGCCCTTCCTGTTTCCTAACACTCTAAGAAACTCTACTCTATTTCCATCTCTAGTGCCAACTCAAGGTTTTTGTGTTAGCATTCAGTTGCAAAGTCTACAGTTTTGATTAAATTTACTGGCCTAATTCAGTCACACAACCAATTTAGTTAATTCAATCGGTCTGGTGGACTTTCCACTGAATTATTTTTTACCTCAGCTGCCTGAGTGACTAGACTGGACTTCTGGAAATATTTTTTCTGAGCACATACAAAAGATGATTATTTCTTTGTTAAATCCTGATATCAAAGCTGTAAAAACCTGCATGGAAAAAAGCCTAGTCAAAGACTGTAAATAGATATACCTACTTTCAGGTCAATATTTAGAAAAGCACGTTCCCTCTCTCACACTTTTATTTTTAAGCCCTCACTTGTTTCATGTACATGAAATAGTTCACAAGAAGTTTATTATTAATGTTGCCTCTGGTATTTGTACAAATTATCTGCTTCTTTGAAATGCCATCTCAGGGATCATTGTGAATCACAGCTAATATGATATATTCTATGAGCCATATTCCTGAATATATATATATATATATAATATAATATATATATGTAATTCTACCATCTTTTCTAGTACTCCAAATACATTTTTTAAAATGTCAATTGGTTAAGGGTCTGACACATTATCGGAACAATTTGCTTCCTTCCTCCAAACTGCTAATGACATTTATTTAAAGCATTTCATTTTTTTTTTCCTGCCCAATGAATCTAATTTTCTCAAGTCACATTAGAAGTATTGCATCTGGTGTTTTGTTTGATAGGAAGAAATTTGTGAGGCAAGTTCATCAACACATTATGATCAAGCATTGTTTTGATTAATATAACATGAACACATAAGCCTACATTGCAATTTAAATTTTATTTCACATGTAAGAAAAGTTATTTATAGAACTTAGATGAATTTCCTGGTTTGCTATTGAAAATCTTCAGAAAGTATTCTACTATTCTAAATGACATTCTTGTAAAAATGCACTGCAGCTTCCATAGAAAATACAAATGCTATGTAAAGGTAATTCTTTTCTGAGCACATATTTATTTATACATTTTAACTAGAATCAAGTGTTATGAAGATGTCTTCAACCGTTCACCGACCAGCACTGGCAATTCTTGTTTTCAAATTCTTAGCATATTTTTAATTTAGACCTTTGATGATTTGTTAACACTAGAGCCTCTTTTTCCAGAGAATCTTTTAAATCACATATGGTAATTTTTCCCAACTGAGATTTTTTTTTTCCTACTTTTTTTTTGCTAGTACAAAGAATATTCTCTTTTCTTCCATTGTCTGAGCTCATTACCATACAATGTGCATGAGATGATGACGATAATTAGGAAAAGAGAGAGAGAGGAAATGGGCAGAGGTAGGGAAACAAAGTACGATGATTGAGAAGAGTAAATTGGAACCCATGAGGTCCATTCGACTGGTTTTAGCTCCCAAAGAGATAGTGCTTAGAGAGACTCAAAGGGGATGTGTGGAGACTATGGGTCACACAGAGAAACATTAGAAATTCAAGTGACAACTGCAGGCAGAAGCCATTCTCTACTTGTGTCAAATGCAGTGTCACTCTGGAGCCCAGAGGTTGGCAGCTTTGGGGGGATGTGCAGACACATGCTGGGTATGAATTGGAACAGTGGCTACATTGGTATTTTCTTCTTTGCTATGTCTCACAAGCAAGAGAGGATGTAGAAAAGCAGATTCCCAAGGAGGTGTGAAATAATGGTGAATGCCAAATTCAGATTAAAGATACTGGGATAGTTTTTAAGCATGACGGGGCAAATGTCTGGGAGGACTCTGGGAGTGTGGGCCAGGGATTGAAGCACTCCCTCACTTCAGTGAGCATGATCAAGTCAGTTAAACAGCTAGGCTACACAGAATCAAATAAGTGATACTGTCTATTCTTAACACAGAAGAAGAAACAAAGGTTGAATGACACAAGCAAGGGAGAAAAACTAAAAGTATTTTAGCTCTTCCAGAATCAAGACTGCAGTACAGTTTCATTACTTTGAAATATTATAAACTCCCCAAATCCACTTGAATAAAGCTTACATACCATTCATCAAAGTCAGCTAGAGATGATCTGGGATTCCACACTATTGACCGCTGGGAATTGATAGTAGTAAGACACTCTGAAATAAACTATTTTATTCGACTTATATGAGCTTCACAAAAATAAAAAAAGGTAAATAAAATGATCTTTATTTTACTGATAAAACAATGTATATGAAGAAAATGCATCTTATAAAGTTTAACTGATTTGTCTTTGGTGATACAGTTGCTATGGACTACAATCAGGACATTTGTTTCCTATTTAATATCCATCTGGTCATATACACTATGTTGTCTCTAAATAAGAACTCCCTTAATATATTTTGCTAAAACTTTAATTTAGGACATAGTAATGTCACTTCTATTATTTTTCTTAAGTCTACAAATAGTCCAATGAATATATAAATACAATGTCCATGAAGTCTGGATGAATTAACCTAAGGGAGGGAAAAAAAGCATTTTCTGAATTTACTTTGATTTTGCTTTTTATCAAATATATTATCTAATCCACTCTAAGTACACTGTAGAGACTTCTGAAGGATTCACTTCTGCTGTGAATAAGCTTTAAATTTTGAAAAAAAGATTTTAAAATAAGTTTTTTTTTTTCCCTTCAGATGTCAAGAAAATGGACTATAAACATGGGTAAAGTGAAGTTTAAGAGAAACTTTGCTATAAAGTTGACATAATGTCAAATATATGACTAAAAGATAAAATTTCAGCCCACTGGATCCTCTTAAGTGTTTCTTCAAAGATCTAGAGGACACCAAAATTTCCATAAAGTAATAGCCTATGGAAAACTACAAGGGATATTATCTGGCCTTTCTGAGATGGAAATCATCTTAGCATAGGGAAGAAATTAGCAGATGTGAAAACAGTATGCTGCAGGAAAGGGCATTTCTTTTTTCTTTTTTTTTTTTTTTAGTAACTTTAGGCAAAGCTAAGTTAAAACAAAATAATTAAGCATGCAGTGGAAAAAAAAGATGATTTGCTGGAATTCAGAGTTATGCCATCCAGTGCTCAAATTGTTGGACAGCACTGTTAACACATGGCAATCTCAGCTATATCCCACTAGAATACTGAGACCTGCAGGAGGCAGCTGGCCAGCGCAACTTACAGCACTTAATTTTCCATTATTACAATAGTAAGAGATAATTTCTTAAAAATACAATTCCATTGTCCATCTTTATAGGTAGCCGTGCTTCTTTACCACTGCCTAGGCAAATCCACGGAGAAGGCAATGGCAACCCACTCCAGTACTCTTGTCTGGAGAATCCCAGGGACGGCGGAGCCTGGGGGCTGCCGTCCATGGGGTTGCATAGAGTTGGACATGACTGAAGTGACTTAGCAGCAGCAGCAGCAGCAGGCAAACCCAGGGGACTTATTTCAACAGCCTACAGCCAAGACATTACAAAACAGAAGCTGGTCTCAGGACAACTGGTCTTTACATTATCTGCCATACTTGACGTGCATGAAAACTATAACAGTAAAAGTGCAAAAAATGTGGTACTCTCTGCTTTTTAAAATCAGTTCCTATTTTCCAGTGTCTATGAAGCATAGACAACTGGATCAAATGGAAATGGAATGATATTAACCTCTTTTAAGAAAAATGATTAGAACTAAATCCAAGGAACAAAATCATCTCTGGTCTTAGCCTTATATTCCTATTTTGAAAGTAAGGGCCAGGCATAGGGCTGAACAGGCATAGGGCTGCCCTGGAGAACAGGAGCAAAGGAGCTGAAATATAGTAATATATTTGGACCCAAAAGAGTACCAAGCCATAGAGAAGCATCCTGGAATCAAGGACTTTGACTTGGGCTGATATGAACTAACAGGCACTCAGCAAATTTTTTGTTAAAAACATTCCAGTAAAGACTAAATGATATGTATTTTAGTAGAAAGTAATAAGAAAAAAAATATTAAATACAAATCATTTAACATTAATCTAGATGCAATCTTCTAGTACTAATTAATTTCAACCATTCCCTTCTACCCCACCAAGCCATAAAACTTTGGAGGAAAAAGGGAAATAGGAGTTTTTCTTTGTTGAACTATTTGATGGTAATAAATATTACTACTCAGCAGCCATGCCATTTTTATAACTAAACAAAGCAAGTGATTTGATGTTAAGTCAATGCTGTTTACATAAATTTGACTTATTGGATGTATCCACATTATGACTGCATATCAGCATAGTAATTAAAACTATGTTCTGACACTTATTAACTGTTTAATCTTGGGCATGGCATTCTGTCTTTCTAAACCTCAAGCAACCTCATCTAAAAAGTAGAGACTGATAATAACATCAACTTACAGACTTTTTGTGAAGATCAAATGAGATACCGAATGAAACATAAAGCACAATTCCTGACCCAGAGCCAATGAATGGTAGCTGTCAGCCATTAAATAAATACAAGCCCTATTAACTTGTAGGTCAATACACAGTGACAAGGTCACAAGTTGGCATTCCCACCTAAAATTAATTAGTTTCTCTTTGTATGTCCTACAACTGGCTGTCTCATATAGTATGAGAACTGTGTGAGCACCTGTGAACTATGTGAGACCATAAGTATACCCTCAGTAAATTACCCAGGCAGAAGACAATGACTAACATCTTTCTAGCTACAAAGAACCTTATAGCTTTCCAGGAAAATCTAAACCTTTAACCCATTTACTTATAATATAAAACCAAACCATCTTTAAATTGCTCTCATTCACTTACATCATCCAATATGTTCCTACTTTTTAAAAGAAGGTAAGAACTGACTTTCAACGGAGTGCTGATAACAGTCTCAAAATAATAGTGCTAAACTTTTTGGCCTATTGAGATGAAATAAGGGAGAAGAAAATCTACTAGAAGCTTCATCCGTTTGCTGGAACACGTAAGAACACTAAACTTGTGGCATTTTTCAGCATTTAATAATGTTATAGCTTGGTGTCCGTGCAAAGGCAGAAGGGGTCAAACAAAAGCAAGGCATGGTGACATGCAATATTGTTTCATTATCAGGAGATAACACCATCCCACTCCATAGTCTGACATGGACTGCGATTTTCAGCAGCTAGTATTTCCAAGGATCTAGCAAGAATTAGGAAAACAGTACATGTCATGTCCTAAGGTCTAGGAAAGGAACAAAAGTAATCTCAGTAATGCAGGAGTAATTTTAAAAGATAAAGCTCATACACAAATTTTTATTGGACTAAATAGCTGTATAAATATGAGAGGAGCAGAGTGATCTCAATACTTTATAATGTAGCTCTGTGTATAGAAACACATTTATGCACAAGTTTTAGATGTATATACTTATATGCCTATATACAGATACAGTTATATAACTAAATACATACTTATAGATCAGCCATAAGAGCCTACTAAGTGTGGTGTGCTTTAATAATTTAAAGAAGGCAACTTTTAGTTGTTCTGTGTACACTGATTACACTGGAAGGTTTTTAGCCTGAGTTCCTGACTTCCCAGAACATAAATAATAATCAAGAAGCAAATAAAGTATCTGAAAGCTGAAACAGCTATGGCATAATTCCTTCACAGAAGTTTTTCACTTTGTACATGAAAGTGCTCTGTAGAACCTCTTTTGTAATCTATTAGCTTTATCTTTGGCAGGATTCTAAATGGTGTGGTATTTGGCTTTCTAGCCTATAGCAAATCAGAAGCAAACAGTTGCTCTAACCTGGAAGTGGCTTCAATAAGCAGGCATATTGATGATAACAACAAGAAATTGCTCTCCTAATAAGGGAGGAGGATTAAGAAATGAATTATAAAAGATAGATATAGGAATTTAGAAAGCATAGTAGCTTAGCATGAGGGCAGAAGCTTTACACACCTCAGTAGCTCCACAGGAATTACTGTATTATAGCATAGTACAGGGATTAATGTTCATAACGATGACCTTGTGTTATCAAAAAGAGGTTAACTTATGCTAGCAGGTTCTATTCAATAAGGTAGGAAGTGTGTGTTGCTTTCAAAATAATACAATAAAGCAGAAAAGTTTTGTTGCACAAAGTGGAAAACATCACTTATCTGGAAAGTTCATGTTTGTAGAACAATCTTCTCGAATGGCATCAGATAGTTATTATATGTACCCATTCTATCCATCCTGTGTATCTCATTTCCTGCAATTTTCTATTCCTTTAGTTTATCTAAGTTATCCTCTACTCCTACCACAGCAAATCTCAACACAACTATAATATAGCATACTAATTAGTACACTTAATTCACACTAATGGCTGATTTATATTATTTTTATTTATTATTTTATTTTCAGACCAATTCTGAAATGTAAATGATAGTTCTAAAGAGTTTCATTAAAATACATTCTTGAAAGCTTAAATTTGAACAAGAAAATGTATATAATAGGGTGGTTTCTCATTTTGCTGTCTATAGTTGAGTTGTTTCCCAAATATCTCTTCTGGCCTACAAGGCAGAAATGGAATCATACATGGTGACAAGCCCTAAGCAATTCCATGAATCACCTAATATCTGTCAATATGCAGATTATGACACACTCAGAGATGGGCTTTTGGCCACATCCCAGTTTATGTCCATATTAAACTGTTAAGAAAACATTTGAAATCTCACTTTCTGCTTCATTTCCTCTGCCTTATTTTGGATATGAATAAATTGGTATGTTGGCATTTATTAAATTGGAAAATTCTTGTCTTACATATTATTTTTGGTAGAAGATATTGGGAATCCACCTCTCGTTGACAAACATGAACAGAACATGAATCAGATTTGAACTTTGAGTCACAGATAAATATTAGATCACTAAATAATGAAGGCACCAAAAATGGGAAAAACAATTGTTTTTCAAAATACAATTTTCTAAGAATCATCGTTAATTACACATTTTTATAATTGAGTCCAATTTTAGTTTGTTTTCTTCTTAAAGTTAAATAAAACAAGCTTTAAAAAAATATATTCTAGAGATGAACTTCTCAATTAAACAAGATTTATTGTTATTATTATTTTAATTTACTTTTCTCCACCTTAACTTTTAAGATGCTAGCTTGGCTGTTCTTGATGTATTTTTTCATTCTTTTACACACCTCAGTAGCTCCACATGCCTTAGTATAACCCATAGTCTTCTGCCCTTCTCTCTAAATGTAACGTAGGGCTGCAACCAAAACACTGAGGACTGTCCAACATCTTTCTGTGTCACTATCTTCTTTACATGGCCTTTTGGCATTTCAGTCTGGATAGTTTATCCTTTCCAACTTGATGGGACCCAAACTATAATCATTTTCTGTTTCACAGACTTGTTTACTGACACTAGTTTGTGTCCATTGCTATGATACTAAAACTTTGAGTCATCTCATTATTTTATTCTTTATATTCATTTGGACACTATATCTTGTCACCTTTTCTTTTGGAATATATCTCATTTCCTTCCTTTTATCTCCAATCCAAACCTCCTCCAACTAGGATAGCACCCTATAAGTTAATGTCTTTATTACCATAGCAGTCTGTGGTCTGTTTTTGCCTCAAATTTATTTTACAATTAATAGTCTTAATTGTTTTATATTGTCCATATCTAATTAAAAATACTAATTGAATGGTTTGTTCCACTTTTTATATCTCTTACTTAAAAGCAGCTGCAGAAAGACCAAATTTGTGGTATCTACAACATTAAAGTCCAATACATCTTTTGCATTTGGAAAGTTATAGATTTTTAAATCTGGATATTTTCAACATCATCATCAGGTGCTGTACACCTGGTACCATGCTCTGCTATGCTTTGCTTGTCTTCTACACTCACTTGACCAAGCCAAAGATACAGATCCTGCTTCCAAAGACGAGTACAGAAAATAGACAGGCTTTCACTAAAGTATAAATTCAGGAGCTTGGAACTATTTATTTCTTCTCCCTCTCAAATCCCTTCCTCCTTTCTTTCTAATGCCTGCAATTCTGCCACTAGAAACATACTCTTCTGGGATTAAAGCTGAATCTTCATAACCATCCACATCATCCAGCAAAAAATAACTGAAGATATTTTGTATTTAAATTGCAGTTTGGAAACTAATTTGCAGAATGTTACATTTAGCCAATATGGAATTTAAAAAAAAGAAAGAAATAAATGGTTGCCCACATTTACAAATATTAGGTCTCAAATAAAATTTTAGATGTCGTTTTTCTTGAAAAATCAGAAATCTAGTCTTACTGAGTCTTCATTCTTGTGTAATAGAAATGAAGGGGATTTCAGTGGTGAGGTAGACACTCTCTGATTCACCGACTACCTCTGCCTGTCATCTCACACTGAGTCAGTTTTGCTCATCTACTTTGCCTGCCAGGCATTTGATTCTGAGACCCTTTCTTTATTTTACCGGTCATTTACACCTTATAAAGAACAATATTTGAGCTAGTTTCTTCAGGGCTGGATTTAACAGGATAGAAATGGAGTATGAGGGGGATGATATTTATGGAAAGGGGAGAGTGAGCACTTAGAATTGTCTGCCTTGGGACAGCAAAGGCAAATATGACCCATTTCACTCTTTTGGAAGGTCTTGGCCCTACTTGCTTCTCTACTATAAGAATTATGCCTGCAAAAGAACATTTTAAGAAAAAGTCAACTTCCAAATTATATTCAGAAAGAGCTAGATAGCTACTAGTTTGGTGATAATACAGAGTAATCAAAAAGGAAGAGGCTACCCCAGAATCCACAGCCCAAGTTATATTAGCCAGAGTAACACCAGTTTAGGTTTTCAGTATGAATTTAAAGAATGCATTCTTAACCCAAGAGGCTTTCTGAGGATGCTATAAATGTTTCTTAGGTCACAGTCCACTGTTACCATCATATTATATGTAACCAGTTGAGGCTGCAACTGGAGATCACAGCAAATTCCTCATACATTTCTTGGGCCTTTCCAAAAGGAGCTCCCTTGAGGGGAAAATAACATTCAGTTCAGTTCAGTCATTCAATCGTGTCTGACTCTTTGCAATCCCATGAATTGCAGCACGCCAAGCTTCCCTGTCCATCACCAACTCCCAGAGCTTGCTCAAATTCATGTTCATTGAGTCGGTGATGCTATCCAACCATCTCATCCTCTGTTGTCCCCCTCTTCTCCTGCCTTCAATCTTTCCCAGCATCAGGGTCTTTTCAGATAAAACGGAATCTTGTCATTATAAGCACATGTCAGCCCGACTCAGGAAAAAAAAAATTCAGCCCACTTGGTCCCGATCCTCTGTCTATCTGCAGAAATGTTACAGCTTGTCTTATTTAATAAATTAATGCAATTAGGAAAAAAAAATACAATCTTTAAAATGCTACATAAAAACCACAGTGAAATTACAAGTAAAAACTGACAATTTACAAAATTCTGCTTTCAAATCCAATTTCTTAGGAAGGCCTTGATTCTGCAATGTTCAACACATCCTGATCCCCCACCTCCTCGCCCCTGCCCCTGCCCCTCAGAGAGAGGATAATAGCATTAAAGGTCACTGGTAGGGACTGTTGCCAAGTCAATGAGGCAAGGACTCTCTCCCTCTAGAGATATATCAAAATGTGCAGTGAAGGGTTAATTAGGTCAGGGCATCTTTTGTATTATGCATGTAAATGGGAATTAAAGTGCACAGAGTGCCAACAACTATTTTGTTAAATTTGGTAAAAATGATAGTTTGTACTCAACATCAGATCAAATCTCTGAAGTGTGTGCTGGGAAGAGGAGGCAAGACTTAATATTTCCATAATTAAGTAGTTAGTATCTGATTTATCAATTGCTTTTAATAGAATTCATAATGTTTGGCATTGAATAAAAACAGAAAACATATTTCATTAGCATTTCTTTGGGTTTGTTTCCTCCTGTAACGAGGTAACTGCTGAAAAACAATGAATAGTCATGATATTTATGGAAAAATTGTAGGAGAAAATCAGTAGGGTGTTTAAAGATGAGATTAGTAACACCTCATTTACCTGGGTATTTCCTGGGAAAGAGCAGTTCTTGAGAACTGATTTTTCCATGTACTTAAAGCTTATGCCCACTTAACACCTAAATTTTAGATGGTAATCTTTAAAAAGTAAATTACCCACTGGCTTTCTGCCTTCCTATATAGATATTTCTAAACATAACATTATCTTTTTTTTCCCATGATGACTCAGGGGTCATCTTGGTGAACATTCATTACTGCACCATATGGCTATATAGTTCTATGCCCCCATATCATTTTTCTCTCTCCTCCTTCAATGTCAAGCTTTCAGCTGTCACTGTGGCTGTCACTATGCCTCTTCCTAGCTTCTCCTTTGTTGTTATCCAATCTGTTGTGGGCTGAGAAACCAGATAATCAGGCTGATTAAGAATGACTTGCTGAGTACAAGTCAAAGGGCTCAGAGTGAGGTACTAAGAAAATGCATGCCCTTAATATGGAGTTTTCATGAAAGCTATTTTGGATATGCAGAAACTTTTTCACTTAATTCTAGATTAAGGGTTGAGGTTGTTCTTTGAATTGGTAGGATATTTCTGCATTCAGTGTTTCTCCGTAGAGAGATGAGATAGTTTAGACAATATACAAGCTACGGAAACTGAGTAGAATCTACAGAAGTAAAGGAATTATATGAGTCAATACTCAAGAACCCTAGCCTAAAACCTCAAACTATGAAGATCAAAATCTTTCCTTGATTACTAGATGTCTGTCCCCAACACCCCCCCCCCCACCATCCCGCCACGTAGAGATGAAGGGCAATTTCTAGAAAGACAAACTTGAAGGATAATAGGCAAAAAGTATGGTTTCCTGTTAGAATCTTTCAAGATCTCACCTTTACCCCTTAGAATGTTGGCCAGGTGAGATGGGAAAATCTCAGGAAAGAATAGAATAGGACTAGTTGTGTTTTTGAAACAGGAGCGAAGCGGGTAGGGCACAAACTTTAAAAGAATGACATAGCCCGAGGACTTGACTGATTATAGTCAAATAGGTCCAAGATGGTGGACCAGTCAACTGCCACTAGACCTTGAGCCCCATTATGTGCTAAGCTGCTTCAGTCATGTCCGACTTTTTACAGCTCTAGGGACTGTAGTCCACCAGGTTCCTCTGTCCTTGGGATTCTCCAGGCATGAATACTGCAGTGTGTTTCCATTTC
The DNA here is from genome assembly GCA_006410875.1 of Neotragus pygmaeus. Taxonomy (NCBI): domain Eukaryota; kingdom Metazoa; phylum Chordata; class Mammalia; order Artiodactyla; family Bovidae; genus Neotragus; species Neotragus pygmaeus. The sequence goes on from SJYV01051784.1 coordinate 87,551, forward strand.
CTCCTCCAGGGGACTTTCCCACCCCAGGAGTTGAACTTGCATCTCTTACAGCTCCTGCATTGGCAGGCAGGTTCTTTACCACTAGAGCCACCTGGGAAGCCCGCTATGATCATCATAACACATCAGCAAGCTTAGTGATACACATATCAGTGCCATGACAGGTCTGAGGTCAACCATCAAAGGTCAAATGTGGGCAGTGGCCCAATTCCTGGAATCCCCACCCCTCCCCAAAATAGTTGGAATAATTCTTCCACTATTAGCTTATGAAATTATCCAGCCCATAAAAACTAACTGGACTTCCCAGGTGGTGCTGCTGCTGCTGCTGCTAAGTCACTTCAGTTGTGTCTGACTCTGTGTGACCCCATAGAGGGCAGCCAACCAGGCTCCCCCCATCCCTGGGATTCTCCAGGCAAGAACACTGGAGTGGATTGCCATTTCCTTCTCCAATGCAAGAAAGTGAAAAGTGAAAGGGAAGTCACTCAGTCGTGTCCGACTCTTTGTGACCCCATGGACTGCAGCCTACCAGGCTCCCCTGTACATAGGATTTTCCAGGCAAGAGTACTGGAGTGGGGTGCCATCTCCTTCTCCTCCAGGTGGTGCTAGTGGTAAAGAACCCACCTACCAATGCAAGAGACGTAAGAGATGCAGGTTCAATCACTGGGTCAGAAAGATCCACTGGAGAAGGTCATGGCAACCCACTCCAGTATTCTTGCCTGGAGAATCTCGTGGACAGAGGAGCCTGATGGGCTGTGGTCCATAGGATCGCAAAGAGTTGGACACAACTGAAGCGATTTAGCAGCAGCAGCAGCAAAATCTAACCACCCCGTATTTTGAGGCTACCCTCTCCTTCTGAGATACCCATACTCTATCTGTGGAGTGTATTTCTCTCTAAATAAATCCACTTCTTACCTATCACTTCATCTCTCACTGAATTCTATCTGTGATGAGACATCAAGAACTTGAGCTTCATTAAGATTGAAACCAGGTGTTTGATCTCAGTTGGAAGATTGTCTTGGCTGTGTGGGTTCAAGCTCCAATCTGAGTTGCATGGTTTCATTTTCACATGGCTTCACAAAGCTGTCTACTTTGCTACCATCTCTTTACAGAAAATCCCCAAATCAGGGCCCCTACCTAACATCTTTTCTTGTGTCTCATCCTGAGGATAGCCTATTATGGGTCCCCAAACGCCTGTGGTTTCCAGAGCCTCCCTGTTTCCACACACCAATGACAGCCTAGTGCTAAAACAGAATCTCACCCATCTGCCTATTTGTATTTGAATGACTTTATCTTGATGGCCTAGTAACAACAAGCAATCTCCCTGCTGATCCCTCCATATTTATTTACTGTACACACAATCTTTTTTTTTTTTAATGCTTAAATGCTTCCTTCAAAGCCCACAATAAAAAGACTGCATGTCTCTAAAACAGACAGAGGGTGTGGGGTTGGGTGGGAAGGAGAGATGAACATCCTTTTCCTGTCTCTCCCCCAGGAATCAGATGTAGCCAGGATTTCACTGCAATTAGTAAAGATTTCTTAGGTTCAAACAAAGATGAGAGCAGAGACAGCATCCCTTATCTTGTCAGGGGCTTCTTTGGTTTTCAGCATTACAAAAGACTTTTTTTTTTTTATTGTTTAATGCCAACCTGTGTGCAGAATACAAAGGCCCCTCCCAGCCCCATACCCTCTCAAGAGTAAAATTAGTATGAAATCCAGTAGAAGAATATCGANAGGCGCCGGTCTATGTTCGATGCAGGATGCAGCAGGCTTGGGGCTGGTGCACGGAGATGATCCAGAGAGACGTGGGGTGGGAGGTGGGAGGGGTATTCAGGATTGGGAGCTTGTGTACACCTGTGGTGGATTCATGTCGATGTATGGCAAAGCCAATAGAGTATTGTAAAGTAAAATAAAGTGAAAAAAAAAACCAAAAAACCAGACATATGTTTGGTTTCAAAAGTATGGTTTTGTAAAAAAAAAAAAGTGTTATAGTAATTGTTAAATATATATATATATATATATATATATATATATCAACCATAAGAATTTAAATCTTTTTTAAACAGTCTTTAGGAATAGCAATTTAATAAACAAAAGTATGCCATTCATTCACCAAGCTCTCCTTTATCAAAGTCTGATTGTCGCTCAGTCCCTTAGTTACCCTATGGTCAACCTGTCAGCTAATTATAGATCCTGGTGTAATACAGGTCAAAGCAGGCTCCCTGTGTCCTTATGTAGCCTTTCACACTTTCAAAAGGCTTTTAGATACATTATCTCATTTGATTCCTCTAACAGTACTAATAGATCACACAAAATAGATGACATCTTTGTCTCTTAATACCAAAAGTCACAACAGGGTTCTCACTCTGCTTCTTAATTCAGAGGCATCGTCATCTCGGCACTTTAACTCTCATCTGCAGAATTCATTTGAACTGTTCCCCTTCCCTGTGAGCTCAGTGGTTTTGTGTCCCTAGATAACCTCATGTCTGCGGCTCCATCCAAGGGGGCCAGCCTCCCCAGCAAAAGACAACATTAATAGAAGGTCTGGCTGAAATGCCCTGACTTTATTTTTCTCTGGGAAAAGATGTAATTGCAGAACAACTGCACTCTCAGTAAACATTTCATTTGATGAAATGATTTATTTTACTCATTTTATTATGCAGTTTAAAATTGTGGCTTCAATATATCTGATAGTGATATTAAAGTATTACAGTTTCAATGGCTAATTTAACCCCATGTCCATTTGGAAATAATCTTATTCTAATGCAATGCCTTTACTCATGGCAACAGAATTTTACTAGAAGCTTTCTGACAGTAACATTTTATGGAATCAGCAGAGCACAGACTTGGCAAGTGCTCGGTTGGCGAAGGTTCCAAATACAAGTTATTCCAACTGCACCATGAAGCAGCCAGGCATGGGTGACTGGCTTGATCCTGAGTTAAAGTCAGTTCTGAGAGACAAAAAAGCAAATCATCCTGCTCCTTTCAAATACATATTGTAATTTCTCTTCAACTTCCAATTACATACATGTAAGGAGGAACTGGTCAGAAGCATAGCAATATACTTAGCAAAATACTATAGAGGGATATGATCCTACCACTGTGGGCTTCCCTGGTGGCTCAGCTGAAAAGAATCCATTTCCTTCAATGCAGGAGATGTGGGTTTGATACCTGGGTTGCAAAGTTCCCTGGAGAAGGAAATGGCAACCCACTCCAGTATTCTTGCCTGGAAAATCCCATGGACAGAGAAGCCTGGCTATCCCTGGTAGCTCAGCTGGTAAAGAATCTGCCTGTAATTCAGGAGACTCTGGTTCGATTCCTGGGTCAAGAGGATCCCCTGGAGAAAGGATAAGCTACTTACTCCAGTATTCTTGGGCTTCCCTGGTGAGAAGCCCATTCCCATTTCTGAGAATGTAAAGAATCCACCTGCAATATGGGAAACCTACGTTCAACGTCTGGGTTGGGAAGATCCACTGCTTGAGGGCGTGGTAACCCACTACCAGTATTCTTGCCTGGAGAATCTCCATGGACAGAGGAGCCTGGAAGACTACAGTCCATGGGGTCGCAAAGAGTTGGACATGACTGAGTGACTAAGCAGAGCACGGCACATATAAATATAGAAAGCTGTTTGGTCTATTGAGGACTAATCCGACCTAGATGAGTTTATTCCTAAATCCAAATCAAATGTTGTAAGGTGCTTGTTCCTCTTGGATAAGTGTATTGAGATGCAATATGATGTGTTTTTAATATTTTTATTATCAAATCTACAGTAAAGTGTTGGTGAATTTGAATTATGCCATCACATCACTGACAATGGTGATATAAATATCAAAGAAAAGTGAGCAAGCAATATGACTAACATCTAACAGTAAAGTATACAGCTTTTACTTTAAAAATTAGAAGAAAACTAGTTGAAACATGGAGAAGGCAATGGCAACCCACTCCATTACTCGTGCCTGGAAAATCCCATGGACGGAGGAGCCTGGTAGGCTGCAGTCCATGGCGTCGCTAAGAGTTGGGCACAACTGAGCAACTGCACTTTCACTTTTCACTTTCATGCATTGGAGAAGGCAATGGCAACCCACTCCAGTACTCTCGTCTGGAAAATCCCAGGGACAGAGGAGCCTAGTGGGCTGCCATCTATGGGGTCGCACAGAGTCGGACACAACTGAAGCGAATTAGCAGCAACAGCAGCAGCAGTTGCAACATTAGGGAACATTGCAAGATATGTGATAAAGAGAAGCATGAACTGGCAACTGTCTTCCATACCCCTTCCTTTTAACCATTTCCAGTAGCTAAATTAACTTTAGTCAAGGTTAACTAACTCCATTCTATTACCACAGATGGGTCCCTTGACTATACTTTAATCCTCCTGGAAATTGTAAGAGATCAAATCAAATCTTTCACATTCAGCCAGAGGGAGGAGAGAAGAAAGTCATAATTCTGACATCACTGTAATATATTAATGGAAATTTGTCTCTTTTTAGAGTCACTGTCCAGAAAGATAACCCTTTCTTGTCTTTAGCACTTATAAGCTAGCTGGTTCATGTCCAACCTCAGGGTCACGGCCATTTCTCTGCTACACAGCTTACCTTGAAAAAGATAGTTTTCTCCCTCTATCAATCATTAGTTAAGGTAAGTGTCAGACTATGTGGTTTAATGAGGTAAAAATAGGTGAATGTTAACTAGTTCATTGTATAACACTAAGTACAATGAGGGAAAAGCCTGGAGCTCAGAGTTAGAAGCTGCAAGTTTGCAGGAAGAATCCCAAAACACTATATTCTCAGCAGATATTTCTGTATCTTCTGGTATGTGTTAAAATGCACTATCAAATGCAAACTTGAGTATCTCGGGAGCAGCCTGGAACTGTGGACTGTCAGGCTGAGTCAAGATATCTGGCTCCACACTGGGGAAGCTATAATTAGCTATATTCCAACATAAAATAAAAAAATATTTTTTAAAAAGATATCTGGCTCCACCACCAATATGAGTAGGATGATGGGCAGATTGTTCTAATTCTGTTTGCCTTCATAAATATGTTAAATGAGAATAATATCTCATGTGTTTACATCATGCCAATGTCATAACAATTCAATATAAGAAAGGAATGTGAAAACAGTTGCAAGAAGATGAAAATGTGATTTTGATTATATGCTATAATGATACAGAGAGTGGCTTGTAACATCTTCAGAGAAATTTGGGCTAAAATCCATATGTGATGATGGAATCATGAACAAGTCATTACTCTATTGAAAACAATGCTGATAGAATGTTTATTGAACAATCACTTCTATTCAAAATGATCTCACTTTCACCTATTCAAATTGTATCTAAGGAAAAAAGTTCATTCTTTAATACCATGATGGAAATGGTATCTCATATACATGTATATGCCAGTTTTGGTCATGTGATAATGATTCATATTCATCTTCTGATAGTTGGAATGGTGAGGTGAACACAGGATTTATTATTTTTTTAATTTTATTTTTATTTTATTTTACCTTACAATACTGTATTGGTTTTGCCATACACCCCGTGTATATGAGCTCCCAATCCTGAACCCCCCTCCCACCTCCCACCCCATATCACCTCTCTGGATCATCCTTGTGCACCAGCCCCAAGCATCCTGTATCCTGCATCAAACCTGGACTGGCGATTTGTTTCTTATAAGATATTATACATGCTTCAATGCCATTCTCCCAAATCATCCCATCCTCTCCCTCTCCCTCAGAGGCCAAAAGTCCGTTCTATACATCTGTGTCTCTTTTGCTGTCTCGCATACAGGGTCATCGTTACCATCTTTCTAAATTCCATATATATGTGTCAGTATACTGTATTGGTGTTTTTCTTTCTGGCTTACTTCACTCTGTATAATAGGCTCCAGTTTCATCCATCTCATTAGAACTGATTCAAATGTATTCTTTTTAATGGCTGAGTAATACTCCATTGTGTATATGTACCACAGCTTTCTTATCCATTCATCTGCTGATGGACATCTAGGTTGTTTCCATGTCCTGGCTATTATAAACAGTGCTGCAATGAACATTGGGGTACATGTGTCTCTTTCAATTCTGGTTTCCTCGGTGTGTATGCCCAGCAGTGGGATTGCTGGGTCATAAGGCAGTTCTATTTGCAATTTTTTAAGGAATCTCCACACTGTTTTCCATAGTGGCTGTACTAGTTTGCATTCCCACCAACAGTGTAAGAGGGTTCCCTTTTCTCCACATCCTCTCCAGCATTTATTGCTTGTAGACTTTTGGATCGCAGCCATTCTGACTGGTGTGAAATGGTACCTCATTGTGGTCTTGATTTGCATTTCTCTGATGATGAGTGATGTTGAGCATCTTTTCATGTGTTTGTTAGCCATCCGTATGTCTTCTTTGGAGAAATGTCTATTGAGTTCTTTGGCCCATTTTTTGATCGGGTCGTTTATTTTTCTGGAGTTGAGCTGTATAAGTTGCTTGTATATTTTTGAGATTAGTTGTTTGTCAGTTGCTTCATTTGCTATTGTTTTCTCCCATTCAGAAGGCTGTCTTTGCACCTTGTTTATAGTTTCCTTTGTTGTGCGGAAGCGTTTAATTTTAATTAGATCCCATTTGTTTATTTTTGCTTTTATTTCCAGTATTCTGGGAGGTGGATCATAGAGGATCCTGCTGTGATTTATGTCGGAGAGTGTTTTGCCTATGTTCTCCTCTAGGAGTTTTATAGTTTCTGGCCTTACGTTTAGATCTTTAATTCATTTTGAGTTTATTTTTGTGTGTAGTGAACATGGAATTTAGGTCATTATCTGGATGCACATATGTGTTCTGAAACTTTCTAGGTTTGTGCCATTGGGTCAAATTCTACCATTTGACTATCAGTATCTGTTATGCATATATATAATAATTTTTCTTACAGGTTTGCTTCAATGATCAAATGAGAAACTGGATACAAAAGTGATTTGGAAACTGCTTTGAAATAGTGTAATCACTACTATACACAGAGTTCATAAATACATCATCTTCTTCTGAAAATTTAAATAACTTACACAATCTTCCAGATTTTTTTTAATACTCTCCACACTGAACTTCCATCCTACAGAGTACAGGAAACTCAGTCTCCTGTTTTGTGCATTCCTGCCTTATGTTTAGTTTTCATGCCACATTCTCTCTTCCTATATCCATATGAAACACCCTTCCTGCTTCCATCCTTCAAGGCACAGCTCAACTGCCTTTTGTTCTGTGAAGCCTTACCTCATGAGATTCTATATTTATTCATCTCTTCTCTAACTCTATTGTCTAAACTCTTAAAACACTTCTTTTTGATGCCATTTATCTACAACTTACTGTACCCTTATCCCCTTGCATAGTTACCTTTTCAAATAATGTGTATGTATCATATCTTTACCCTTAGGACAAAGGTCACCAAATTTAAAGAACATGACACACTTTTCCACCCCCAGCATATGTAGTGAGATGTCTTATAAGTAGTTGTTCACATTTTATAATGACTGATACATATAAAATAAATGAAAATGTAATGAATGGTGTAAAAATTGAAACCTACATATTTATTCCAAGTGACAAGGAATTATTTTTTTTTAATAGTATATTCCAAGATGATTTTCCAGTTGCAATTTGTATAGTGTACCATTTTAGGATATATGTATGTGTATATGTGTGTGTATATATATATTTAATGGAACTGGCACAAGAATAAGACTGAAACAACCCATTTCAGTGTTTAGAAGGTTACCAGAGATTAAAACCAAACCAATTTCTGTTCATGAAGGAGAAGCATTTAAGAAGCTGCCATCCATAGTACATTTGGAAGGAATCATCCAATAATGACTAAATTAAAACACAAATCACTGAAGAAAAAGAGTAGACTCAAGCAACTGGCCAAGTAATAATGAAAAACAAAATAATAGAACATGGGTGAAAGATAATTATAGTCTAGATTTCAAATAAGAAATCATGAAACAAAAACAAAATAAATTTACTCATAAAACCAAATGTTCCCCTATTCGTCAACTCATTAGCTATGAAAACAAACATTGCATGGTGTTCCAGGTGACCTAAGTTATCATATCTATCTCAATCCTGAAATATATATCTCTGGGTACAGAAAAGACACGGTTTACTGAATTACTATACTAGATTTCAGTAGTTAACAACTGTTGGGAATCAGTAAATGTTAGATATCATGATGAGTACCTTTATAAACATCAATGTTTTCAATACTCTTAATAGTCAGCCTTTCCATCCCTTCACTACTTATTTCCTCTATCCTTAATTTGACAATTAATCCTGTACTATTTTGTGGTTTCTCTTATATTATTTGTGTGTTAGTTGCTCAGTCGTGTCTGACTCTTTGTAACCCTATGGACTGTAGCCTGCCAGGCTCCTCTGTCCATGGAATTCTCCAGGCAAGAATACTGGAGGGGTAGCCATTCCCTTCTCCAGGGGATCTTCTTGACCCAGGGATCAAACCTGGGTCTCCTGCATTGCAGGCAGATTCTTTACCATCTGAGCCACCATGGAACCCCCATTATATTATTTACTAGGGATATTTATCTCCAATCCTTTTATGTGTTTATTAATTCATCTATTCTGGTTAAATATTTATTACATAGCTATTAGGTATTAGGTAGGTATCATTCTTAGTTCTGGACATAGATTAGTGGATAAAAAGAGTCCATTACCCAATGAAGCTTTCATGTTGGTATTACTCATTTGTACATATATGCATTGTGTACCCAAACTAAATTGTTAGCTTCTTGGAAGCTAGTTCCTTAATTTTACTTTCTTTCATCTTCTAGAGTATCTAACATGCCATGTACTTAATACATAATTGGTATACAACAGATGTCACTTTGTTTTAAGATACTTCAAATATCATTGTTGGATTAAATAGCATTTACATTTAAAAAAATATCCTAAGAATAATATGATATCAAATTCTTAAGGACTTAAAGGAAAGTCTAGGTCTTAATAAGTTAGTATTCTCTGCATTCCACATAACCTCCTCTACCCCTCTGATCCTCATTGAAACAGTTATTTAGACAGACTTCTAGGTCAGATTTCTCTTCTAGCTGAAACAACATCCACATTTATATGGGCAACGGCTTTGCTTCTAGTAAGAATTTTTACTATGATTCTCAATAACAGGATATTTTCTTAATTGATATCTCTTCAGACAAGGCTATTGATGCTATTCCTTTAACCCACTTTAATTATTTTGATAAGATTTTGTATTTGAAAATAAGAACTCTGGTTTATATATTAGATGGAAGAGTTTCACATAGAATTATAGTCTACACATACATTATCCTGTTCATTTTTCTCAGCCAGGCAGAAGCTAGGTTAGTATTCCTGGTCTAAAACCTTGTTATTCCTAGCCAAAGTTTCCACATCTTTGGCTAATCTCTTACGTTTTTCTTCTTTCTGTGCTTTGAAAGGCAGTATAGCATATGGTTAAATGCATGGGTTTTTAAGATATGACTTTTGATAAAACAGGTTCCTCCTACAGGAATTATATCATAGAAATACATATAAACAGTGGCACTTAGTCTGTCATATACCAAGTGCTCATCAAGCAGCAGATCTTTTTATGTGAGTCAAAGGAAAATAAAAGACCTTGTTGAAAGCTTACCCCTTACCTTTATTCAGAAAAGTCTAAAAATAAACTCTATATTATTATATTAATACTAATATAATTAAAATAATAATAAAATAAATAATAAAATAATAATANAAAAAATGCATTCTTATGTTATAATAATATTAAAACATTCCTAGTTATAATAATTATATCTTTATTGGCATGATCTCTCTCTTTTAATTATAAATTATCTGAAAATAAGAAGAGCACTATAACTGAAATATTAGTCCAAAAGCTAAGCTAGATAGCTAATTTAGTGAGTTTTATTGTGATACTCCCTGCACTACACAGTTTATAAAGTTTGTCCCATTTGATCCACACAATATTATAATTGTAAAATAATTACTTATAGAAGATAAAAAACAGAAACCAAGATGTGCAATTTCTTAAAGATAAGGAAGGTATCACAGAATTTATACCCAGGAACCCTAACTTCAGACCTGCAGTCACAACTACAATGCTAGACTATGTTAGTCTACTTCTGTAAGGAAGCTTTTGGTCTTTTCAGGCAAAGTGATATGGCAATCCCAAATGATACATAAAATAATGAATGGATTACTTCTCAGTTGTCCTTTATGATTTGCTCCATTTGTCTTCAGGCCTCTTTTTTTTCTTAATCTATCAGCACTTCTCATCCTTTCATCAGCCTAAAGAGTGGCATCCCCAGAGGAACGTGGAGAATTGCTATCTCACATCACCCCAATTCATTCCGTGCTTCACATTCTCCCTGACAAATCTATTCATCAGCCTGTCTGTCTGCTTCAGACTCACAACTCTCTTAAGACTGCTTTTGAAAGGAAGGTGCAACATTTCCATTCTTTTCTGAGCCTGTCAATTCAATCCTCACATTCACACGATACCTCCTTGTGCATGTCAGAGATGCCCAGGTTCATTAACCAAGGGCTGCTGCTGAGATTTCATCCTTTCTTAACCTTCTTAACTAAAGCAGTTCTTCTCTTTTCCTTTGTCATCTTGCAACCACTCTCTGGGACAGATGAGGCTTCCAACATGTTATTTTTCCATAGATTTACATAGTATTAACAGAAACACAGGTCACTATTCAAAGATGACTTTGAAGAAAAGTTTGATCATTTATATAATATAACTCTCCAAAAAGATGATCTTGCCAGTGATCTCTTGAAACAAGTTCATTTTTCTCAACTGAGAGAAGTGGTTTTTATGTATTATTTTGGGAAGATCCTTATGAGTTTTTTGTTTGTTTGTTTTAATTCCCTATCGTCAGTCTGACTGGAATGGTGATATGACATCAGTACTGTCAGTTTCACAATAAAATATCATGCCTCTAGAGACTATTTATTATAGTATAAAAAGAATCTTGTAGCTCAGTGGGTAAAGAATCTGCCTGAAAGGCGAGACCTGGGTTCAATTCCTGAGTTGGGAAGATCCCCTGGAGAAAGAAATAGCAAACTATTTCAGGATTCTTGCCTGGGGAATCCCATCGACAGAGGAGCCTGGCAGGCTACAGTCCATGGGGTCACAAGAGTCAGACACGACTTAGTGACTACCACCAAAAAAGAATCAAATGTAACCTCAACAAGATTTCTCAGACTGTGTGTGTCTGTCTGAAAGAAGTTCCTCTCTTCCATGTCTACTCAATCAGAAGATCAAGTATCTTTCCCATTTCTTTCATGACCTGCCTGTTGACCAGTATAAACTTAAAAAACAGAACAAAAAGTGACTCCTTGCATCTCTCAGATGGTATGAAACTCATTGTGGTGTATTGGTTGGCCTATGATTATTTCTTTGTTTTTACTCTACTTTGACTCCAAAATCTTCCCTTAACTCTATTTATATGATTGCATTCACTCTGAGAGTTTCCACTTCCTCCTTGACTGTAACTCAGACAAACTACTCATTACGACCTCCTTCAGTCCTCCAATTCCTATTTCTGGCCTTGTTCCTCAATCTTTGCTATAACTCCAACAGTAGTTAATTTATACTTACAAGAAACAGCTGTGAATTAAATTTGGTAATTACTTTCACATACACATTTTCCTCCATACAAAAACAAATATATATAAATTCAAACAAAAATTATAGGAAGCTGAAATGAAACACTGGGGTGAATTAAGAATTGGGGCAGCTTTTTAAAAACTATTCAAAATTATTGAATTTGCTACAAAAACTGAACAGGAAGTTCCCAAGTTAAAAACAAGTTATATTCTGATTATTCTTTCATAGATTAATTGCTTGGAATTTTGGAAGCACTAATATAAACTACTAAATTCAAGGAAATAGTCTTGGTAAATACAGATTTTAAAATCAGAGTTAGAGCAGACATAGTTGAGGAGAGGAAGGAATAGTGAGGAGGGGAAAGGATGAGCTACCTCATTGAGACCTTGGTGAAACCAAAAGTGCTGATGACCTAGAGTGGTGGGCAGTGGTTCACAAAATGTGGCTCTGGGTTAAGAGTGATAATTTGTATTAGCATCACTGTAGTTGTCTTAAGGGCTTCCCAGGTGACTCGTTAGGTAAAGAATCCACTTGCAATGCAGAAGACACAGAAGATGCAGTCCAATCCCTGGGTCAGGAAGATCCCCTGGAGAAAGGCACAGCAACCCACTCCAGGATTCTTGCCTGCAGAATCCCATGGACAGAGGAACCTGGTGAGCGACAGTCCATGGAGTGGCAGAGTCAGACATGACTGAAGCGACCGAGTATGTACACAGGCACTTGTGTTAAAACTGCGCATTCCCAGAACCTACCTCTGGTCTTTTGTATCAGAATCTCTGCAAGTGAAACCTAAGGATTCACCATTACAGAGAGGCACCCCAGGTGACTGCACAACTAAATTAGAGAATCTTTCTATAGCTACAAATGTATAATAAATCAACGTACGGCGTTATAAAAACGAAACTAAATGATGCCAACCAAGACCATTACCATTTTATATTAAGATTCTTCTATCCAGTTGTTTGATTTGACTTGTGGAACCTTATGTCTGCTCTCTGTGCTGTTACTGTCAAAGCAAAGGCTAACTTGAATCTTATTGGAAATGTCTGCCTCTATCTGGGTCATAAAAGTTAAGCATGACCTTTAAGTACTTCATATTTCCTGAAAAATATGTCAGTATTATGTACATTTATATGCGGCCAATGGGTTTATATATCACCTTTCAGATTGGATATACAATCACAGGATATACTTTCTCTACCTGTAATGAAGTAGGAACGTGAATATTTGAAAGTACAATTCATTTTTGTATTCCTAAATGAATATGCAAATAGACATGAAAAAAATGGAATGTTTTTCTTCCTGGAATGAAAAGAAAAAATAAGGAATGTGAAAAGAAAATAGTCAACTGCAGGAAAGGAAAGAAAAGAAATATCTGGGAATGTACTGTTCCTAATTCAATGTTCTCAGCTAGTAACTGAGCATCATAATTACTATTAGAATAGAGACAAGGCCTGAAGTCAGTGATCAGCTACAAAGAAGAGCAGCAGTGAGCAACATCACCAGGATCACAGAAATAAGGGAGCAAAGCAGCACAATCTGTACTTTCACTGAGTGAGGTCTAGAATATGATGTCCTCATTTTAAAGTTTTACATCTGCTTAGGATTATAGATAAACATGTATTAAATAAAAATTACTGTATATATGTTTTATTGAGGAAGAGCTGTTTAGTCAAACCTCTTAGGTTTAAGACAGATTAGAGTTCAACTAATTTGATTTTGATTTTCTTTTAAACCTGCCTCTCAAGAAAGTATAGAAAAGAGTCAACTAAGGATTACCTGCATAGGTGTGATACATAGTTTTGTTCCTTGTTACTGTCTACCACTTCCATGTACTATAACTTTTTTATGCCTGCCTTTTATATCTACAGAACACATCTCTCTAATGACCCCTGATATTCCCAAATTAAACCAACAAAATAGAAGCACAAAGCTGAGCATGAGAACAGAAAGTTTGATCTCAGTAGATTTTATTCTAGTACACATGATCCTGTTTTCTGATTCACAATTAAAGATTTATGTACTATTACATCAAGTACCTCAGACTCCAGCGGGGCTACTATGCTCAAAACCAGACTCTAATTTGCTACTCATAACTCAGAATATAGCAGGCTGCCCCAGGAATAGAATTACTAATATAACTGGTCTGTCATTCATGGAGTGAAATATTGAATGAGGGAAAAGCTTATGCTGATTATACTACAAATAAATATTAAACATTCTAGTGCTTTAAATGATACAATGGGGAAACATTTGTATAGAATGAAACCTGATTTTACTGTTGATTAAATCAAAACTTTGTAATGTTACCAGGCAATGGACTAATACACTTATAGAAAAATAAAATTTGATTGGACAGATTAACTGATGAAAAACCAAACAAAGTAAGTACAATTTCAGAAATAATTTATTTTTATTGCCCAAATCACAGACTGAGCCAAAATTTTGCTTAAATGATTTGTTTGTTCTATACTATAACAAATGAAAAAAAACAAAACCTCAAAAAATTTCCTGATGATTGCATCTTTTGAGATGGGAAATGAACATTAAGTGATTAATGGTCACTCCAACAGTGATAATTAAAAAAGTTAGTTATCTCTACAGACTATTCTGTTTCTTGTTTTATTTCTTTCAGGAGACAATATAATTGCACTTAATAGAGAAAAAGTAAACATGGTAATGATTTATTGTTTTTATGAGAATATTTGCAATTTTTACCAGACTATCAGAATCAACTGTTGGATAAAGATACCAAGGTGAATTTAGAATTTGTTTTAGAGAAGATTAACATTGATCATAGAGTTGTGATAATGACTCTTAAAACAGGTTAAAGGAAATTAATTTTTAGCAGATTTAGCCAATAGTTTACAAAATATTTCAATGAATGGAAATTGTACTGAACTAGCAAAACTGTTGTTTTCAAACTTATTTTAAACTAATGGTATAACATATTTTAAAAATGCTTTAACTATCTAAGATCTCTATTTTTTTTGTTTTTTTTTGTAGTGCTGAGATGTTTATGTACCATAGCTCTTCATGTGTTTTAACTACTGAAAGTTATACTTAAATTATCTAATGTCAGTGGTTGTACATTAAAAACAATTTGTCCCCTACCAGAGGACACTTGGCAATGTCTAGAGACATTTTTTGGTTGTCACAAGGAAGGGGGCACTACTGGTATATAGGGGATACTTGTAAACATCCTACAATACACAGAAAAAGGCCCCAGGACAAAGTTTTAACTGACCCAAAATGTCAATCATGCCAAGCTTCAGAAACCTTCCCCTAAACTTTTCACCTTGACCCTAATTTTCCATGAATTCTCAGCTCAAAAAGAAAGACTTTTCCATGGAAAATAGAATGGTGCATGCTGGTACTGACTGCCTCTCTTCCTCAGTGCCACTTGATGGGTAAAGCATTTACACTAGTAAACGTGAATTCAAAATAAAACAAGGGCAAGTTACCATTTCAAGATAAAATGACTAAGATGAAACTTCAATAGCCCTAAGTGTTTTATTGCTTTTTTTACTTTCTCTGACAATAAACATCATATTTATGCTGACTTTCTGTTTTCTAGGTGTGAAGATAGAATTCTAATGAGCCATCAAATATCATAAAAAAGGAGTATGAACAAGCACTTGGCTCAAAGGTCCACTGCCTGCTCATATAAGGTCCCCAATTCACTCTGGCAGTCTCTATAAAACAAATGAGCTGTACAGAAATGCTTTTTGCTGGCAGTATACCTATAATGTAAAATATTTTTTTACCATGAGAAAAATAAATCTCTCTCTCTCTCACACATACACACACACACACACACACACACACACCTATAACAAAATATTTTTCACCAGGAGAAAAATAAATCACACACACACACACACACACACACACACACACACACACACACACACACACACAAGAGCAAAACTCTGTTCTATTGGCTAAAAAGGCAAAATAGACACAGTTCAAAGTATGCAAGTAATATATTTCACTGCTAAATTATTTCAAGCAAATAAATCCTGAGAACAGAAAGTGAAATATACAAGACTTCAACACTTCTAAATGTCAATGAATGATACTAGTTGAAAAACCAGCCTCTCAATATACCTCAAGACCAGTTACTTGGCTACAACCTACCTATGTACATACTTTCCTTTAAAAAAAAAACACTTCAAACTGAAGGATGTGTTGGAAGATATTCTACTTTTTAAACTACTTCCATTTGGCCTTTGGAGTGAAATGCTGTTAGTCTATCATTAAATTTTTTAAAGCTTAAAGGAAAAGGCAGAATTTAAACTCTTAAGAATTTAAAGTCTTTGTTTTTCTTTTATCACCAGCCTTAAAAAAATATTCACAAGAAGAAAGGTGCCAAGACATATTTGCCATTCTGGATACATTTGAAAAAAAAAAAATCAGGGAAAGTTTTACCAAACCAGCATTTACAGATTTTATGTTTTATATTTAATTATATTTCAAAAAAATTTTACAAGTCACTCCCTGGTTAACAAATATGGACACAAAATAGCAACAGAAAATATAAATTTGAAATTTTATAAAATTAATCAAGAATATAAGGCAAAGGGTAAATTAAGAATAATGAGATAGAAACAAGAGTAAAATAAACACAGCATACAGTTCTAGGGACTTTAGAAATGACCTATATAATTGATTTCTGTTCATTTAGTAATATTTTTTAAAGTTGCAAAATAATTCACACATGCAACAGAGAAAGACTAAGATGCTATTTTTTGGATTCTGAAAGGGCATAAGATTCAATTAGACTAACATTCTATGTAACTAACTCTTTTACAAGCCACTAGAAATTTGGGCAATGTCTGCATAAATTTCAACGAGTACAAAATATGAACTTAGCACATCCCATAATCAGCTAAAATATCCCAGTCTCTAAATTTAATAAGACTCTAGCCTTTGTCTTTACATTGCCTTACTGAAAAAAATAACCCAGTCCTGTTAATAACCCAAGAACTCCCTTTACCTCTTCTATGCCATGCTCCTCAGTGTGTATACCCAAATGACTCACATATACATTACACCAGCACAGATATATTTTCTCAGGTTCAGATCCATTCATTCAACTGCCCATTGGGCACTTATAAGATCACAAGGTACCTAAACTCTTATTCTTGCTATCTCTCTCTACTTCATTCTCTGTATCTGAATATATTGACAGCTTTCTATCTTCACCACCTCCATGCAAGTTCAAGACACTATAATGGGAACTACTGCAACACCTATCTCACAGGCTGTCACACAACCATTCCCAACCCCCTCTAATCTGTGAAAACAAATCTGATCATAAAACTTTAGTGTATCTTTAACAGTGTCTCTTTGCTATTTGAGAATAAAAACAAAATACTTGAAATGACCTAGCAGACTTGGCTTATTCTGGAAACAAAATTCTGTCTCATTTCAAACTCTTCTCTCCCTGCTCCCAGCACTGTTGCAGCTATAATGGTCTTTCACTTGCATTTTCTCTCCTCTATTCACCACAGGACCTTTGAACATGATACTTGTCTCTACATGGAACATCTTCTGTTCTCCCTTCAACTAGTTCACATTATTCATCTTTCTAATTCAGTCACAAATTTCATTTCTTTGGAAAATTTTTCTCAGAGCCTTTGACTAGGCCAAATCTGACTAGGAAAGACTCCTAGAACTCTCTGTTTCTCTCCATCCTAACTGCCCGATGTGGTTGCAGTTTTAGATTTGTTTGTGGAATTAATCTAGAGAGTGTCTTATCCCTACAAGAATACCAAAGAAGAAAGGAATATCAAAGAGGGTTTGCTCACTACGAGACCCCCAGGTCTTACAGTCTTGCTTGACACCAATGTATGCCCAGGAAATATTTATCAAATAACTAGATGGACACTGCAATGATATCTTAAATTGAGAATGATAAAAATTATTAACTATTTTGAGATGTTGGTCATAATTTCTGAAGCAGTAATACATTGTGGGGAAGAACATGTTATTCTGACAATGGTATTAAAGGCTAGTGCTTGAAAATTATTAAAAGAAAACCATAATCACTTGAGAACAACAAAAAACTTTCATGGAACTCTTAGCCATACTATATAGAACTATTATTTTACTTATCTCAATTCTTCTATGAGACAGATGATATTGTCACCATTTTAAATGCAAGAAAATTTTAAAAGGTTAAATGACTTGCATAGGGTTTTATAAAATGTAAATAGTAGAGCTGGGATTTGAAACCAGACTGCATTAATTCTAAAGTCCAAGACTTTAAGTACTTTTCTTATATAATTTTAGTAACACTTAACTCAGGTTACTGTTTATTAAAAAAGATCATGTACACTTTTTTTGATGTTAATAATTCTCAACCATTTTATTGGCATAATTTTGGAGGACTGAGCTCTACAGAAGAGCTTAGTTCTATCCTACATGTAAATATACAAGGGTAATACTTTCCAATTGTTTTTGGTCACATTATTTGACCATAATATATAGTTACTCAATGAAAGTCAGTTCTAAAATGGTCAAAAGATTTCATTATATATATATAAAAAAAAGCTTATTGACAATAGCCAGAAGACATTATAACAAGCATCCCATGTGGAAGACAGTTTTTCTCTCAAAGATCTTTTAAAAAAAAAAATCAAGGTACAAAATTTTTTTAAGAAAACACTAAGGAATGTCAACATATCAAAGTCACAAAGGTTTTTCAAGGAAAGTTTATGGGAGGCAAGGGCTTCCCAGGTGGTTCAGTGGTAAAGAATCCACTTCCCAATGCAAGAGAGAGAGGAGATGTTGGTTTGGTCCTTAAGTCAGGAAGATCCCCTGCAGGAGGAAATGGCAACCCATTCTGGTAGAGCCTGGAAAATTCTATGGACAGAGGACCCTGGTGGGCTACAGTCATGGGGTTGCAAAGAGTCAGACACAACTGAGTGCGCATATACAGGGGAGGTAAATTTTCTCCAATCATGCAAATTCTAAAAAGAAGGCGCATGGATGAACCTTACCTGAAGACAGACATTATAAATAGCTTAGAAACTGTGGGTGCTGTAAAACATTTATTACAGAATTACTTCTTAGACTAAATATTATTTTTGAGGACTTCTTCTGGTTTAAAATGGCATAGATGAAAAAATACAAAATAGAGATAGTGCCTTTGGCTTGCAGAACATCAACCACAGAGTAAGTGACACTAATTTCTCCAAAAATAGTGTTTTAAGATCACGCTCACTACAAAAAGATGAATAAATCTTGATTAATTTAATGAAATTGATAGCTTTAGGAATAACCTGTTTGGAGCCAAATTTCTTTAAAAAAAACCAATATTGCTTATACATTGGGCAAATTTTCACATTAATGGTAGCACATCTCTTCACAGCATAAATATACACTGATTTTAACCCATTTGCCACTGACCTCAATAGGTTGATGGAAATAGGAGTTCTGTGTGTGTTCTAAATTTTAAAAAGCAATTTTCTGGTTCAAATGTCAGTTCTCTGCCTGCATTTAAACAATAGATGGCCATTTAACATATAATTTATTTGAAGTTGAAAGAATGTCTCACAAAACACTCTACTTTCCATGCACAATAAAAGTATAGGAACCCTAGATTTCTAACCAATAATAATTTTAAAAAATACTGCAATACATTCAGCTACTAGAGTATATAGAGAGGGGAGAAGTTCTTTTAAGGAAACTGGCATCTATTGGCAACTCCTGAAATTTCACACAATTTTTATTAGCAATCCAATAAAACTTAAATTTGGGGTGCTGAAGAGGAATTGTCTTAATAATTAAGTATTAACCATAACTCACTAAAGGAAGGCCCTAAAGTTCTCGGATATATTAAAAAATAAGCAGTATGTTTATACCTGAGAAGAAAAACAAAATATAATTGAAACTTGAAGCAAAAGCCTCAAAACCATTATGGAAGACAAACAAAGCCCCAAAGGTTAAAAGTGGCATCCTGACTGCCCAATCAGGAACTACATGTACAGGAAGAAGGGGTGGGGGCAGAGGGGTAGTTAGAACTGTCTCAGATAATCAAGATATCTAGGTCACCAGACCTTGGTGTCATCATCTTTAGAATACTTGGTTCTAATAAGAGCTAAGACTTGATTTAGGTTTAAAGTACAAGATTCAATTTTAGATTCAAAATTCCTAATTGTGTGTAGGAATACTACCTGCAAAGAATCTAGACCTGGACTCAATTTTGAGTTCTAACTGATGACAAGCATTTGTATTTCCTATAACATTGCAGATTGCAAATCTGGGGATGGCAACAATTCTTATAAATGTTTATACTTTAAGGTTTTCTGGCAGCACAGTAGAAATAGACCAAGCATATTAGATTAATTGAAGATATTTTATGAATAAGACGTCCTGGTATAATTCAAAAGTACATATTAATATAGTTTTCAAGATATCCTTGTTATCCACTGAACTGAAAACACAATGTACTAGTCACAAAGTGCAAAAAATAATTATTTCCTCTCAATGCTTCATCTGTACCCCCTTGTTTAAAAATCTTCAGTTGAACCGTATAAACTTTCTGATATTCATCCTTTTTGGACCTAAACAAATCAATAATTCTATATGGTGTAACCTGTATTAATTTCTTGTATATACATCTGATTGTGTGTGTGTATATATATATGCATGTGTGCCTAACACTAATTGAAATGTTAGATAATTACAATAATAAATATGGTTACTCATTTATCAAAAATCTTACTAAATGAAGCAAGATTTTACGGGCTACTCTGTCTAACTGATCTTTTCTATTCCAATAAAATAGTTTTAATTGATGCTTGTTTATTTATATGATCACTTTTGTAAATGCATACAGTAGGAGGAAATTTTAACACTTTCATTATTTAACAGAGAAATACCAAAAGTTAAGCAAGTTTCTTGTTTTAAAGGACTATGATTCGAAAAGGGGCTAAAGTCTTCTTAGGCTTTAAAAGATTAGTATGTCCACAGGGAAGTGTGTGGGGTGACTCGGGCTTGTGTCTTTCCTGTCTTTAAGATGCAGTAAAATTTGGTTATTTTTACTGTCACCTCAAATACCTGAAAAAATGTCATTGATTCTAAAATTAGTCAAATGGCAATGGAAGCATAGTTGTCAGTGTACACTGATTTTTTTCAAGCTCTTCAATATTGATCTATCACTTTTTATTTGTACATATGATTCATGAAGCTTTGTGTATTTCTGTCAAGGTTTTAGAATTTTGCTCATTTGTGTGTTTACCTGGGCTCCCCTGGTGGCTCAGATGGAAAATCGTNATTTTTTTCAAGCTCTTCAATATTGATCTATCACTTTTTATTTGTACATATGATTCATGAAGCTTTGTGTATTTCTGTCAAGGTTTTAGAATTTTGCTCATTTGTGTGTTTACCTGGGCTCCCCTGGTGGCTCAGATGGAAAATCGTCTGCCTGCAATGTGGAAGACCTGGGTTTGATCCCTGGGTTGGGAAGATCCCCTGGAGAAGGAAATGGCAATCTACTCCAGTACTCTTGCCTGGAAAATTCCATGGATGAAGGAGCCTGGTAGGCTACACTACAGTCCGTGTGATTGCAAAGAGTCCTACATGACTAAGAGACTTCACTGGTTCACTGGTGTGTTTATCTCTAAGCAGCCTGTGAAACTGTACTCTTTTCCCAACTATCTTCCTGCTTTACCTTTCTTAAGCAATTAAGTGATCAGTGCTTCCAGGCAAAGCAACTTTGCCTGGCTCTGGGGGCAAGAGTTTTGATTAGCCTAGATATTCTTGATAATTTTCTTCTAATGCCTGTGATTGGTTTAGGAAAGATTCAAAGAGACTGGAGGAAACATGCTGAGGAACTTGTGGGAAAGGGATGTAGATGCATGCATGTGCACACACACACACACACACACACACACACAGTCCTAGCCAGTTTGAGGACGCAGTTATATAAAGATATATGAAGCATATATGAAGGGATGAAAATTAAAAGATGCTTACTCCTTGGAAGAAAAGTTATGACCAACCTAGATAGCATGTGGAAAAGCACAGACATTACTTTGCCAACAAAGGTCCATCTAGTCAAGGCTATGGTTTTTCCAGTGATCATGTACGGATGGGACAGTTGGACTGTGAAGAAAGCTGAGCACTGAAGAATTAATGCTTTTGAACTGTGGTGCTGGAGAAGACTCTTGAGAATCCCTTGGACTGCAAGGAGATCCAACCAGTCCATTCTAAAGGAGATCAGTCCTGGGTGTTCTTTGGAAGGAATGATGCTAAAGCTGAAACTCCAACATTTTGGCCACCTCATGCAAAGAGTTAACTCATTGGAAAAGACTCTGATACTGGGAGGGATTGGGGGCAGGAGGAGAAGGGGACGACAGAGGATGAGATGGTTGGATGGCATCATGGACTTGATGGACATGAGTCTGAGTGAACTCTGGGAGATGGTGATGGACAGGGAGGCCTGGCATGCTGTGATTCATGGGGTTGCAAAGAGTCAGACACGACTGAGCGATTGAACTGAACTGAACTGAAAGCTGTTGCACTTATCCTGTAATCACGACTAGACAAACCTAAGGAAAAAAACCAATGAATATGCTGAAGATAGCAGAGAGATGATGGCCAGGTACAAGAAAATCTGGAGAAGTCCAATTACCTGACTTCTAGATTTCTGATTCTGTAACATAATAAATTTGTAATCGTTTTCCTTGAAGACAAAGATTGAAAGTAAGTATTAACGTCTTCCCATCAATCCTATTTTTCAAGACTCTAGTAAAGGGCAGTATATTTCAGAGTACACAGTAAGCATTTAGGAAATTGTCTCAGAGTATCTAAATGGGAAAAAACTGGATATTTTTAAAGGCTACCCAGTATGATGAAGCCAAACCATTAGTAAATCAACACACCTCCAAAGAAATTATATATGCACAATTAGATTGCTGGGAGAAATATCAATAACCTCATATCTACAGATGACATCAAGCTAATACCAGAAAGCGAAGAGGAACTAAAGAGGCTCTTGATGAAAGGTGAAAGAGGAGAGTGAAAAAGATGGCTTAAAACTCAATAGTCAAAAAACTAAGATCATGCCATCTGGTCCCACCACTTCATGGCAAATAGATGGAGAAACAATGAAAGATTTTATTTTCTTAGGCCCCAAAATCACTGTGGATGGTGACTGCAGCCATGAAATTAAAAGATGATTCCTCCTTGGAAGAAAAGCTATGACAAACCTATACAGTGCATTAAAAAGCAGAGATATTATTTTGCCAAGAAAGGTGCATCTATTCAAAGCTATGGTTTTTCCAGTAGTCATGGAAAAATGTGAGAGTTGGGTCNAAAGATGATTCCTCCTTGGAAGAAAAGCTATGACAAACCTATACAGTGCATTAAAAAGCAGAGATATTATTTTGCCAAGAAAGGTGCATCTATTCAAAGCTATGGTTTTTCCAGTAGTCATGGATAAATGTGAGAGTTGGGTCATAAAGAAGGCTGAGTGCTAAAGAATTGATGCTTTTGAACTGTGGTGTTGGAGAAGACTCTTGAGAGTCCCCTGGACTGCAATGAGATCAAATCAGTCAATCCTAAAGGAAATCAACCCTGAATATTCACTGGAAAGACTGATGCTAAACCGGAAGTTCCAATACTTTGGCCACCTGATGTGATGGACTGACTCACTGGAAAAGACCCTGTTGCTGGGAAAGATTGAGGACAGGAGGAGAAGGGGAAAACAGAGGATGAGATGGTTGGATGGCATCATCGACTTAATGAACATGAGTTTGAGCAAGCTCCAGGAGGTAGTGAAGGCCAGGGAAGCCTGGTGTACTGCCATCCAAAGAGTCTCAAAGAATCAGATACAACTGAGCGACTAAACAATAGCAATCTAAATGGGAACAAACTGGAAATTTTTAAGGCCATCCAGTATGATGAAACCAAACCAATACTGAATTAACACATCACCAAAGAAATTATATATGTAGAATATCAAACTAATAATAATGACTGATATTTAGTTTGTGTGAATGTTTTTATCTGTTTATATTTATATAAGATAGTCAATAAGATCATTAGTAGTGGATTTTTTAAAATTTAAATTTATTTATTTTAATCATAGGCTAATTACTTTACAATATTGTATTGGTTTTGCCATATATCAACATAAATCCACCATGGATATACACATGTTCCCATCCTGAACCCTCCTCCCACTTCCCTCCCCCTACCATCCTTCTGGGTCATCCCAGTTCACCAGCCCCAAGCATCCTGTATCCTGCATCAAACCTGGACTGGTGATTTGTTTCTTATAAGATATTATACATGTTTCAATGCCATTATCCCAAATCATCCCACCCTCAGCCTCTCCCAGAGTCCAGACTGTTCTATATATCTGTGTCTCTTTTGCTGTCTCACATACAGGGTTATCGTTACCATCTTTNTTATGCTCAAAGTATAGCAAAATGAAGTTTAGTTAACAACCTCTTTTTGCTAAATATTCCAGAAGGAAAGAAATTTATATTTGATGTTTAAAATATGTGTGTGTATCTTATGTAATATATTTTTGTCTTCAAGTTGTTACTCACAAATAGAGTACATGGCCTGCAATCTGAGTAGTTTGGTTTGGGTTAGAAACCTAAGTCTGTGTAATCATAGCCAAATTATTTAATCTCCCATTCTCAGTGTTCTAACCTCTAAAAGGGCATAATATTAGTACTTATCTACTAGGTCCCTTGAGAAGATTGAATAAGTGCTTAATCAATGGCAATTGCTACTCTTAGTAAGTGATAATATTGGCAGAGTCTTGGACTCACAGTCATGTAGGCAAAAAATTTCAGGAAATATTCTCCAAAACATTATTTCCACCTTTTTACTCAAGGTGAGGAAATTTAATTTTCTAAAGTCAGCAGACAGACCCAGGGCCCTCCAGTTAGGAGCTGGCATAAACTGGACAGCTGGAGATGTCTTGTTCAAGGCAACTAGAATTTGTGGTAGCACATTTCAAAATGTAGCAGGAGGAAAAAAATAAGAAATGGAGGTGATTTCCAAAGTAATATTGACTTTCCCCTTATAGAAAGAGATGGCTTAGATAATCAGCAGTTAATTATCCTTGGAAAAGGTGTGTTTTGTCTTCTATGACAGAACTTTTTTTGTTTGTTTTTATTTTTGCTTTAGTGAGGTGATTAGCTATTTGAACTAGAGTTTGAGTCAGTCTCTACCTCACACTTCTGTTGTTCTTTGTACAGTTTAAATATAAATGTCCTGGTTTCCTTCCAGGAATTTAGCGAGTTTTGTGCTTGAGGTCACTGAAATTAAAAAAAAAAAAAGAAATTCATAGTCTATTTACAGAATTAATAAGGAGTTGCCAATGGAGGAGGGAAACTAAATCTAGGAAACTGGTCACCTATTTTTGTCAGAAAATATTTCAAATGGGATAATTTCTTGGCTCAGTTGTTTATGTTAGCTGAGAAATGGGAAAGAAAAGTTGGGGGAATGTTTGAAGAAAGAGGGGAGCAATTTAATGATAAGAATTTAATGATTATTAAATACATAGCAGACTTAATGCTAAGCTTTTTTCATTTCAATTACTTTTTCCAGAAACNAAAAAAAAAAAAGAAATTCATAGTCTATTTACAGAATTAATAAGGAGTTGCCAATGGAGGAGGGAAACTAAATCTAGGAAACTGGTCACCTATTTTTGTCAGAAAATATTTCAAATGGGATAATTTCTTGGCTCAGTTGTTTATGTTAGCTGAGAAATGGGAAAGAAAAGTTGGGGGAATGTTTGAAGAAAGAGGGGAGCAATTTAATGATAAGAATTTAATGATTATTAAATACATAGCAGACTTAATGCTAAGCTTTTTTCATTTCAATTACTTTTTCCAGAAACTCAATGAAAAAGGCAAACTGCAGATGAAAGAAAAAGCATATCAGTTAATTCAACAAGTAATGAAGATATTAAAAAAAAAAAAGAAATTGAACTGTCTGATTCAACTGTCACATGATTTTTAAAATGCTCATTAGAGTCCCATCATTTGCATTGTTTCTTTATTGATTAAGAAAACTCTAAAATTCCCTTTGGTGTTAAATAAGAATCTACCTTGGATGAGAATGAGAAATAACTGCTTTAAACTGAATGCTATTCAATAACAAATGGTTTAATAACAAATTTTCAGAGAATTACACCTTTATGAGAGAATGTGGATACACGGAAACAATTTTCTCCCTAACAGAATCACCATATACTCACTAGTCTTTGACCTAATTTTAGCTCAATATTGTCTTGAAATCAGAGTCAATGCAAAACAGGAGTCTTTATAAATCCACAGCTGTGAGGGGTTGGAATTCTCACTTACACTGAGCCTTTTCTTCCACATGTTATTTCAGTTTACACATCCTTTGAGAACACTTCTGTACCAGTCAAGACCTAAGCCACACAATTTAGAAAGTAGTATTTACGAAGTATGTCTTTATAGTCAGAAAACTATGTAATAGCAATATTTTTTTTAATGAAAAGAGAAAAAAATATAAATGCTATGAAACTTAGTTTCTAGTATTTTGATTAAAACACAATAACATTTTAATAATGAATCAGAGGAATAATATTTGTAAAAACAGGAAATCTCCAATCTGGAAGGAACACAATATAGAGAGCATGTAAGAGTACAAGGGGCCTTGGAGATTTTTATCAAAGGTGATCATTTCCCCAAATTGGACTAAATGGTAAGCTATATTAGGGAATGCTTTATTTATTATAATAATAACAATCATAATAATACTAGAAGACATTATTAATAATCACAGGTCTCATTTCTTGAGAATCTATTAAAGCTAAAGCACTATGCTCAGCACTTTTCATACATTTCTATTGACCTTTGTAAACTTGTTTCCTCATTTTATAGATGAAAAAATTTAGGTCCAGATTAGTTAAAAGATTTCTCTAGAGCAAAATCTAGGTAGAGAGGTTTTACCTCTTTAATGGTCTTGTATGGAGTTTTAGATTATGAATACATATTCATAATGATGTAATTATAGTTATGAAACTGAAAAAATGCTGTACTTTTCTTACAAAATAAATACATACTTAGCATAGAAAGTTAAAGGCAGCATGAAGTAGTTAGTACTGGATAAAATTAACTTGCAATCAAAATTAATGTAATAAAATCATTACAAAAAGTTTTTTCTCAAATCAAAAGATTTTAACTAAATCATAATTTTCTGACTGAATCATCTGACATTTCTCTATTCACTGCTTCGTGTTTCACATCCTGTCCTCTCAATGAATGGCAACTATGCGCAGGCATTCCTCAATTGAATATGTGGCTGGAAGGCATGGAGCATCATGATTAATTAGACAGGCTTCAGAATCCAACCAGCATGATGGCATCCTGGCTGCATCACTTGCTAGTTCTGCAACTTTGGGCAAGATACTTAATCTCTCTAAATCACTGTTACTCACCCATAAAATGAAGTTGATAATAGCCTCTACATGAAATTGTTATTGGTAGGATTCAATGAGATAATGTAAGTGAAGGGCCAGCACAGTATGTGGTCCATGGTTAGCCCTCAGTCAATGAGGGATATTTTTACATTTATGGATGCCCCTCTGGGAGCTGAAAGGAACTGCCTTAACTTTTCCCTCTATAGAAGCCATTTCTATTGAATGCCTTCCATTCCTTTCATTTCCTTTTCTTCACTTTTTCTTTACATTAAGGAATTCAAATCTAACTTGAACATGGCCTTATTCTTTCTGCCTTGGCATAGCCTGTCATTCTTTACTCACCTAAAGGTTAACAGATGGTGGTGAGAGATACAGTGACAACTACGAGGCACATAGGCAAGATTCTAGGATCCTCTCCTCTCACTATCATTGGAACCCTCTAGATCAGATTCCTCCTGCTCAGATCACAGAGTAACAAACAGCGATTGGACCCTAAAGGAGTCCCATTCAATTTCTGACTACATCATGTTATCTTGGCATCTAAAGTTATAATTGGACTTTGCCAGTCTGACAAAGTTTTAACAATGGTGGTTGCACAATACTACCTGCCTCAGGGACATTAAGGGTTATGGAGACTTCTGGGAACTCATTGCATCAATGAAGCAGTAATGACTGAGTTTCGAGCAACTAGTTCACAAAGGCACTTTTGAAACAGTCCACTCAGAGACTGGGGGCTGGCTTTCCTTTTTGTTGTTGTTGACTGAGGCTTTCATGGCCACTAGAGCATTGCTATGCATCATCTCCCTTATCAGAGGCTCTTAAAGCTCAGTTATAAAATAACTGCATTTCAAGGGCAGGACCATATTCTCCTTTACTCCTATAATATCTGCAGAGAGTATCTAGAAGTGAGAAAGACCATTTCAAGTGCTGATCAATACCCCGTTGGGGAAGATAGATGAAGGCAGTGGGTTGAAAGCAGAGTTTAAAAAAAAAAGAAAGCAGGTATGAGGGACAGCTGAACACTCCAGTTAGCTTCCTTAACCCATTTAGGGTAGCTGGAGTCTGCTCACACTTCTGTTTAAAGCAAAGAGAGTGAATTCCAGGAAGTATGTTAAAGTATACAGATGAACCCCACTCACAGACTATTCTCACATGCTCTGTATTCAGAATTGATTGAGACAGAGACTAGAACAAGAAGGTATGCAATAGATCACTTAGGTTTCACTGGGATCAGAAAAAGATGACCACAGCTCAGAAGTGGCTTTGTATACAGGACGTCGGCCTCTAGCTTTGTCTTCTGAAGAATTTCTTCCCTGACATTTAGAGTTTACTTGGTATATTCTTGATTGCTGGGACAGGAGTGGGGAGGACCAGGCAAATGAGAGGACAGGAAGAGAGCCAAGAACATTCACATTTGGGGATGACGTTGCCCCAATTCCGATAGATCTCTTTGTGAACGTATGGAGGAAATAGATGCCTCCCTTTTTATTTTCTCTTGTTTTGGGGCACATCATAGATAATCAACTATCTCTGCTGGATTTTTGAGGGTTCCACTTCCTTCCTTGGTCCTCTTTCAAGTCCATTTCATCTTACTCCAAGCCAATCTATATGGTGATATTCCAGGTATGATTCCTATTCCTTATTTCCAGCTAATATATCTAGCCTTTTCTTTCTAACAGACTTCAATAACTCTTCTTGAGGCATGTCAAGATTCAGTTTTCTTTGGTAATTTTCTATACTTCATTATCCATGAATGAGCTTTTCCACACAGGTAATAATAATAACAAATTAACAGTAACGATACCAATGGGGCTTCCCTCAAGGATCACTGGTAAAGAATCTGCCTGCCAAGGCGGGAGACAAGGGTTTGATTTCTGGGTCAGGAAGTGCCCCTGGAGAAGGAAATGGCAACCCACTTCAGTATTCTTGCCTGGGAAACACTATGGACAAAGGAGCCTGGTGGGCTACAGCCCGTGGGTCGCAAAAAAGTCAGAAACGATTTAGCAACTAAATGGCAACAACAATAACACCAATCCTTTTAGGTACTAACCTTCTAATTCTTTTATACACATTACTTCATTTAATCCTATGAACAACTCTATCAGGCAGACAAATTACTAGCACTGTTTTACAGAAGAGAAACCTGAAGTGCCCATGGCTCACAGCTGAGGGTGTGAGCCCAAAGAGTCTGCTTCCTACATATCATCAGCTGTGTCTGGGAGGCTGCTGGGCACTACTGCCTCTGCAATGACCATAAACAGCCTTTTATTTTTAACTGTACCTATTATGCACCATTCATGATATGAAAGATTTCACAAGTATTATTCCACTTAATTTCAAAAACAACATCATCAGCGAGGCACTGCCCTTACTAAAAGATGAGAAATAGAGATTTGGCAGGGGTTGGTTGTCAGAGGTCACACAAGCAGTAAGTTAAACAATCAAGACTAGCATCCATGTTTCTCTAACTCCAAAGGCTATAATTTCTATCATCACCCCATCCTGGCCTACCAACGACTCCTGGACATACAATAGGCCTCCTTTGGCACATGGTACAGCAGCAGTGAGGTTAAAAACAAGTGTGATTATGCATTATTTTATTGCTACTATCTCTATGAATAAAATGTCTATTTGATTTTCATTTAGCCTCAAAAGAATCTGATTACTGAACAACCATTGAAGAATTATTGGCAATTATGTTCTGTAATTATGGTTCCTGTTAATGACATTAGTGAGCAGCCTTTCATATTTAGTCCTATTAATTAATCCTCATAAGCCCAGAAAGTTATAATCAATACAACAAAGGCACCACGGTAAATTATAAATAATCCCCAAATCCCTCAAATAGTTTTCAAGCCTCCTTCGGTTTCCTTGGCTTGGACACACTTAGTTTGGAAGCTGGAGGAGTCTGCAGTAACTGATAGCGTCTCACCAAGAATCACCTGTTTCACTAGTGCACCTAATCAGGCAAGTGTTTAAAACTGGAGTATGTATGCCACTGACAAATATACATTTCTGTAGGATAATAAAAATAATTAACTGATTGAATCCTGAGATTCCCCCAAATCAGAGATACAATTTTTCAATTCTCTGAGCAATATACTGCTTCAGTTCAGTTCATTTGCTCAGTTGTGTCCAACTCTTTGCGACTCCATGAATCACAGCACGCCAGGCCTCCCTGTCCATCACCTCCCAGAGTTCACTCAGACTCACATCCATTGAGTCGGTGATGCCATCCAGCCATCTCATCCTCTGCCGTCCCCTTCTCCTCCTGCCCCCAATCCTTCACAGCATCAGAGTCTTTGCCAATGAGTCAACTCATCACACGAGGTGGCCAAAGTACTGGAGTTTCAGCTTCAGCATCATTCCCTACAAAGAAATCCCAGGACTGATCTCCTTTAGGGTGGACTGGTTGGATCTCGTTGCAGTCAAAGGGACTCTCAAGAGTCTTCTCCAACATCATAGTTCAAAAGCATCAATTCTTCAGCGCTCAGCCTTCTTCACAGTCCAACTCACATAGCCTTGACTAGACGGACCTTAGTCGGCAAAGTAATATCTCTGTTTTTTAATATGCTATCTAGGTTGGTCATAACTTTTCTTCCAAGGAGTAAGCGTCTTTTAATTTCATGGCTGCAGTCACCATCTGCAGTGATTTTGGAGCCCCCCAAAATAGTCTGACACTATTTCCACTGTTTCCCCATCTATTTCCCATGAAGTGATAGGACCAGATGCCATGATGTTCGTTTTCTGAATGTTGAACTTTAAGCCAACTTTTTCACTCTCCACTTTCACTTTCATCAAAAGACTTTTTAGTTCCTCTTCACTTTCTGCCATAAGGGTTCAGATAACATCTATTGTCAGTGAGTGTCCGGTCTCAGTTTTGCAGAAGTTGAACACAGCTAGTGTGTCAAACACTGAAAGTTCAACAAAGAAAATTTCCTGATTGCTCAGTCTCACAGGTAGACAAGATAAAACAGGCATACTGACAGTGATGCCAGGAATTGATGATTTATGAAAAACAGGTTTCTGAATCTAATGTTTTTCAAAATCTCCCAATCCATTCTTAGATTTACTTCCACATACTTTATCAACCACCTACGTTGATACACTTTAGATTTCTAAAATTGCTACATTTATATATTTTATCTGAGATAGCTACTGCTATAGTTGTTCAAAGATGCTACAAGCAGCCTCAGAGGTAGTCCATTTCAAAAAGGTGTAGCATGACAATCCACTCTGCATCATGGATGGAACTAAACTAGTTGGTTTCTGAGGCCCTGATTTATGTTAGTCTAACAGTCAAAGAATCCTGTTCTTTTTGCCACAGAGGAAAGAGTCAGAACTTGATCCCTATCGGCATTCCATGTCCTTCCTTGGTTGCATTCTTATTTTGGATGATTTCCCAGGAGATAGTGAATAACCCTCAGCAGCTGCCCAGCCTCAGAAACCATTTGGGAGGAGGAAACGGGCTCAGAATAAATATCTATCAAAGCATCATTGCATCATATATAACAGAAAACACGGTCATCTTTAAAGGATTCAGAAAGAGGAATAATATAACAAATTTAGACTGAATATATATTGGGACCTTCAGTAAATAATTGTTAATAGAGAAATCAATCTAACTGGCTATTTACAAGAATTAGTTTATAAATTTATGATATTCAAGATCTGGAAATAGCCTTAAAGGATATCTGAAGCCATCTTTCCATTTACAAATAAGGGAGCTGAAAGTCAGATAGACTAAGCAACTTGGCCAAGGTTACCCAGTAAATCAATGGTTGAAGTAGGCAAGGAATAGTGACATCTTAACCACACCATCTGCTGCCACTCTCAAACTGAATGGTAGATTCAATTTTAAAAGTTTTGAAGACAGAATGATATTAAGTTCAGTTCAGTCACTCAGTCGTGTCCAGCTCTTTGCAACACCATAAGGCACAGCACACCAGGCCTCCCTGTCCATCACCAACTCCCAGAGCACACTGAAACCCATGTCCATTGAGTCGATGATGCCATCCAATCATCTCATCCTCTGTTGTCCCCTTCTCCTCCTGCCTTCAAACTTCCTCAGCATCAGTGTCTTTTCCAGTGAGTCAGCTCTTCGCATTAGGTGGCCAAAGTATTGGAGTTTCAGCTTCAACATCAGTCCTTGAACACCAGGGCTGATCTCCTTCAGAATGGACTGGTTGGATCTCCTCGCAGTCCAAGGGACTCTCAAGAGTCTTCTCCAACACCACAGTTCAAAAGCATCAATTCTTCAGCACTCAGCTTTCTTTATAGTCCAACTCTCACATCCATACATGACTACTGGAAAAACCATAGCCTTGACTAGACAGACCTTTGTTGGAAAAGTAATGTCTCTGCTTTCTTGATGCAGGATGCAGGATGCTTGGGGCTGGTGCATGGGGATGATCCAGAGAGACGCTGTTGGGTGGGAGGTGGGAGGGGCATTCAGGATTGGGAGCTCGTGTACACCTGTGGTGGATTCATGTCGATGAAAGGCAAAGCCAATAGAGTATTGTAAAGTAAAATAAAGTAAAAATAAATAAATTAATAAATAAATAAAAAGAAAAATGCCTTCCACAGAAAAAGAGAAACTGCTAGTCTAGAAAAGAAGGGTGCCAAGAACAAGCATGTAGTAGTATTTAGTCAGCATAATTAAAAATAAACAAACTAGTAATGTTCTAAAACAAAAAATAAAACCCGCTACCTAGGTTGGTCTTAACTTTCCTCCCAAGGAGTAAGTGTCTTTTAATTTCATGGCTGCAATCACCACCTGCAGTATTTTGGACTTAGAAAAATAAAGTCAGCCACTGTTTCCACTGTTTCCCCATCTATTTGCCATGAAATGATGGGACTGGAAGCGATGATCTTAGTTTTCTAAATGTTGAGCTTTAAGCCAACTTTTTCACTCTCCTTTTTCACTTTCATCAAGAGCTTTGTAGTTCTTTGGCACTTTCTGCCATAAGGGTGGTGTCATCTGCATACCTGAGGTTATTGATATATCTCCCAGAAATCTTGATTCCAGCTTGTGTTTCCTCCAGCCCAGCAATTTTCATGATGTACTCTGTATATAAGTTAAATAAGCAGGGTGACAATATACAGCCTTGACGACCTCCTTTTACTATTTGGAACCAGTCTGTTGTTCCATGTCCAGTTCTAACTGCTGCTTCCTGATCTGCATATAGGTTTCTCAAGAGGCAGGTCAGGTGGTCTGGTATTCCCA
>SJYV01051784.1:130430-220820 GCA_006410875.1 Neotragus pygmaeus
GTGGTGGGGCGGGACCTGTGGAAGGGGATGGGGGCCAGTCAGGAAGGGGATCTCCTCCTGGTGTCCATATCTCCACTACCTCCCCAGTGCAGACTCCCAGCCCCTCCCCCCTCAGATCCCTTCCCAGGGCTCCTATAGTTTGATGGCTTTTGGTCCTGACTCCCTCTGGAATCTAGAACCAAAGCTGCCCCCAGGGGTCCGTGGGGGTCAGGGCCGCACCTGGAGGCGCCAGGTGGAGGCAGGAGGCCCTAGGTGGGAGAGGCCCGTGGGGGGCGTGTGCAGGGTCCTAGGGGCCCAGGAAGTGGCGGGCTGCTGGAGCTGGCTGATCAGGCGTATCCAGCGGTCGAACAGGAAGCCGACCTCGCTGTCGGGGGCGTCCAGCTCCAGGTAGTAGTAGCGGCCTGTGACCAGGCGCAGCTTCAGGCGCCAGGCGGACAGGTCGTGGACGTAGAGGTGGGCCAGGTCCAGCGGGATCATCCTGGGAGGGGGACACGGCGGCGGTAGCGCGCGCGCCGGGCGCTCGGGGGCCGGCGGCGATCGAGCGCGCCACGCGGCGCGGGGCACGCGGGCGCGGGTGGAGGCACCTGGTGAGGACGAGGTTTGAGCACTCCCTGTCCTCGGGGGGCTGCGCCATCAGCAGCAAGTCCGGCAGCACCAAGCCTGGCAGGGAGGCGGCCACGCCCATCGTCACGCGGTTGGTTCTGTGGTGCACGTACACCGGGGCCCCTCGATTGGTCACCTGGGGGGTCCAGGGAGGGGGCTGGGACCGCTCGGGTCTCTACGCTCCTCTGGCTCCCCCACAGCGAGCCTCCCACCCCCATCACGCCTCCCAGCTGCCCTTGCCCGCCGAATCCGCCAGCCCGGACCGGGGGTCTCCCGCCCCTCTTGCCCCTCTTCCGCCCGCCGGCGGGGCGCAGAGAGCCGGGCACCTGGATGAAGTTACTCTCGAACATGGGCAGCGGGCGGAGGGGCAAGTGCTCCCCCTGCTGGAGGGTCTTCTGCAGCTCGCCCAGAGTGGGGACCCACTGCGGGGGGCCCCGGAGTGGCTCCGGACGCCTCAAGTTCCGGAGCCGGTTCATGGCGGCTGCAGAAAGGACGGGTCACCCGGGGGCGCGGAGGCAGGGACCCGGCACCCCGGCGCCTGGCTGCCCCGGCCCCCGCCCCAGCCCACTGGGCCCAGCCCCTCGGACCTCAGCGGCTCCAGCGGGTGGAGCTTCCCCGGGGCTCCCGCATGGCCCTGCAGGGGTGGTCCGCGCCGGCCTGAGGGAGGAGCCTTCCTCGGAGGGGCTTTGTGACCTCATGGACCACAGGTGCGGCGCTTCCCGGGAACTCCCCAGGGACAGTGGGCTCCCTTCTCCTCCTCCTGGGACCCTGGCCCGGAGTCCCAAAGGCTGGGGTGGGTGAATCAGAATACCCCCTGCAGACCCAAACTAGACAACCCAGGGCCCTGGGAGGGTCCCTCTGGGAGGCTATAAATGGATGATTAAATCCAAGGGTTTCTGACTCTTAAAGAGGGGGAGGCTTCAGTTACAGTCCCCGCTTGCCAATGACCCTTCTCCTCGCTGCCAGGGGCCTGTTTCCCTGTATCTAACTTGTGTCTGTGGCAGTGGTTGCCGTATGTCGTTACAACGAACTTGTTCTGGCTCAGTATTGTACGTTCGAACATCAGGTTTGGATTGAGCCAGACTGGGCAGAGTCACACTGACTCTCCCTAGCTGTGTGGCCTTAAACGACAGGATTCCCCAGGAGCCTGTTCCCTCCTCTGTAGAATGAGGGGGGTGGGTTCCGGGGAGTGCAGGGAATCTTGTAAATGAAAGCCCACACTTAGGGCCTGGCCCACAGCAGGCCTGCAGTGAGTGCTCATTCTTGTCCCTTTCTGAGGTCTTTTGGGGAGGGTGGGTGCTGCTACTCTGTCATTCTAAATATAGTGTTTCTTTTCTTTTTTTTTTTAATGTGTCATGCAAAATACATGGTCATTGTAAAAGTTCTGGAAAATACAGAGAAACACAAATAATGAAAGTCACCAGCAACTCCACCCCCACCTGCTACCTGAGCTGGCCATTGCCAACATTTTGGCGTGTTTCCTTATAGAGTTTTAAAATAATCCATATCTCTACCTCTATCTATCTCTGTATGCGTAAACATACACACAATGGGAATCACAGTGGTTTGTAGCCTGGCAGGCTCTGTTAACATCTCTCTTCGCGGCTGGCATGTTCTGTCACATAGATAGGCACTATAATTTATATAACCATCCCCTATTGTTGGGCATCTAGGCTGTTTTCAATTTGCTGTTGTAAACACTGCCATAAAGGATAGCCTTGAATTTGCAACTTTGCTCTGTACNTGGATGGCATCACTGACTCAATGGACATGAGTTTGAGCAAACTCTGGGAGATAGTGAAGGACAGGGAAGTCTGCTGTGCTGCAGTCCATGGGGTTGCAAAGAGTCAGACAAACCTGAGCAACTGAACAACAACAATGAGGGGCAGTCTCTCCTCTGGTGGGCTTTATAAAGCTGCTGTGAGGCTGCTTTCCCCACTCAAATCTCCTCTATTTCTGCAGCTCCTTTTTTGCTAGGTTATCATGTACTCTAACCATACTTACCCTCACTCTGCACCCTGTCTTTAAAAAGAAAAAATGTTTCCAAGGCCCTAAATACCTATCTCAGATACCAACAGTTTAAAAAACAAAACAAAACAAAACAAAACCTGTAGCTCCTTATAGCAGTGACTTTCAATTGTGTGTGCCTATGTGGCGGGGACTGATGGGACCTCAAGTCTCTAAGGCAGGTGAAATAGGCACGGTGGGGGGGAGGGGGGCATGTGTGACATGACATGTCCTTTCCTGGCCGCCTTACCTGGAGGTGAGCTTCTCTGCTCAGTCATTATCTCTGTTTATTCACATTGTCCCAGTCTCTGAAACTTCTTATATTTCATTCAACAGTCTCCCAACTGCTATTCCCAACTATCGTCCTAATCATGACCTAAACCAGCCAACCAACTCTCTACCTTGCTTGCTGAGTGATCTTTGAAAATGCAAGTCCAATTCTGTTATAAGTCCTTCAGTATTAAGTCCTACAGTGTCTCTCCATCCACTTTTTATTAAAGTCAAAGCTTCTCAGCAACACAGAGGCTACCACTTCTGTTCTGAGCTTTCTAGCCCCTACTCTCCCCATCCTCTGAGTGCCTCCTCTTTCCCTAGCCCAGCTCTTGTCCTGCAGAATCGTGTGCACTTCTCTAAATGGTACTGGTCATTTCTTTGGAGCTTGTGCACAGGCCATTCTTCCTGGCTAACCCTTGCTCTACCTTGTCTGACTAAATAGGCCACTTGGCTTCTGCTCTTTAAGACCCTCTTCCTTATCACTTTCTCCCAGTGGCTTGCTTTNTAAATGGTACTGGTCATTTCTTTGGAGCTTGTGCACAGGCCATTCTTCCTGGCTAACCCTTGCTCTACCTTGTCTGACTAAATAGGCCACTTGGCTTCTGCTCTTTAAGACCCTCTTCCTTATCACTTTCTCCCAGTGGCTTGCTTTGACCTCAGAAGGGCTTTTCAGAGGCCACCCTTTCCTTTTCCTTTAGTATTAAATCACCATGATCCTTATCACAATTTATCACACACTAATTACCTGTTTAGCTTCTGTCACCATCTCACATCTCACTGGACTATCAGCTCTCCAAGCCAAGGAAGGTGTTTTATTAGTTGTTTTTTTTGTTTGTTTGTTTTTCTTTCCTTGCTTTTTTCTTTTTCCCCTTTGGTATGCTCATTGTCTGGCATTGCCTTCAGCACTAGGGAATGACAGAATGAACATGAATGGTTGAATGAAAAGGTATTTCAAAAAGCCACAGAAAGTAAAATGAGTCTGTACACTATAATGGAATGATTATGAAACTACACCCAGCAGTTTTGTGAATCTCCACAAACCAATCTACTTTAGTGCCAGCTTATCGGTTTTGTAGTAAGATTATTAATATCACTCTTTACCTACTTCTCAAAGTTTCTGTGAGAACAGACTAGTGTTTTTAATTAAAAGCTATATGATGTTACTATTAATTAATCTCAACTGGTTACTTCATTTCCTGACTGTCCCACACATTCCCTGGACCATGGGTTTTCAATTGCAGGGTCAGAAAGAGCTGGAATCAGGTCTGGCTGATATTTTATTAAAAATTATTTCTTATTTAACTTTTATAGATGCCTTTTTTTTTCCATCTGTGAAATAATGATGACTTTGCTATTGGTTTTTGTGGCTACTACTCAAAAAACTAAGATCATGGAATCCAGTCCCATCACTTCATGGCAAATAGATAAGGAAAATAGATAAGGAAACAGTAAGAGACTTAACTTTCTTGGGCTCCAAAATCACTGCAGATGATGACTGTAGCCATGAAATTAAAAGACACGTGCTCCTTGGAAGAAAAGCTATGATAAACCTAGACATATTAAAAAGCAGAGACATTACTTTGCCAACAAAGGTCCATCTAGTCAAAGCTATGATTCTTCCAGTTGTCATGTATGGATGTGACAGTTGGACCATAAAGCAAGCTGAGTGCCTAAGAAGGTGCTTTTGAACTGTGGTGTTGGAGAAGACTCTTGAGAGTCCCTTGGACTGCAAGGAGATCAAAGCAGTCAGCCCTAAGGGAAGTCAGCCCTGAATATTCATTGGAAGGACTGATGCTGAACCTGAAGCTCCAATACTTTAGCCACCTGATGTGAACAACTGGCTCGTTAGAAAAAAACCCTGATGGTGGGAAAGAACGAAGACAGGAGGAGAAGGGGATGACAGAGCATGTGATGGTTGGATGGCATCATCAACCTGATGGACATGAGTCTGAGCAAGCTCCAGGGGTTGGTGATGGACAGGGAAGCCTGGCGCACTGCAGTCTACAAGGTCAAAAAGAGTCAGACATGACTCACAACTAAGCGACTAAACTGACTTAACTGATGGGTAATACATATAAAATACATACCTTAATTAATGCCAAACACTAATAACAGCTTAAGTAAATGATTCTTCTTCCTCTTCAAAGTATTATATTAGTTCATGCCTAATAAATACTTGATGCATTAAAATTAACTAGCTAAAAATGTTTTAATATCTAGGAACCAAATTTCCAATTTTCCTTCTCAGTCAACATACGAAGGATGGAAAGGAAGGAGCAAGACACAGAAAGATTAGTTTTCCTCCAGCACATGTCAGAGTTCCCCACTTTTGTCTTGTAACTCTGCTGTTGAAGGTGATATTTCATCCTATGAAGTCGGTTATGAGATTTCCTATACAGCGTAATAAAAAAGCCTGTAACAGCCAGTGACCTGCCTTCCCTGCTGTTTCTTCCACAGAATAATTTTGCCATAAAAAATAAAGGGGACATCTCCTTTTATTGAATTATGACAAATTTTCAACTGACTTGGAACTTAGGAGTGTCCTACTTTCCCCTCCAATGACTCTCCTACTGAGATGACACGTGACATATCCCAGGGAAGCATCAGAACTAAAGAGAAGGTTAAGACTGTGCCACATCCATCAGCACTTCCTTTTGCTTTAAGAAGAACTGACCCTCCCCATCATCACCTCAGTCTGTCTCTCTCTGTTCTCAGGATTCTTTTATTCCTCTGGCTAAGAGGAGATTTACAGGCAAAAGCCCATGCAGAGCAGCAGAGACACCAAATATCTCCCTCCTATCTCGCTCTTTCCCTTCCTATAAATGGGTATATATATTTCTATTCATACAATGTATATAATACCAACTATGTGCCAGCCACTGAGCAACAAACAAAGGCCTGCCCCTATGGAATTATGGGAGAGATGACATACAGCAAATGTGTTCCTAAATAATTCTAAGTTGAACAATTGACAACCAAATCACATTTTAAATGTGCCAATAATACACAATCTCTACAGCTGAGTTTTACAAACAATATTCTTTTTGGAGACTGGCAATCCTTTAGCACCCATCTCAGCTTCAGCTACAGAAAAGTTGAAGATGAAAACTGCACTGAACATTTACTGTGTATCAGAAACTCTGCAATATCCTTTTCATGTGGTTGTCACTGACACATAAAAATGCCTACATGATAGCATGCTTATCATTATACCAATTTTACAGATGAAAAAACAGAGCAGTTGAACACTAAGCCCAAAGTCATACTGTTAGTAGATGGCCTTGAACTCAGGCACCCATGCTGTAGAGCATGTGTGCACAGATAGACTATGACACATTGTCTGCAAAAGTGGTTCATTGAAGGAGTAAATAAATGAACATCATGAACCTGAAAATCAAATCACATAAACACAACTCAGGATCAATAAATTGACAAAATGCTCAAGATCTTGATTTGTTGTATTCCTAATGTTTCAGTAAATGATGGAAATAAGTCCCTCATCCCCTAAAAGAAGCACAGCTATAACACTTCCTGCTGAAGATATGAATCCTGTGTTTATAAACTCAAAGAGAACCTCTCTGAAAGGTCAACTGTCTGTAAGTTGCTATTGTGATTGATTAAACTAATGAAACACCTGGTAATTTCCTGCTTCTCCTTATTTCAAAATAGAGATTTGTAGGGAAAACACAGGTATCAGACAAGCTCCTATGAAAACTATTTCTGACAAACTTAGAGATAAGTTCTTTCCATGAGAGTAATTTAACTATCCTGAAGGACACAGGAAGCAAAATATTTATTTGAGGGGGGAAAAATTACATTCTTTCCTTCTTCTATTCTAGTAGACTTTATCAGGTTTTCCTGTGTCCATAACTCTGTTTACTTTAAAAGAGAGAGAACCTAAACTTTCTAGAGTGTAACATAACTTCACCAAGTTAACCATGAGGAAAATGTAGCCTTAGAGGGAGAGTGAGGAGGGAAGGGAATCCTCTCAGACATAAGGGAGACAAGTGCAAGCTGTCGATTGGAAAGGAAAAGTATAATCTCCTAGGGGCATATCTATCTTTTCCCATTTCTACTTATTTTCTTGTCATTACCACTCAAGGGAAGGGGGAAGTAGAAGATTTCCTGCCAAACAATGCGTTAGAACCAACTGAAGGCTGGTGATTGTAACTGCATTCAGTATCCTATATACAGATTCAAGGGAGGGACGTACGGAGGAGACAATGAGTACAGGATACCAAATGATGATTTCTCTGCATGTAGTGACAAAGCCAACTGGAACCTATGTATTCAGAATAGCAAGGAACTTGAATAGTATTTCAGTCATGCTTCTTGGAAGAATCTCATAAAAATCTGAGTATCAGAGTGGAGGGTTTTGGAGGTGGAAGCAGGTGAAAACAATAATAAAAACAGTGAGAATGTTTTAAGCTTTCAGAAGCTCAAGAGAGAAGAATATATTATGAAATAGAAATGGAAAGATACTGACATATAAAATAGATGTGAACTAGAATATCTCTGATTCTTTACCATTGATCACATGAGAAATCAAAGTTAACAGTCTCATGTGTCTTTCTACCCAGAGGGAGGAAGGAAATCTTGAATGACCTGGCCTTTTTTATCTGGGCAGATAATTAGACAATTAGAGCTCATCATGAGCTACAACAAAGCTCTCGACTGTCATGAATCACAGTCATGCTCAATTTAAAAGAAGCTTCATAAGAATGAACTGCTTTTTAAAGAATATATTGCTTTCACATTTCTTCCAAGAACCACAGAAATTAGGGAGAACTAGGGAAGAGAGATTTCTATCCATCAGAAAGAACAGAAATGATATTTAACATGCTTGGTTAAGCATCTTCCCTGTGATTTATGGGTTGAGGTACTGCTTACATGGATGAGATGGGGTTGAGGAAAGGAAACTGAAATTGTAATCTGAGAAGCACCTATAACAGAGTGCTTATGAAAATGTATATCCTGGTTAATTCTAAAATACTGACTCTCAGAAGAAAGCCCTCCAATTTTTAATTTTTTTAAAATCTCCCTTCCCAGGGACTGACAGCATCCTCAACTGAAGCAATAGAGGGCAGAAAAATCCACATGGGTAGATGGGGTAGGCAAAACAGGGTTACAGGTGTCCTTAGAAACTGAACAAGGCTACAGGATTTAACAAAGTTACATTATACTTCCAGTGTTAATAATGGAATATGCTAGAACTAATCTCACATGGAACAAGATGACATCAGTTAACATGGTTTGTCGTTGCCTAATCTCACCTATGAACGTTTTAAGGGTATTTCTTCTGGATGAACTCTCACGATTAGATAAACTCCACAAAACCCGGTCACCATGGTCACCAAATGGGGTCAATTACTGGAACTACATTGTTTCTCCAGTGCAGATATGCAGATTATAACGGCCCTCATACTGGACAGGGGAGAAAGTCCAGCATCACTAAACACTCAGCAACATACTAATTAGTGAAAGTCATAACTGAATAAAACAGTACTGGGGGATTTATCTAAAGGAATGAACCAATACCTTTGCCCATAACCAGCCATTTCAAGGATGGGAAAACCACTGAAAAACACCTGAGTAAAAGTAAAGTTAATTAAATAACTTGAATACGATGACTAGATGAAGGACTTCTGGTTTTTGAATATCCTGAGAATCTGGGCAACTACATCAGTTAATTTCAAGGAGCCCACAAGCTGACAGCAGCTGTCCAAGGAATTGGTTTAAGTCCTGTCTAGTCAAAGTTGAGAGATAACACAGCCATCACAGCCACAGGGGAAAATGCATGAACACTTTAATAGTATCTGCCTTAAATACTAAATTTAAAAATGCCCTAGGTTGTACAGTGGTATGTGTTTTTAAATGTACTACTTAGTTGGTTTCACATAATAATACATCTTTATTATCCCAGCATCTTGTACCATAATCATTGTTATATCTTCTCCCCCAAATAAACTGCAAACTTGACTGTAGAAGGAATGAACAAATTTTAAAATCTAAAGTGTCTAGTATTTGGGTAACATTATAGTACACATCAAAAAGTCCTTCTAAATGTTTATTTGGTGGAGAAGATTTGTATCAGACATTTCAATGAACATGAATGTAGTAATTACTAGTTTTCTGGCACTAGGCTAAGGCACTGGGGACGAAAACATGAATAGAAAATAGTTCCTGCCCTTGAGAAGGTCATAGTCTAGTAGAAAAGAAAATCTCTGAATGTATTACAATGTTATGGTAAATGTCTTTGCTAAACAACAAATATTCCTTGAAAATGAACAGTTCCTTGTATAACGCATTCAGATTTTCACATTTGTTTGAATTTAACTATGCAATGTAATTTACATTATTAATGCATTCTAACTCTGGGCCATACATGTAATACAAATAGTAAAATGTAATTAAAGCTTGTTTTATTANTATTCCTTGAAAATGAACAGTTCCTTGTATAACGCATTCAGATTTTCACATTTGTTTGAATTTAACTATGCAATGTAATTTACATTATTAATGCATTCTAACTCTGGGCCATACA
The DNA here is from genome assembly GCA_006410875.1 of Neotragus pygmaeus. Lineage (NCBI taxonomy): Eukaryota > Metazoa > Chordata > Mammalia > Artiodactyla > Bovidae > Neotragus > Neotragus pygmaeus. Next base: position 139,858 of record SJYV01051784.1, read on the forward strand.
TGTAATACAAATAGTAAAATGTAATTAAAGCTTGTTTTATTATAAATATGCCCAAGTATATAGCTGCACACTAAAGAAACACTGAAAGAATTCAGATTTATAATTGTGAGTGTTGAATTATATCAGGTAGTATAATTCTGGCTTATAATTTATTATACTCTCATTTGTTGATATAAAGACAAATTATTTTTTAAAAACATGAACTGTACTTCTAAATCTTAACATGATTTCTTCCCTGAATTTCTGCCCAGACCTGGGGGTTGTGTATTTTCAGAAATGTGTACCCAACTCCTTTTCTCATGAGTATGATGTGAGAAGGAATGTTGAGACCATTGTTTGGGATTNTTATCTGTATTTTATCTGTTAGTCCATCGTTCTGTTGCAGGGTCTAACTCAGAGTACCATATTGCATTTCATTTCTTTGCCTCTCCAATATCTTCTGTTCTGTGGCAGTTTCTTAATTGTTATTTGGATTATAATTGTGATTATCTTGAAGAGTATTGTCCAGGTATCCTGTGAAATGTCTTCCAATCTGGGTTTGCCTGATGTCTATCAGAATTAGTCTGGGATTATTTGGCTTTGGAAATAATATCACACAGCAGAAACGTTCTTTTCACATCATAACAATGTGTACATGATATCTATCTGACTTTGCTGGTGACATTAAGTTTTACTGAAAGTTAAGACAATTTTGCCAGGATTCTTCAATGTAAAATTACTATTTTTCTTTTTCCTACTTTGTTCTTTAGAAGTAAGTCATTAAATTTAGTTCACCCACAAAAGGAGGGAAGGACCAGTAATTAATCTCCATCTCTTGGAGGGGGAATAGTTAAATATGTTTTTTGGAATTCTTTTGTAAGAGTATGTCTCTTTCCTCTGTTTATTCAGTCAGTATTCACAGCAGTGTGAAATTAGGAATATTCATTTTATAGCCTGGATTATAATACTCTGTGTGTGTGTACATATGTGTATGTGTGCGTGTGCCTGTCTGCTCAGTCATGTTAAGCTCTTTACAGTTTCATGGACTCTAGCCTGCCAGGCTCTGGTGTCCATGGAATTTTCCAGCCAAGAATATTGGAGTGGGTTGCCATTTCCTACTCCAGGGGATCATCNCAACTCTTCGCATGAGGTGGCCAAAGTACTGGAGTTTCAGCTTTAGCATCATTCCTTCCAAGGAAATCCGAGGGCTGATCTCCTTTAGAATGGACTGGTTGGATCTCCTTGCAGTCCAAGGGACCCTCTACCATTTAAAATACGATCATTAAGCAGATATATTTTTTGCTCTTTTTCTCTCTGAGTACATTTAAACATAAAGTGTCTTCTTTTCTTGACTTAGAGAATAGATGCCAAATGAAGGAAGACTTTCAAAATCTAACTTCAAAAAGAAATGGATCATGGTTTTATTCAAATTACAGGTTATTTCTAAAATTGAGAAAAGAAAAATGATTAAGAAAGTGTTTGATGAATTCCTAAAGTTGCATTATCCATGGCTGCTCTATCATAAGTTCTTTCATTTCTACAATTTTACATATTCTGCTAAGAGACAGCAAACAAAAAAAATTTCATATAGTTTAAAAAGTTCTGTAATATACTATTTATTTATGCATAACAATGTTTGAATCACAAGGATAGTTTGAGTCACTAAAATATTCATATTCTGGGGGACAGTGGGTTGCACAGTCTTCTTTTCCAGCATTTAATCATTATTTCTCCCAGGTTACAGCTGGCTATTTTAAACCTGACACTAGTGACTCTGGTCCTTTCACAGAGATTCTAAACAAGAAGGACAAAGTCACAATTAAAGAAAAGGTGGTGACTAAAGATGGAGGCCAACTAATGAACAGTGGCTGCTGCAAAGACAAAGCCACTGAACAATAAGTGGAGGGAAAGAGAGCACTTAGTACAAATTAACCTATACATTTAAAACATTTCTATTATGTTCCTGAGACTAGTTCTTTGGGGATGGAGAACAAAAGCTTTGTTTTCTTTCACCACCACCCCTTTCTATTATTATCATTGTGTCCATTTTACAGATAAGAAAAATAAATTTTGGAGAAATTCTGTGATTTGTTCAAGATCATGCAGGTAGAAAACAATGCACCTGGGACTTGAATCCTGGCATTAAAAAGCCAATATTCATTATATTGTCTCTGCTGACCCTGAATTTCAGCCAAGTGCTTATTCCTCCAAAGCTTACATCACAAATGACTTTTTAATAATTTTTAGCCAACCCAGCCATCAAAGACTAGCCTCATCTCCTGGTTCTCAGCCAGAAGAGGGCTTCTGTTGAATTGAGGGTATAGCTGAAGCTCTGTGTTGCATCAAAATCCTTCTGTTAATTTTGGTTCTTCTATTGGAGTTTTCTCAGGCTCTTGGTTTGTGACTCCTTAAACTATTCAGTTCTTCTCCCAGCTAAGCTGGTATCCATAGACAATAAAACAACATCATAGATCAGGCTGTTCTTTGTATTTTGTCCTGGACATTCTCTGAATCCTCCAGATAAATCACAGGTACAGCAACAAATCTCGGGGAAAAGTGATGGTGTGGGTTCCATTGGAATAGCACTATCTACCTTCTTTTCCACATTGTAACCACTATTCATAGTGCACTGTTATTTAGAACATTTTTCTCTCTAATATGCTAGCTAACATAAATCACTTAGTAGTAGAAAAAGGAGTTTATTGTTCTGCACACATAACCATGGTGCTTCTTTTCCAAGAGAAGAAAAAACTCATGCTGAACCACTAGTCCCCCACAGACATAAGCATACCCTGTGACTTGGCTTTTCCTTTGACAGAAATTATAGAACTCAAGTGGCTCTTATTTGCAGTTGATGTATTTGTTATCATTTTACTTACTCACCCAGGCAAGAATGCTAGAAGTAAACTTGGCCTGTTCCTCATTCTTAAGCCTGTATTTACCCTTTGCCCTACTCAGTATTTAAAGAACACCCCCACTTTTCTCAAACACAAAAGTTAAAAGTATTCCAAGCTTTGTGAAATCAGGTCAAGCACATCTCTTGCTGAGATCTCAAACATGGCAAAATTCTGGGGAGGGGGTTAGATGGGGGCAGGCAGAAACATATCCAGGTGACCCAGTGGAGGTTTTATTAGTCAAGATTTTTTATAAACCTGTGAGTTTATATATGAGTGTCTGTGTGTGGCGGGGCGGGGGAGAGGAGGAGTGTATGTGTGGAGAAGAGAGATTAATTGATTTATTGTGTCACTCAGTCATGTCTGGACTCTTTGAGACTCCATGGACTGTAGTCCACCAGGCTCCTCTGTCCATGGAATTCTCCAGGTGAGAATAGTCAAGTAAGTAGCTATTTCCTTCTCCAGGGGATCTAGAGAAGGAAACACAGGGATCGAACCTGGGTTTCCTGCATTGCAGGCAGATTCTTTACCAACTGAGTCACCAGAGAAATCCAACTGATTTAAGGTCTCCCTAATGAAATATTACTGGTATTGCACAAGACACTGGGGATATAGAATGAACCAGAGTTAGACTCTGACTTTGAAGAAATTAACTGTTTGTTACATTTGAATCAAAAAGTCAGATGCAGAAATAAGTGCTTTTACTCCTAGGATATAAATGTGCAGACAGTCACCTGAGGACAGAGAAGAAGGTTGACTTCTAGGTACAAATATTCTTGAAGGAGGTAGCATTGGAAACAATAGATGCACAAGAGTGATTCTGGAAAAAGAAGAATGTGGAGGATGTTCTTGGTAGAGAAAATAGAGGCATGGAAAAGCACAATAAGTATGGTAAAGCACAATGATTGATAGCCATTAAGACTGAAAGCTTGGGGCAAGAAGTGTTATGAGATAAAGTGAGAAACGATTTGATGAAGAGATCACGGAAGACCACATATACATACTACAAAGCTTGATATTTAACCTGTAGGTAATAAGACGTCATCAAAAGTCTTTAGGGTTGAGTGTGACAAAATCATATATTTTAGGTGAGCTTGTAAAGGATGGGGTGGTGTTCAGATTACAGGAAGGCAATATATCAGGAGACTGATTAGGGTCCAAAAGATAGGATGAGGGTCACCTTGGGAAAGGAGATGATAAAAGCAAGGACATGAGGATTCCTGAGGGAGACTGTATACATATGCAGATACTTTCTTCTGGGACATGTGAAAAGGGGGCCCATTAGAGGGTATCAAGGGCTGAATTGTGTCCTTCCCCCAATTCACATGCGGAAGTCCTAACCTCCAAAGTGTCTGTATTTGGAGATCAGGATTTTAAGGAGATAATTAATGTTAAAAGAGTTCGTAAGCTTGGGGCCCTCATCAGATAGTATTAGTGTCCTTATAAGAGGGAGGGACAACAACCAGAGCCCTGGAATACACTCATTCTCTCTCTCTCTCTCTGCACACAAAGTAGAAAATCTGGATGAGGACACAGAAAGAAAGCAGCTGTCTTTAAACCCAAGAAGAGAGACCTCAATAGAAATCAACCCTAACAGCTGCCTTGATCATAGAAAAGCCTGACCTCCAGAACTGTTGAAAACAAACTGTTGTTTAGAGCACCCAGTCTGTGGTATTTTGTGATGATGGTATACCAAGCAGAGGATTTTGGCCAAAGGTGTGAAATCTAGAAAACACGCAGAGAGAAGACAGAAAAAACACTGTCATAAACAAAGCTCTGAGTAAGCAGAAATTGTGAAGTAGAGAGGAGAGCAGAGGGAGCTTTTAGTTGATAACTTTGGAGGCTGAAACAGTAGATATGTGAGTTCCTTGGGTCAGAGAGTTCTAGAGTAAGGAGTTATGGACATTTATTTCTGAGGAGACTATTCCAGAAGTGGGACTGGATCAGCTAAACCACTGTCCAAATACTATTGTGCCCTGAGATCTATTTTCATTCCTGGAGTCTGTGTCACAACAAAGTCTGTTGCTTGTCTGTTTTGCCTTCCTGTGCTGCGTGACAGCCACGCCCCCACTCTTCTCCTGCATCAGCTGGGACAGGCCTTTGCATTTGTACTTGGAAACTGCCAAACAAGCAGAGTGGGAGGACATGGAGGTGTTAGGATGAGCAGAACGGAAATAGTGACCTCAGACACACTCTAGATATCTTGGGATGTGATGTTAGTAAACAGGAAGATTTTGTAAAAAAAAAAAAAAANAATATATATATATATATATATATATATATATATATAAACCTTTTATATCATCAACCCAATTTATAATGTCAAGAAACTTCCTGTGCATGTAATAAGAGCCATCTATTTAACACAGAAAGGGTGGCATGATACTGTCCCTAAATGAAGAAGGGCTCTTTAAAATAGACACCACAAAATCTGCTTTTATTCACCTCTGTAACAAGTTGGCTCAGTTTAAATGCCAGGCTATAAAAGGTTCCATCCACACTCTCAATACCTACCGATTGTGAGAAAAGAAACAAAGGAAAGCTCTGAGCATACTTTTCTTCCGTACCTGCCAACATGGNTAGACACCACAAAATCTGCTTTTATTCACCTCTGTAACAAGTTGGCTCAGTTTAAATGCCAGGCTATAAAAGGTTCCATCCACACTCTCAATACCTACCGATTGTGAGAAAAGAAACAAAGGAAAGCTCTGAGCATACTTTTCTTCCATACCTGCCAACATGGCACCTGGGTTTTAGGACAAAATTTCATAAATGGAACAAATGAAAAATGATCTTTCTTTTTTTTTTACCTCTATGCCATTATAGCCCCTTCAAGTTAAAGACAAGAAAGATTATAAGATTTAGATAGTCCTTGAGGAAGAATTGGCAAGTAGATTATTCTTCTGCCTGCTAAAAATAGATTCAATTTTGATCTGAGGCATATCTGTGGGCATGTGTGTATGGGGGCGGGGTGGTGGCGGTTGGCCGAGTTTGTGTGGTAGTTTCTCTCCTTTCTGTCTTTCACAGTAATGCTTTCCACCTGTGCTTTTAACATCCAGATGCTACCATATTATAATTATGCTGATTAATGTCTGAAAAGAATTACAAATGATAAACCAACCTTCCCTCAAATTAGGTAAGTCAATCTGCTTAAAGGCAGAACAGTGAAATGGGATACCAGGCTAAAATCATTTAAGAGACGAAAATGTCTTCATTTGTTTTTGTTTGTATGCTTTTAATTAGAGGTGACAGAACCACCGTACACTACCAGTGCAGCAACGGTGACATGCTAAGATGAATGCATTTACAGATGCAGGTAACATTGCTGTTTGTAGCATTATTACTCTCAGTGTTGGGGAAACATCTGTGGAAAATAAGAGACGGGAGTTATCTTAATAGAGCTGAAAACAGGCGTCAAAAAGAAATTTCTTGCCCATTTCCATCTTTAGAGAGATCTGTGAAGAGAGCTGTGACTCCAGTTGTTTTGACCAGAGATTCCATTAATACCCTGAAAAATCTCCCAGAATATCCAAGTATTCCCTCTATGGCTTTCTGGCACACATTTTTAGGAAAACACAAAATAAGAAAACAGGAAAACATCTAAACTAATTCACAAGGTAATTTAACAAAGCATTTTTATCCCTGACCACACAACTATTCATCAGTTTTCCTGAGTAAGGGCACTTTTGAAGCCGAGGGCTGAAGACTGCTCTGGCACTAATAATCTGCCCTGAAGCTTTTTGAGTGCACGATCCTCAATTCTGTCATCTAAAAAATGAAAATCCTACCACTTCCTGGGGATGTTATAGGATTAGATAGCATAATGCAAGATGAAAGTGCCTTGAACATTTCTGTATGCTGATCTACTGTGATTTTGTAGAGATAAAGATCCTAAAACGTTTTGTGCTCCAAAATATGAAGTAAATATTGCTTTTTTCATTTGAGCATTTTATCTTACCTGTATCACTGCCTTCCCCACTCTCTTTAAGCACTATTTGTCAATAGCTTTCTTTTTAGAGTACATCAATGTTATATAACAATTCCACACAAAACTTGTTAGTCCGATGCTAGTGGATAACAACAAGGTCATCAGTCTGTGTAACTTTTATAACATCATAGGCTCTTGTTTTCAAAATATCTAATACTGGCAAAATGTGTGTGTGTGTGTATGAGATATGAGAGAGAGAAAGAACATGTGTAACCAAGCACATACACTTTGGAAGGGGTCTACAAATCAGAAATAAGATTACTTCTGAGAATAAGAGAAACATTTAAACCTTTAAACCTAACAGTGATGATGAGCATGGTTGCCATGCACTGTGTGCATAAACTGTGTCCTAGCTACAAGGAGATTACAATGTCAAAATGTAAAACAGACCAGTAAACTCAGCAATTCCACATAAGCACCATGATAAGGGACTGAGTGGTCTTGACACATTTCTCAGTAAAGATGTTATATAAGATAACTCCTTAATGGATAATAGGGTGATAGAGATGTTTGGGGAATAGAAAAGTAAGAATGCAAGAACGGGAATGGGTTGGGGGCAAAAATGGAGAACATTACAGACCTGCAGGTTAAAAAAAAAAAAAAGTTCTTAAAGCAATTCTATACATTACAGAATGACTAAAGCTTCAAATTATAATTTTATATCTTTTATACATTTTCATACTTTTCTACATAAATGCAGACCACTACATCTTTATATGCATACTGCTGGGACCCAATATCTAATTTATGGCTGCCCACTCCTCCACATATAAGCAACAAGCAAAAGGGTAAATACCACATAGCTGTGACATCCAAAAAGGCTCCTTTCTATTAAATACAACCATGAAATGATAGGGTTTAACAAAGATTCATTGAAGTCTCATCTTTCAAGCACAATGCAAGTTTAAATAGATTCCAGCTCCATTCAGTCTCGGCTACAGGGCAATCATAACTGTAACTAACTCCTACGTCTTTCATCTTTTGACAATGAAATTAAAATATTGCTTCATGCTACAGTAGGAAAGAACACTCTAAAATAAATAATCCTAAAGTTGAAATGAAACTGAAAATAACAGCAGTGCCTTTCTGAGACAGTGGGCGGCAATGTTAATGAATGGAAGCTTTGCATACAAATAGAATAAACACACACTGATTTGGAAGGAATACATACTGCAAGAAGATTTAAATTAAACTATGGACAGCAGATAGTTCAGAATGTGAAGCCACAAGTAACCAATTTAAGTAAAAAGAAGAATTCATTTCTTAAAAGCATTGGTACAGTGGAGCAGTATGGAAGACAGCTGCCATTCACCAGAGATACCAATTACAGAAAAATCAAGTTAAAGAAATGTGGGCCTTACCACATATGGTGAGATGGAGAAGGATAATTTTAAACCACTAAGTTCTTTCTGCTCCTACTTTGAATGGATAGGGATCCCTGGGGTCCTAGAATTTCCTAAAGAAACGAGGCCTACCCATCCCATGTCTTTTTAATTATGAAGCAGGCCCCCATGCAAGTCTTTCGTTTTATCTAATCTCTTCATCCTTTCTTGAAAATCCAATCTTGACCCAAAGAAAACTAGTCATAGTCGGAACTGACAGCTAGCATCTCTTCCATCACTTGCAGTTTCCTTTTCCTTAGGTGTTTTCTATCTAGATTATGGATCCCCCAAACATCCCAATTCAATCACTCATTCTCCTTTACATAAATAAAAATAAGGCCAAAAACATAAGAGAAATGCTGTTTCTACCAATTATATTATCCATTAAGAAAACTCACTCACTTGTCCTTTGGTAACAAACTCACAGTATAAAACATATACTGTTACTTGACTTTTGAGGTTTAATTTGGGGGAGTGGGGAATCATTTTTCTTAAAANTGGAGAAGACTCCTGAGAGTCCCCTGGACTGCAAGGAGAGTCTATTTTAAAGGAGATCAGCCCTGGGATTTCTTTGGAAAGAATGATGCTAAAGCTGAAGCTCTAGAACTTTGGCCACCTCATGCAAAGAACTGACTCATTGGAAAAGACTCTGATGCTGGGAGGGATTGGGGGCAGGAGGAAAAGGGGATGACAGAGGATGAGATGGCTGGATGGCATCACAGACTCGATGGACGTGAACTCCGGGAGTTGGTGATGGACAGGGAGGCCTGGCGTGCTGCGATTCATGGGGTCGCAAAGAGGCAGACATGTCTGAGCGACTGAACTGAACTGAAATTGAATAATGCCAGGGATACATCAGAGCCCTGGGCATCACAGGCACTACTTGTATGCTAGTTTCCATTAGTGCAAATGTATCTTGGCTATAAAATTTTGGCAGAGAAAGTGATCATTCTAAGATAAATTCCCTCCATGAAAATGTTCAGAAATTCACAGTGTAAGCTAACATATGTATAACTTAAGTAATAATGTTCCTCTGACCATATGAGAACACAACTATTTAAATAAATCCTTGATATCTATTATTTACTTTAGGAGGGCTAGAGGAAGCTGTGTGTTAAAAACAGACATACTTTATTATCCCATGAAATATTTACTTGGGGCAACAAAGAAAACCCAAGTTGTTTGGGAAGTACCCAATAAACAGTTGACTTAGGAAGAGTAATAAAAAGAATTTGGGGAAAATAATAAGCTACACTTAACTTCTTAGCAGTAAAAATATTTTCGGGTTTTGATGTTTTGACTTGGATAATTTAGATCATTAAAATTCCAAATAAATATTTTCCTTAATAATAAGTCAAAAATGCATATTTTGTTTGAAAATTACTTTGCATAAATGGAATACACTTCTTTTCTTAACCAGGGACTGATTCTTAAAATCTGCTTTTTTTTTAAGTCTTGGAGGACTTAACAAATGTTCCATACAAGCAATTGAGTTTCAGACCACATGAAAATGGAGTGATAACTTTATATGTGTTTCTCTGGTGTAGGGGTTATTTTCTGAACCGCCCATCATTTTCACATGGACTGCTGAAACTCTCTGACTCAGCAAGTTCACACTGTACAGTCTATCTTCACCAAGAAAACTGGAACACTTACAAAGGAAAGCTAAATGAGGACATTATTTTTTTCCAAAAAGTAAAGACTATAGGAGTCATGTACTGATTGGCATTTGTGTACAAATTGGTTAGGCCATATCCGATACTACTCCAAGGTTAAATCAGTGTCTCAAATGCTGTAAAATTTCAAGTCTAAATGAGTTCTCTTTTAAATAATAGGTTACAAAGCCATTATAAAGAATTTTAAATGTATGAAACAAATTCAAATTTTAATCTATAATAGAAGATTATCAGATCTGGACAAAATAATTTAAGAAACATTTTCTACAACTGCACTTTAGTTGTTGGCAGCAACTGCTGAGAATTTTATATTTTTTACTTCTTTATTGATATAATATATCTAAACCTTGGTACAACTCTTGGTACACTTCTCTTTATCCCTGTAATTTTTTCTATTGTGAGGCTTAAAAAAAAAAAAGTTCAGAGATTTCCTTTGTTCATTTATATATGCAGTTAGATGATACTCAAGATAGTGGAGTGAAGGTCGCTCAGTCATGTCCTACTCTTTGTGACCCCTACGGACTGTATATAATTCTCCAGGCCAGAATACCGGAGTGGGTAACCTTTCCCTTCTCCAGGGATCCAGTCCAGGTCTCCCACATTGCAGGTGGATTCTTTGCCAGCTGAGTCACAAGGGAAGCCCAAGAATACTAGAGTGGGTAGCCTATCCCTTCTCAAGCAGATTTCCTAGTCCAGGAATCAAACCGGGGTCTCCTGTATCACAGCAGATTTTTTTACCAGCTGAGCTATCAGGGAAGCCCAATACTAAAGATAAGTACTTGGTAAATAGATGAGCTATCTTTGTATTTGTTCCCAAGAAGCATACTAAGTTTCACCAAAATCTTGTGCTGTGTTTTGATAGCACAAGAAGTTATATAAGAAACAATTTTTGAGTGCATATGAAGGAAAGACAACAACTTTATTCCTATAATGATGGCAAAGTTGAAAGGTGCATTGACTTGAGGAAACCCTTGCCTTTTTTTATGGGAGGAAATTGGGGCTGAGCCAGAAACCAGGGAGAAAGAGTGTATGACAGTGTTCCAGTAAAGCCACCTGAAATCTGAACTGAGCTGGGAGGGTATGGTCAGGGAATGATATTAGTTAATGAAATAGTTAATGTTGGAATTAATCACCAACTCTAATTTTGTGACACTTCAAAATATCCTCAAACTCACATACACACATATATGCTCATGTACATATGAACATGCACACGAATATACATGAGAATTTAATTTTAAAATGCTGAATAGGTAATTTGTGGAAATAAATGACAGAAGTTAATGTTGAATAATCACAACTACACTAAAAGTAAAAAACCACATTTTATGACTCTGACTCCTGAATAGGAGGAAGGACTGTTTTAGTCATGCCACGTTAACCTTTATTCTTGACATTTTTAAACCTTTATTCTTGCCATGGGGTTACAAAGAGTTGGACAGGACTGAGCGCCTGAACTGAATTGAATCCTGCCATTGCTTGTAATGGCCCTGAAGATATCTTGATTTTTATAATGTATGGAAGCATACCATCAGAATTTATAGAGAATTTTATTGAGTGATTTCCATTAAATTAAATTAATAAATCGCTTAATGTTCTACACAGCAAAGTTATACTTCCAATTTTAAAATTTCCTTTATTGTTTAACTAAGATTATCAAGATCAATTATTTTCTATGTAAATTTTATGACAAATTAAGTTAATAATTAGTTTTCTCTATATCAAAAAATTTTATTCATTATATCTGGCATTTTGAGATTTTTTTTTGTCTGTCAACAGTTCTTAACACATCTAACCAAACACAATTTTTCTGAGTCAAGTTTTTCAGATGCCAGTTTTGTTCAAGATAAAGTTAACTATGATAAAAGCTATTAACTTTAATAATTTATATATGGCTATGTCAAACAACAGTATGTACTGTGATTTTTTCTTTTTTCTTGGAGTAAAGGGTTCAGTAAAATTTCCAGATTCTGTACTTATTTCTTGGGAAAAAAAATCTAAAATTAAAAAATTCTGCTCTGCTAAAGACACTGTCAAGAGAAGAAGGAGATAAGTCACAGCCTGAAAGTAAATATTTGCAAAAGACAGATAAAGTACTGCTAGCAAAAATAAATAAACAACTCTTAAAAGTCAACAATAAGAACACAGTAAGATTTAAAAAGAGGTCAAAGACCTTAATAGACACTTTACCAAGAAAGATATAAAGGTCAAGGACCTTAACAGACAGTTCACAAAAAAAAAAAAAGTAAAAGTGGAAAATAAGCATATAAAAAGATGTTCCATGTCATATGTCATCAGGGAAATGCAAATTAAGTCAACAATGAGATATCACTACACACCTATTCGCTAACACCAAAGTCTGGGAAGGACATGCAGTAACAGAAATAGTCATTCACTGTGATGGGAATGCAAAATGGTGAAACCACTTTGGAAGACAGTATGGTGGCTACTTACAAAACTAAACACACAGTTACCACATAATCCTGAAAGCTTTGAAATCAACTTTCAAAGAAGTTGAAAACTTAATGTCTACACAAAACCCTGCACCCAGATGTTTACAGCAGCTTTATTCTTACTAATGTCCTTCATAGGTGAACAGGTAATTAAGCTGTAGTACATCAAGACAATACAATAACATTCAGCAGTAAAAAGAAATGAGCTATAAATCCATGAATGACATGAAGGAATCTTAAATGCATATTAGTAAGTGAAAAGAAGTCAGTCTCAAAAGGCTAACTACTGTATGATTCCAACTATATATTTTATAACATTCTAGAAAAGGAAAAACTACAGAGACCCTAAAAAGACCAGTGGATCCCTGGGTTACAGAGTAGGGAGAGATGAACAGGCAGAACACAGATCTTTGCATCATGCTGCTCTGTATCATGCTATGGCAGATACATTCCTCTCAGTTTTGCTGTGAACCTAAAACTTCTCTAAAAAATAAAGCTTATTTAAACAAATTTTTAGGTAAAGGGATAAGATCTATGTGTATAGTAAAGTTTAAATTGACTAAACCCTAAGGCCAAACCATACTACCACATCAGACCTCTAACCCAAATTCTTTTGTCTTTTAAAAACAAAAACAAACAAAAAAACCCCTGAATTCTCTGAATCACAGAGGGGTAAAAAAAAAACCAACAACTCAGTTAATATAACAGCTTTGTTCCTAAAAGATTTTGTATGAGTCTAGTTTTGGTAGCATTTTTGCATTTGTATTTTCATTACTTTACAACTGGGTTTGATTTAATGGGAACTAAAGCTAAGATCTGGTAAAGCAAAGGATCTTTCTAAAGATAGAAATAATTTTTAATACAACTCTTGAAAAAAATGCAAATTTTCTTGCATTGCTATCTTAAAATGAAATTAAACCATGACAATATCTTGTTTTTTTTTTTTTTTTAATGGGTTCTATGACTCTGAGAGATGGTGGTGGACAGGGAGGCCTGGCGTGCTGCGATTCATGGAGTCGCAAAGAGTCAGACACGACTGAGCAACTGAACTGAACTGAACTGATGTCATGTGGACCTTCCAAAGCAAAGATAGCCAAAGATTTTCAAGTCCAAATGTCACTATTACACCGATACCAACCTATAATAAGAATACTACAAGCTTTTTCATCTTTGAGATTTTGATAATCTGATATTTACATGCAAAGAAAAAACAAACCAAATAAAATAATGTATGACACAGAATTATAAGATCTTCTCTATCATAAATTGCTATTGGTTGTGCTGTGTCCCCCCAACAAAAAGTAACTCTAAGTACCTCAGAATGTAACCTTATTTTGAAATAGGGTCTTTACACGCATGTTCAAGTTAAAATGAGGTTATGAGTGTGGGCTGTAATCTAATACGATTTTTGCTCTAATTAAAAAAAAAAATATATATATATATATATATTTGGACACAAAGACAGACACACATAGAGGGAAGTCAATGTGAAGACACACACCAAGAAAGCCATGGGAAGCCTGAGGATTTTAGTGATGTATCTGCAAGCCCTGGAATACCAGAGATCCTCTGCAAATAACCAGATGCTAGAGAGAGGCAAGGAAGGATTTCCCTACAGGTTCCCTACAAGTTTCAGAGGAAGCATGATCCTACTTTGACTGATTTCGAATTTCTAGTCTCCAGAACTGTGAGAAAATAAATAATTTCTGTTGTTTATTCCACCCAGTTCTTGGTACCCGGCTATAGTAGCTCTATGGAAAACAAACAAACAAGAAAAGAACACACAACTCATCCAGTATATTACTGTGGCAAAATTCTAAAATAATAAGAATTTTAAAACCTAGTTTGCTGCTTAATCTTCTTATAAAGTCTTTCAGAGACTCATTTCCTCTGATTTGATTACATTTACATACAATTTTAATTAAAGAGCTACTAATAAATGTTTCAAGTACAGAAAAAATATACTTAATGAAGAGATTCTCAATGATGATGATTTGACAAGTCTTTATGTCAGAAAAACTTCAGTGATATATTTCTTTATGTCTCTGTTTTTAAATCATAGAGAAAACTAGAGGAGATACTCATTCAAACCCTATACATCATCAACCGAGTCATGAAGCTTTCACCATTGTAGGCAGGAGCTCACAGATGCCTTTCATAGTCTCTTCAATAGATTCTCCCATTTATTAATTATTTAAAGAGCAGAGAATAATAATTTTCACCCCTTTGCAATTTCAATGCACAATTTGTAAGTTAGTCATTGTGCAAGATTTTTTAACATGGTTTCAATGCTGACAATTCTCCTGAGTTGTCTTGCTTGGCATTCCAAAATACATTTTTTGGAAGACTTTCAAAATAATATCCTTGCAAAGGAGGATGAGAAGCTTAAAAAAGCATGCTGTTTGAGGTCAGGATTGCTGAATGCTATTTCTTGTATCATCTTCAGATTATGTAAGTCATGAGGGATGCTTACATAGAAGATCATAAGTGGAATGTTGGTACAGCTAAGCAATTTATTTTCCACACTTAAGACACTGTTTTCAAAACAACATTCACTTTTAATATATTTCTTATTTCCGTGATAATACCCCAGAGATTTGACATTTTTGTTATTCTTTTGGGCTTTTGGACTGGACCTCTGTCATACAAACATGTTCCATAGTACTATGACAAACCTCAAAGGTTTTGTTGCACTTTGCTTTAAATACTGTCTGGAATTGACATTTGGAATATAAGCCACTACCCAAGTCCTTACTGTATCCAAGGTAGAAAATGAGAAAGGTAAGTAAATATCACTGTAATTCTTTTGCTGAGATATTCTACTTTTGTTACCTTTCAAACAGCAAATTGGTTCTATAGATGAGGTAGATCTTCTATTTGATAGATATGATTACTGATTATAATTAGATATGATTATAAAAAGAATTGAGGTGTTTGTTTTGAAAAACTAGAATGATTGTTAACATCATTAAGATTATCTTGCTTACATTTGCATTAGGTAATACATGACATCTACAGACATTAAGAAGCAAAAATAAGATCACAAAAGGAAAAGTTGTCATTTAATGTTTTCACATATAAAAAGATGCTATTTGATGATTTGCAAACATTACCTTGTTTAATCCCTGTAATAAATCAATGAAGTACACATTATTACTCCAATTTCATATGTGAGGATGTTATTCCCAATGCCACATAGGAAATCCACATCAAAGGCAAAATTTGAAGTTTAGACTTTCAGAATCCAAAATCTGGATTTTATTTCAAATGTGTCACTTTGATTTCTACATTGACACTTTTCACCCTTGCCATAAAATCAGCACATCTTTTTTTAACACTGTGAATATTAGCAGGTTTGAAAAAGTTGGCCTAAAGCTCAACATTCAGGAAACTAAGATCTTGGCATCCAGTCCCATCACTTCATGGCCAATGGATGGGCAAACAGTGGAAAGAGAGGCAGACTTTATGTTTCTGGGCTCCAAAATCACTGTAGATGGTGACTGCAGCCATGAAATTAAAAGATGCTTACTCCTTGGAAGGAAAGTTAAGACCAACTTAGACAGCATATTAAAAACCAGAGACATCACTTTGCTAACACAGGTCCATTTAGTCAAGGCTATGGTTTTCCAGTAGTTATGTACGGATGTGAGAGTTGGATTATAAAGAAAGCTGAGCACCAAAGAAGTGATGCTTTTGAACTGTGGTGTTGGAGAAGACTCTTGAGAGTCCCTTGGACTGCAAGGAAATCCAACCAGATCATCCTAAAGGAAATCAGTACTGAATATTCATTGGGAGGACTGATATTGAAGCTGAAACTCCAATACTTTGGCCACCTGATGCAAAGAGCTGACTCATTTGAAAAGACCCTAATGTTGGGGAAGATTGAAGGTGGGAGGAGAAGGGGACAACAGAGAATGAGATGGTTGGATGGCATCACCGACTCAATAGACTTGAGTTTGGGTGAACTCCAGGAGTTGGTAATGGACAAGAAGGCCTGGCGTGCTGCAGTCCATGGGGTTGCAAAGAGTCAGACATGACTGAGCGACTGAACTGAACTGAACTAAAGCAGGTTTGAACAAAAATAAGAAGAAGCAAACATATAAGACCATTGTTGGACATAGTGAAGAATACCTATGCTTGCTCTTTTTTGCTGATAATTCTTCCTCTAATTCTCTCCACTTTACCCTCACCACTAAATTGAAAACTTTTGCTTCTACCTTCAGACATCTGGAGGAGCCCCTCTACTCTCTCCCTGTTTATTTATTGTTCTCTCTCCAATCAATTCTCCTTCTCAATAAAAACTTCAATATCAGCAATTGCTACCCAGTGACTCAATCTGTGTACTTAAGTTCCCTTGTTTCTATTAGGCCAGTTTGTACATATCAGAAGAAGCAGTGTGACATGATAAAAAAGGGAAGGCTTTGGAGCCAGACCCTGGGAATCTGCATCTCTGCTCTGCCTCTCTTTAGATGTATCACTTGGCAAACTACTTAGCCAGTTTGCATTGATTTCATTGTCTGTAAAGTAGTACCTATCTCAAACGGTTATTGTGAGAATTAAATAATACACATGAAATGCTTATACTAATGTCTGGCATATAGTAGGTAATATATGTATTAGCTTATCATTATTATCCAAATTTTAGCCACTTAGTTGTGTCCAACTTTGTGACTCCATGGACTGCAGCCCTCCAGATAATTAAAAAAAACAAAACAAAACTATGTATTCTACTATTTGCTGTTGCTATTGTTATTTAGTCATTAAGTAGTGTCCAACTCTTTTTTGACCCCATGGATTGTAGCCTGCCAGCCTCCTCTGTTCATAGGATTTCCCAGGCAAGAATACTAGAGTGAGTTGTCAATTCCTCCTCCAGGGGGTCCTCCTGACACAAAGATTGAACCTGCGTCTCCTGCACTGGCAGGCGGATTCTTTATCACTGAAACCCTAGAGAAGCTCCTGTGTTCTATTATAGGAATTGCATAAAATACCATGTAGGGGTATAGAAAAGTTACTTGGGGTTATCTTATTTTGTCCTTTGAAATTAGATCACATGAGGACTTTAGATTGCTAAGGTTACTTCTATTTAGAAATAAAATGCCCATGAAGATGCTCAATCTTAACATTAAAATATTTTCCATTAATTATCATTATTTCATTTTGAATTAATGGTGTTGATTGGAAAAGTAGAAAATAAAAGAAAATGGAAATAAACATTAAAATGTATTTCATAAAAAATACTAATATTCTCCAAAGTTTGTTAAAAGTCTGGCTTTTGTGCCTTGTAAACTCCTGATACCTGGCGTGATCAACTTTGTTGACTATTTTTATAGGGTATTCTACTCTCTTCCTTAGTCCTTAGGCTTTTAAGAGTCATATGAAGTACATTATTTTCATTTAGAGGCCATAGCTACTTGCATATTTTCTGTCCTTCAAACTGAATTATTTTCCAGACATACCATGTAAGTACATAAAATTGACTTTATATTTCAAATGATGAACAACATTCAAATTTTGAGTCAAGGACACAATTCATTGTATTGTACTTTACAATCCACACTGTGAGCTATACATAATCTAAAACCACTATAAAACTGTACCTTTTTGAATAGAACTACAGGTATATATTTTTTCCCCCAATTTGCTGTTGGCAGGACCTCAAATAATGCCTAAAGATGATCAACCTTATTATCACCAGAGGAAAGCACTCATTGTGTTTCAACTTGAGCTGAAAAAATTAAGAAAATATTTTGTCAACTAATGATAGCTTCCACTATTCCAGTGTTGCACAACTTAAGACATATAAGCTTGCATTCAGTCTTTTTAGTAGGAAACCTCATTATAACATATAATTTAACCCTATTATTTAATGTAAAATAACAAAAACAGCTNGTGCTGCAGTCCATGGGGTTGCAAAGAGTCAGACATGACTGAGCGACTGAACTGAACTGAACTAAAGCAGGTTTGAACAAAAATAAGAAGAAGCAAACATATAAGACCATTGTTGGACATAGTGAAGAATACCTATGCTTGCTCTTTTTTGCTGATAATTCTTCCTCTAATTCTCTCCACTTTACCCTCACCACTAAATTGAAAACTTTTGCTTCTACCTTCAGACATCTGGAGGAGCCCCTCTACTCTCTCCCTGTTTATTTATTGTTCTCTCTCCAATCAATTCTCCTTCTCAATAAAAACTTCAATATCAGCAATTGCTACCCAGTGACTCAATCTGTGTATTTAAGTTCCCTTGTTTCTATTAGGCCAGTTTGTACATATCAGAAGAAGCAGTGTGACATGATAAAAAAGGGAAGGCTTTGGAGCCAGACCCTGGGAATCTGCATCTCTGCTCTGCCTCTCTTTAGATGTATCACTTGGCAAACTACTTAGCCAGTTTGCATTGATTTCATTGTCTGTAAAGTAGTACCTATCTCAAACGGTTATTGTGAGAATTAAATAATACACATGAAATGCTTATACTAATGTCTGGCATATAGTAGGTAATATATGTATTAGCTTATCATTATTATCCAAATTTTAGCCACTTAGTTGTGTCCAACTTTGTGACTCCATGGACTGCAGCCCTCCAGATAATTAAAAAAAACAAAACAAAACTATGTATTCTACTATTTGCTGTTGCTATTGTTATTTAGTCATTAAGTAGTGTCCAACTCTTTTTTGACCCCATGGATTGTAGCCTGCCAGCCTCCTCTGTTCATAGGATTTCCCAGGCAAGAATACTGGAGTGAGTTGTCAATTCCTCCTCCAGGGGGTCCTCCTGACACAAAGATTGAACCTGCGTCTCCTGCACTGGCAGGCGGATTCTTTATCACTGAAACCCTAGAGAAGCTCCTGTGTTCTATTATAGGAATTGCATAAAATACCATGTAGGGGTATAGAAAAGTTACTTGGGGTTATCTTATTTTGTCCTTTGAAATTAGATCACATGAGGACTTTAGATTGCTAAGGTTACTTCTATTTAGAAATAAAATGCCCATGAAGATGCTCAATCTTAACATTAAAATATTTTCCATTAATTATCATTATTTCATTTTGAATTAATGGTGTTGATTGGAAAAGTAGAAAATAAAAGAAAATGGAAATAAACATTAAAATGTATTTCATAAAAAATACTAATATTCTCCAAAGTTTGTTAAAAGTCTGGCTTTTGTGCCTTGTAAACTCCTGATACCTGGCGTGATCAACTTTGTTGACTATTTTTATAGGGTATTCTACTCTCTTCCTTAGTCCTTAGGCTTTTAAGAGTCATATGAAGTACATTATTTTCATTTAGAGGCCATAGCTACTTGCATATTTTCTGTCCTTCAAACTGAATTATTTTCCAGACATACCATGTAAGTACATAAAATTGACTTTATATTTCAAATGATGAACAACATTCAAATTTTGAGTCAAGGACACAACTCATTGTATTGTACTTTACAATCCACACTGTGAGCTATACATAATCTAAAACCACTATAAAACTGTACCTTTTTGAATAGAACTACAGGTATATATTTTTTCCCCCAATTTGCTGTTGGCAGGACCTCAAATAATGCCTAAAGATGATCAACCTTATTATCACCAGAGGAAAGCACTCATTGTGTTTCAACTTGAGCTGAAAAAATTAAGAAAATATTTTGTCAACTAATGATAGCTTCCACTATTCCAGTGTTGCACAACTTAAGACATATAAGCTTGCATTCAGTCTTTTTAGTAGGAAACCTCATTATAACATATAATTTAACCCTATTATTTAATGTAAAATAACAAAAACAGCTTTAATTTTATATAAGCTGAACTTCTCCTTTAGGAGTATATGGCTGGAAGTAACATATAAAATCCTAAAAATAACAGATGCATGACTTCGGTAAATGTCTTGTTCTAGAATTTCCCTTAAAAATATTTCAACAATGAGCAAACTAAGGAAATAAAAACATATAAATTTTAGTTCATCGATATGTCTATTCATGACGAGTTGTTTTTTCTGGTCTAACCAAAAGTTAGATGGCTGCCCCTCCATCCTGCTTCTCTTCCGAGGCTACCTCTGAGTATTTAAGTCTAAAGTGATATATGTCATCTATTCCACCTATATTAAGAAAAACATGATTTGTAGCTTGAATATGTTTGTTATTGTTCAGCTGCTAAGTCGTGTCTGACTCTTTGTGACCCCATGGATTGCAGCACACCAGGCTCCCTTGTCCTTCACTATCTCCCAGAGTTTGCTCAAATTCGTGTCTGTTGAGTTGGTGATGGTATATAACTATCTTATCCTCTGCTGCCTTCTTTTCCTTCTGCCTTCAATCTTTCCCAGCATTAAGGTCTTTTCCAATGAGTCAGCTCTTCACATCAGGCAGCCAAAGTATTGGAGCTTCAGCTTGATTATCTTTTTATCTCATTGTTGATAAGCATCACCCTAGTTCTTAGCTCCTTGACATCAGGTACTTTGCAGCATACTTCTAATTTACCTTATATGATATTTAGCCCAGTGTGAAAAATATGGTTGAAGTGAAAAATGTAATTTGACATCAACATATTAATGTGTGATTAATTTGACATCAACATATTAGCATAAATTAAATACTGCTGCTGCTACTGCTAAGTCGCTTCAGTCGTGTCTGACTCTGTGCGACCCCAGGGACAGCAGCCCACCAGGCTCCGCCATTCACACTGGAGTGGGTTGCCATACTACCTGAATGCAAATAGGCATTATTGTATTAAGTATAGAAAACTCAAATGTCTGAAAGGACCAAAAAGGAAATGTAAATAAAGAGAGAAATATTTGTTCAAGGAAATAAAATACAACCAAACCAAAAACTATAGAAAGTGAGGCCATCTACATTCTAAATAAAGAGGTCTAAGACACTTACTGCATTGGGAAAATAGTCAGCTAGACATTCCAAAATGTTCATTTTGGTGAAATAAAGTGGTATTCAAATTACATTTCAGGATCATTGAAATGAACACTCTCAGATCAACTTACTCATATTTACTTAGATAATTAAAATAACTGACTATAATAGTTTAGATCATTAAAATAATTGGTTTAGTGGATCACCCAATCCCCTGACCTTCAACTCACTGATTGAGCACCTTAAAACTTATTAGACTTTAAAGACTCTTTATGACCCCATGGACTGTAGTCCATCAGGTTTCTCTGTCCATTGAATTTTCTAGGCAAGAATACTGGAAGAATTGCCATTCCCTTCTTCAGGGGAATCTTCCCAAAGCGGGGATAGAAGCTGGGTCTCCTGTACTGTAGACAGATTCTTTATCCTCTGAGCCATCAGGGAAGCCCCGAACAAGACACTAATCACAATTTTGTCAACTGCTCCAGGTAAACAATATCGTCTTAACACAGTTCTTAAGAATATATGGATACTTTTTGAAAAAGGCCAATTGTATAAGAATGTTTTGAGAAAACACATTTAACCTGTTTAAATTTCTTAAATAGATTCAGTAGAACATTGTATGAGTGTACGGACAGAGCTCATAGACAGAGGGGCAGTTGAAAAGAAAGAGGACCTTTTATGTTGAAAAATGTAGACATTTAAAGTATATTAATAATCAGATGTTTTACCAAGTTACTGAAATAAGTCTAGCTTTCTGATATTAAAAGTCCTCAAAACAACTTTTTGGAGAGGCAATGGCACCCCACTCCAGTACTCTCACCTGGAAAATCCCATGGACAGAGGAGCCTGGTAGGCTACAGTCCATGGGGTAGTGAAGAGTCTGACACGACTGAGCGACTTCACTTTCCCTTTTCACTTTCTTGCATTGGAGAAGAAAATGGCAACCCACTCCAGTGTTCTTGCCTGGAGAATCCCAGGGACGGGGGTGCCTAGTGGGCTGCCATCTATGGGGTCACACAGAGTCAGACACGACTGAAGTGACTTAGCAGCAAAACAACTTTTCCAACTTTTCCCAAGCACAAATCAAGATATTTGATGACCTCTACCTTAAGCTCCCTCAAAACCATACGTTCAGGTACTTTTAGATCATTAATCTACCAATCTTAGGAATCGATAACATCAATTAACAATTCTGTGTCACGTGAATAGAGGAGAAAAGCTGGAGAGCTGCTTTCTTAGACAGAGAAAATAATTCAACACATGGACTGCAGCACACCGGCTACACATATTTTAAACTAGAAACATGTCAACACTTCTCTTTTGTCTTTAGTTTAAATACCATTTCCTTTTTAATTATATAAAGAAAAGGGTTTTGAGGCTACTACAATTACTGAGGCAAATTTTGGTTCTGCTTTATACCTTTTGGCTCCAGGAAACATGAGAATAATGCACATTCTAACCTAAAAGAACTAAACTACTTCTGTGGATAATCAGTTTGAACATTCCTGGCTCAGGGGAGAGGATGATAGTTTATTGTGAAATATATATCCTAGAGAACCAGACCAAGATCATGGATATGTTTCACATTATCTTCTAAACAACTGTCAGATGGCAGTGTTTAGAGGTCAGAATCCTCCATGAGTTAAATCCAGATGGTTCTCTGAAAGAATTCTATCCATGGAATTCTCCAGCCAAGAATATTGGAGTGGGTAGCCATTCCCTTCTCCAGGGGAACTTCCCACCGAGGAATCATACCCAGATCTCCCAGATGGCAGGCCAAGTCTTTACCATCTGAGCCACCAGGGACGCTCCAAAGGAGAAATAATCCACTCAACTGTTGTTCTTTCACTGGTGGAAATGGAGGCACAGCTGTCAGTTTCCCATACAGAAATACATTGTTTAGCTTATTCATTTGAGTGGGCTTTCAGCTATTCCAATTCAATTTCTTCATTTTCATTTAACTTACATGTATAATTCCCTTGCAATGAATGCACATTCCAAAACAAAGATAACAGGCACCTATTGAGAAAGGAAAGTATACTTCATAATTTCATTGTTTCCTCCTACCACCTGCTATTGACGAATCTGGCTCCAAAACACTCTAAAAGCAACCTTTTAAGATCAATTGCTAGCCATAGAGTACAAAGTGTCTGAAGACCAGCTAATCAGCTAATTTCAAGAATTTCCTTATTTGGTAAACATTCTGCTGTAAGGCCAATAGATATTACCTGGAATTGAATAATTGTATTCTTTCAAAAGTGTTTGAAAGGTGGTTTCAAACTGTCCAAAACATAGCATTCTTTCATAAACACCCCCGATACACACACACACACACACACACACACACACACACACACACACACAGAAAGAGAAGTCTTGGAATAAAGTAATATTATTTTTCAGTGTTTTGAAACCTGAGAGTGAACCAAAGGATGCCTATTACCAAGCTGTAGTGTCTTTTTGAAGAGTCAACACCTGATACTTAAAAAATATTAATTTCTACAATAAATATTTTACACCCAGAAATTCCTCTAACAAACAAGTATAGAAGATAGGATTATTAGTTGAAATATCTGAATTCTTTATGTGTATTCAATTTCCTCTAAAATTTTATCCTGCTTTGATACAACACAGAAATCAATCAGCATAATTAAATATTTAAAGCATTTTAATAATACTTTAAGCAAGCTTACTATTTAGAGAAGGGAATGGCAACCAGGTTAGAATTCTTGCCGGGATAATTCAGTCAGAGGAGCCTAGTGGGCTCCATGCACAGCACAAGCTTACTATTAGTAAGCTAATACTTTAGTAAAAAATAAAAAAACAGTGTTTGCATCTTACTTTGAGAATATTCATAAGGAAATTCATATTTTGGTAAGTGAGTCAGATAACCTAAAATAATTTTGGGGGGCAAGTTTTCCATGGATAATGACTTAATCTAAAAAGTAATGATATGCTGATTATATCTCAATAAGACTAGGGGAAAAAAGGTATAGTTAGCCCGTAGACAAATGGAGTATAGAGTTTTTGCCTTTATTCTTTAAATGCAGCATATATCTTTTCTCTCAAAGACCTGCTAAAGTAACACTGATGTTNATCTAAAAAGTAATGATATGCTGATTATATCTCAATAAGACTAGGGGAAAAAAGGTATAGTTAGCCCGTAGACAAATGGAGTATAGAGTTTTTGCCTTTATTCTTTAAATGCAGCATATATCTTTTCTCTCAAAGACCTGCTAAAGTAACACTGATGTTTTCCTTGAGAAATCACTGACTTGAATTTACAATTTCTTAGAACCTTTCAGGATTAGATTTTTTACCTTGATAATCTCTCAGTTGCTCATATACTTAAATATTCTTTGTCCTTTCTAAATCTTACCATTATTGCCTGCAACCAAAGGAGACATGTATCTCTTCTAGACCACTAGAACACATGGCAATATTTGAATGCATAGTAATTTATATCAAATTTTAAAAAATTAAGATGTAGACTTCTCTTTACCACTGAGCATGCTCACAATTATATCACATATTTGCCTACTTATGAAAATAATAAGACTTCCCTGATAGCTCAGCTAGTTAAGAATCCTCCTGCAATGTGGGAGACATGGGCTCAATCCCTGGGCTGGGAAGTTCCCCTGAAGAAGGGAAAGCTTACCCACTCCAGTACTCTGGCCTGGGAAATTCCATGGACTGTATAGTCCATGGGGTCACAAAGAATCGGACATGACTGAGCAACTTTCACTTTTGCTATGAAAATAATGCTAAAATACAGTTGGTATTACAAAACCCATATGGTTGTAACCAGTGTCCTAGAGTTACTTCTGAATATTCTAATAGACAAGTGTCAAGAGGACTGATACTCTTTCATAAGAGAAAAAAAAGCCACACTAAGATTTATTGTCTGACCTCAAATTTAAATCAATTGTAGTGAATTGAATGTCTTTGTATAAACATTTATGTGACTCTTAATAATCTAACGGAGATCTGCAAAAGGTCAAATAAAAAAGATAACCATTATTTTCTCAAATTTATTATTTTTAAGGTTAAGTACCAAATTAAAACCTTGTTTTGTGTTCCCCTTAGTTAGCTAGCAGCATTTCTACGGGAATAAAGTGGACACTGTTTATTTGATTCAGTTATTTATCTTGAAGGGAGAGACAGTTTCAGAAAAATTCTGAAAAGACTATCTTGATGCACTCTGGTTCTATATCATAGATTGAGCAGGTTCATGGAGGAGAATTCTTGGAATTATGTCATATAATCAGAATGTGTATGGGGCTAAGTTCTTAGAATTATGTTGCATTAGAAGATGAATTGACATCTTTTTACTTCTTTCTTGTACAATCAAGTTACAGATATTTACTTTGACTGTATTTACAACTATCCTACTTCATCTTTGTTGAAAAGCCTGTTCCTTCCTTTATGATGAGCAAATTACATTTTGAAACTTCCTCATCATTTAAAGCAAGTACACTCTGAGTGATTATGTATATTGTGTACACAGATCAGGACAGCATTGAGTCTCCAGTGTACAGGTGTGTCAGACAATGTGACAACAAAGGCAGTGGTAATTATAAAAGTTCTATTGGTATATTTTTTTGAATTTCCATTAGAATGATGTATGCTTTTCAACTTGTTATTTGATCAGGATGAAAGGGGTAAGGTAATAATCAAAATCTTTACAGGGCTTGTACTTGATATACTACAACAGAGTACACTTTGTGAGAAGAATATTTCAGGTACTGTATCATCTTTGTTTCTTGTGTCTTTTTTATCCAAGATATTTAATCTGAATTCTGTTTACATATTATTAAATATTTAAAATGTTTATACTTAACGTTTCTGATATTTCAAGGGAAATGCTATAAATAATGGAAAATTTTTGATCCCTTAATAAATTATACAGTAAAAACATGACTAAAATAAATGTCATGGCNCCCCGCCCCCACCCAAAGCAAATGAGTTTTTTCCTCTTCTTCCATATGAATATGAAAATTCACATGAAAGGAAATGCACGTAATAGCTGGCATGTCTGCCTTTTTTCAGAAGCCAAGTCAGCCTACCCTGTCCATTAACTAAAAAGATAGTCACACGGAGACAAAATTAAGTCAGGCTTTTATGCAGGAGCGAATTAGTATTATTACTTTACACCTTTTTTTTTTTCCCAGCAAGTGCTGATTTGGGTTTTTAAGTCCAAGGTCAGGCACACAGAGAGAACAGAGACCAGCAAGGGCCTACCTACCAGCTGGGTGTCCCTGCCCCATTGCATTCTAGAAATGCCAAATTTCAGGCCAAGCCGCAGGTTTGCTGAGTCCAAATATGCAGTTAACAAAGGATCCCTAGCCGACTCACATTCATGTAAAAGTTTGAGACGTACTGACCTCACTGGTATTTAGAAGGCATTGTTTTACATGGAATAAAATACAGATCAACTAGTGATCTTAAGAGGTTCATTTATCCCCCCTCCAAGAGATGAATTTTATTAATAATAGTAAAAATGTGAATAGTCAACTGGCTCTGAGGGCATCTCAGTCAGTGTTCAAATGAAACAAGCGTGATAACTCGATTAAAAGTTCAACTTCTTTACAAGCATATAAAGTTTTGAGTATCAGTGGAGAAAGTTAATAGGGTAGAGATAGTAGTAACTGTCAACTTGTAAGCAAAAGTCAGTTTTTTCCCTAGGTTAATATCTGTCTAGGTACTTGTTGTGTGAATAGGACAGTCATATTTTCCCTATTCAAGGTCATCTAACGTTTGTGAGTATTTACTACAAAGTGTTGCAGTATTGCTATAAAATTTCAAAAATGACTAAGATATGGGTCTTTACCTTCAAGAAACTTACATATTAGTAGAAAAGACAGCATGAAAACAGCCCAATTTGAAAAGGTAGCATAAAGGGAAGACAATTACATTATGGTGTATAAACAAAACACAGGAGCCCCAGAGGTGGGGGCAACCAAAGGAGGGGGAGATGTTCCAGGGGAAGCACATTCTCCCCAGATGCTGAACGGTGGTGGCGAGAAGCCAGGAAGGCAGGAGAGACGGCAGGGCTGGGGGTGGGGGAAGGGTAGGTGGAAAGGGCATCCAGGCTTCAAAGAGCACGTGAGAGGACGCAAAATATAACACGTGATCTTTTCTCTCTACCGAGAGGAAGTCAGATCTTCAATTTCATTGGTACATTCTAATACAATTCTAACATGGATTCCTGGGGTTTTCCTTATTACTATTTCAATTAGTAGCTGCTTTTTATTATCATAAAAAGAAACACCTGATATTTGAGAGAAATGAGCCCATTGCTGTTGTAAAGCACGATCAAAAAAAAAAAAAATCCTTCTAAATCATCCATTTTAACCAAACTCAATTACCCTAAATAAAACCAATTCCATTACTTCTTACAAAATAAAGGACAAGATGACATTGTATTTTTTTAATTACTTTGCTTGAAATATAGATTTAATGACACNAAAAAAAAAACCTTCTAAATCATCCATTTTAACCAAACTCAATTACCCTAAATAAAACCAATTCCATTACTTCTTACAAAATAAAGGACAAGATGACATTGTATTTTTTTAATTACTTTGCTTGAAATATAGATTTAATGACACCCTGCATACCTCCCAAAAAACCCCTCAAACTTTTTGATTAAAACACAAATGAGCAACGTAGGATTTAATTTGTGTATATGTTGAGCATACAATGTTTTCCCATTAATATAGGGGTTTGAAACTCCAGTACTTTGGCCACCTCATGTGAAGGGTTGACTCATTGGAAAAGACTCTGATGCTGGGAGGGATTGGGAGCAGGAGGAGAAGGGGACAACAGAGGATGAGATGGCTGGATGGCATCACGGACTCAATGGACGTGAGTCTGAGTGAACTCCGGGAGTTGGTGATGGACAGGGAGGCCTGGCATGCTGTGATTCATGGGGTCGCAAAGAGTCAGACACGACTGAGTGCTGAACTGAACTGAACTGAAGGAGCAGGTGATTTGAACCTCTTTGTGAACACCCATCCCCTCTCTGGCCTCCTTGAATTCTTGGGGAGGCGCCAGAATTCACCTATGGAAGTAACAGAAAACCTAAGTAAAAATGACATAAACTTTCTTTGTAATCATCTTTACTTTCCCTCCGTGATCAAAGGACAACTGTAGCACCGCCAATTGAATGTGCCTCATCGGACAGTGTCCAAAGTCAGGAGAGGGTCAGCTGCTACTTTCTCTTAAGAAAATATCCCTGGAGGCTCACCAGGAAAGTCTCATTGTCCAGCGCTTCATCAAATGCCCCAGCCTCAGCCACGCACCGGATGGAATTACCACGGCTGCTTTAAACAATCAAGGGTTATCTTCCTGAGGCATGGTGGAAGCCCACCACACAAAGAGCCCCAGATGAGAGTCCTTTTACTCAAAAAGCAGCAGCAGATTTGCTATTCAGAGGACAATCAGCAATGAGCGCACCTGGGAGAATCCGTAATGTTTTCACAATAAAGCACCAGGATTTCTGACAATTTAACAGAACAGGTGAACAGGTGAAATGTGCCTAAGCGCCTTTAAATAGTCTCAATTTTATGGAACACTCGTCTCTCCATACCAACGCCTCACCACTTAGATATTTCTTGGTAGAGATAGTAGACTTAGTGAAGTAACTGTATCTTGAAACACAGGATCTGCCAGAGACATAAAACAAATCTGACTACAAGATTCACCTCCTCTTTTACCTTTCTGTAGGTCTCCCTACGTCCCAGCACTTCATTTGCATTTTTAAAGGAGCTAAAGAATTCACCCAGGCCAGGCTGGACCCGCTGTGCATTCACGGGCCTCGATGCCACTTTCCATGAGTCATCCTTGTGATAAACTTATTAGTGAAAGTGACTGATAAGCATCTGTCTCCTGTTTAAAGGCAAAGAGAGGCAAATCCTTACTTTCCGAAGACAGAAAACTTTTTCAACAGTCTCCCACGGTTGAGAGACCTCCCCCTGAATCTCGCTGTCTGAGATTTCATCACATTCCAAACCTCAATCAGTCCCCGGGAAGGGAAACGAATTTCCGGGACCGACTGAGACTCAGACAGGAGGACAGGTGGGCAACAGGCTCTGCTTCCTTTGCTTCCCCTAGTGTTGGCACTGAAGTCACCTTCAGCAACATCATTTCTTGCATGAGTGAATAAATTCCCTGTTTCCCTGGTCACAAACCTTAATTCCATGCTGAAGAGTTCAGTGTTCCTTATATAAGAAACCCCCACCCAAAAAGATGGTATGGAATACTCTATTCTTAACTGTCCCAGGTCAAGAAGAGCAGGAATAGAGAGTACTAAAACTCCCTGGTTGGACTGAAACCAAAAAAAAAAATCTAAGGTCTCAGATGTCACTCTTGCCAACCATTACTTTGATTCTTCCAGTCCTAGAACATGATCCTCTCCATGTTGAAATAAAGCCTTGGTCTCCAATTCTGCACATTATGATCAACAAAAGGGGAATTTATTTTTTAAATTTAATTAATTGACATGTTTTCAATCAATGAAAAGTTTTCTGCATGATTCGATATTAACAGTTAATAAAAATCTATCCATCGGCGGTGGTACAGGGGAAAAAAACCTCTTCTGAGGTTATAAATCACACAGATAGTGATTGAAGCAGGGCCTGTCATTAGGGTATTAGGGGGAAAATCCATAGATGATGCACAGTCATTCACAGACCATCCACACATGCACGGCCTTCTGTCCTTAAGCTCTAACTCACATTAAGTATCAAATATCGTTAAACTTGACCAAATATTGCTCAACACATAAATTTACAAAAAAACTAAAAACCAATTTGTGGATGCCTGTTATTTAAGACATCCAGCTCACTAATTGCAAAATCTATAGGAAAGTCTGCATGGCATCAAAGCCTTGCTTGATCCTATGAGCAGCTCTAAATGAAAAACTGTCTCTATTACAAGTAAATAAAACACTCAATGCACCGTTCCTGGCTCTAACGCAGTTTCTCTTGTGGGTTTTGAAAATGACCTTCCTGTAAGCACCAAGGACTATAACTTTTTAGATAAAGAAACTTGTTCTATGTCAGATTCATTCCCCTATAGCCCACAGTTTTCAAAAGCAGAGGAAAAAGTAATCCAGAATTAAAAAAAAAAAAAAAGTCCTGTTTCCAGAATGAAGTTCCCTGTCAGCCTGCCTTGGGCCTTAGGTGGAGAAGCAGAGATTAAAGAGTCAGTATTCTTTTTCATGTTTCATCTGCCAGTTTTGTGAATGTAGAAAGAAAACCAGTGGCTATAGCTAAGCACCCAACTGTGGAATTAAGTCGAAAGGGCAGTTCTAGCACACCCCCAGCTTTCCATGCTCTCCACATTAGTGAAGTCGAAAATGATTTTTGAGTTTCTAGCAGAAAGCCCCCCCCACTCCCCGTTCCCCATTCTCTGCAGCCATTGAAGGTAGCTCAAGGGTGGGGGTGGGGGTGCAGGGTGAGCCTTGCCGCAGATGCATCCCCATATCACCATGGCGATAATGAAGCTCTTTGTCCAGCTGTGTGAATGTCCAGTGTGAACTCCCCGATGATCTCACTATTTCCTATTGATTCTATACTTACCTGAATACACCAAGTACTGCAGCTTTTCAATGCATATGCAAACCTCTAAAACGTCNCCCCATATCACCATGGCGATAATGAAGCTCTTTGTCCAGCTGTGTGAATGTCCAGTGTGAACTCCCCGATGATCTCACTATTTCCTATTGATTCTATACTTACCTGAATACACCAAGTACTGCAGCTTTTCAATGCATATGCAAAACTCTAAAACGTCCTTTTGTGCAACACTCTGCTAAAAGACCGCTTTTGAGATGTGTTCTTCATCTCCTCTTCAAACTGCATTAGACTGCTTCCTTCTTTTGAAGGCACAAGTAACTCACTATTTAGAATCTTTGGCTTTGATTTTGTAGAACGGCCCAACAGGAAGAGAGCATGTTCTCTTTTTTCCTCCATATTTCTGAAGGCAAACTTGGACTGATTTGTTTTGATTTACTAAGAGAGTTATTTTCCTGCCACAGACACAGGCTTCCTTTATGTCCTTTCAATCATCAGTCTATCTCTATGGACACAGTTTTCCCCAGGAACACTGAAATCCCTCTGTTGGTCACTGGGTGCAGAGCCATGGTTGTGCACTCTGGCAAGAGCTCGTCNGCTAAGCACAAACCAAGAGACCGGCTGGTTTTTTTAAAAGATAGTCAATTTAGCTGAGCGTCCCATCTTTGGGCATAAAATACATAGGTGATGTAAAAAGTCACATGTTCTAAAACATAAGCGCACCACGTTTTTCTTTGAACTATATTTGCCATTTCCTTCACAATTAGAGGTGGGTGATATTTTGACACTTAGAGACAAAGACAGTCAGATGAACAGGACTGGAATGGTTCCACCAGGAAGATCTAAGTCTCTCCTCATCTCTGATAGCTTCTTCTCACAAATGCAGGGTCAGCCCTGTCCTGCAGAGCACAGTCTGTAACTCAAAGGCATCTGTAGCTTGGAAGGCGGGACGGTGCTCGGGACAGCTTCCTGGTTTTTCTCAGAGCTGAGCCATAGCAGCTGAAAGCAAGACTTCGGAGCTTGAAAGCATGTTCTCGTGCAGCAGCAGAGGCATCCACAGTTATGCCTGGGACCAGCCAAGACCGTAAGGTCATCTGGGAAATTTACACACTCAGCCTCCCTGGTCTTCACGCTCACCCTCCAAAACATAAGACAAGGCCATTTCAGTGTTTCAAGATCCTTAAATAAAAATTAATTCCTGGACTTCCCTGGTACTCTGGTGGTTAAGCATCTGCCTGCCAATGCAGAGGACATGGGTTCGATCCCTGGTCTGGGAAGATCCCATGAACCACGGGCAAGTAAGCCTGTGTGCCACAACTGCTGAGCCTGTGCTTTAGAACCCATGTTCTGCAAGGAAGCCAAGGCAATGAGAAACCCATGCAGTACAACTGGAGAAAGCTGAGCACAGCAGTGAAGACCCAGCGCAGCCAAAAATAAATACTTAGAAATCAAAAAAAAAAAAAAAGACTAATTCTTATTGCCCAATTTTAAGGACATCGTTCTGGAAATGTTATGATGTGATGAGTTCAGTAGGCACACATAAGCTGCTCTACCAAAAAGTTTGGACAGCAAAAAGTAAACTTTGAGATTAATTAAAGAGAAGATGCCAGGTTATGTTTTAGAAGTACTCAGACCATTTCATGGAGTAAGACTAAAAATATGATCCACATGAATATTCCTCTCTCTCTCGGTTTCTTCTCTTTATAGCTTGAGCATGCTGTTTTGAATGTTCTCCTGGGCTCATGGGTTTGTATAAGTATCTATCTCTTTTCAAGGGACAATTAACTATTTTTTAAGGACTTTTGTATCAAATAACTTTGTGTATGTGTTTTTAGACATGTCCTACTATTTGCAACACCATGGACTGTAGCCCACCAGGCTCCCCTGGACTCGATGGGACTATCCAGGCAAGAACACTGGAGTGGGTTGCCATTTCCTTCTCCTGGGGATTTTCCTCACCCAGGGATCGAACCCGTGTCTTCTGCATTGGCAGGCAGATTCTTTACCGCTGAGGCATCGGCAAAGCCCATATCAAGTAACTTACATCATGCTTATTTCTGTTTTTCTCCAAGAAAGGGATTTTGTAAAATAGACTAAAATAGTCTCTCATTTCTCTCCATTATTTAAAGCTAGAATCCCAAAATAAAAATAACAGCCCTGGATTAGTGAGAATCGAGAAAGTTTTTGTGTTTATCAAGTTGTCTAACTTACTACGAACTAAAAATCCCTTTCAAACTGGCACCAAGGTGGCTTTTCTTCTTGAGCTGATTAGAACCACATGAGCTCAGGAAAAGCTGTCAGATCCTGCCTCTGGCACAGCTGGAATGATCCAACTGATTTGCTAGTATGATTTTTTTTAAAAAAAGGAAACTTCATCCACAAATCATACATTTATGTTCTAGAGCCTCAAGCAAAAATTATTCCTTGTTCATTTTAAAAGCAGCAAAATTCCACTGTGACCTCTTTTATAGGTCCTCTGGAAAAACAAAAGCACTGGGGTGATCTTGTGGTCAACATCTCATATAGTAGGAGCTAACTGTCCCTTAGACAGCAAAGAGATAAACCAGGACATCAACCTAAATGTAACCCTAAAGGACATTAACCCTGAATATTCCTTGGAAGGACTGATGCTGAAGCTGAAACTCCAACACTTTGGCCACATGATGCAAAGAGCCGACTCACTGGAAAAGACCCTGATGCTGTGAAAGATTCGGAGACTGCAATGGCAACCCACTCCAGTACTCTTGCTTGGAAAATCCCATGGACGAAGGAGCCTGGTAGACTGCAGTCCATGGGGTCGCTAGGAGTTGGACATGTCTGAGTGACTTCACTTTTTTCACTTTCATGCATTGGAGAAGGAAATGGCAACCCATTCCAGTGTTCTTGCCTGGAGAATCCCAGGGACGGGGGAGCCTCGTGGCTGCCATTTATGGGGTCGCACAGTCAGACATGACTGAAGCAACTTAGCAGCAGCAGCAGCTGGGAAAGACTGAAGGCAGGAGAAGAGGGCGACAGAGAATGAGATGGTTGGATGGCATACTGACTCATTAAACATGAGTTTGAGTAAATTCTGGGAGATAGTGAAGGACAGGGAGGCCTGGCGTGCTGCAGTCCATGGGGATGCAATGAGTTGGATACGACTTCACTGACTGAATAGGAGCTAACTCAGAACCAGTCGTATCTCCAGTTATCTAGATTCCCATAGACATATGTGGGGTGTCATTCAGAAAACACTGATCCTCAGGAAACAGTCATGATCTAACACCATGCTAGAATGTCTCCCTTTTCATAATTCTGTTTGTCAGGCTGGCCCAGAGCAAATCAATGGATTAAGTCAAACTAATCTTCTTGAGCTGACGGTGATAGGCCCTGGATGTGCTCTGTGGTGTTGACCATATTAAGTAAAGGCACTCAAGTAGCTCCTGATACCCCAGAACCCTCAGGGGTCCCCTCCTTCCCAGCCTTTTCACCACCACTTCCTCACTAAGCCTACCTGGCCTGCCTGTCTCTCACTGAAGTCTCTCTTTGCCAGATGGCCCTTGGCCTGGGTGATAAATAATATCATGTAATCATGGATCCTAATAAAGTTGTATTTATCTTCTCAGGAAACACAGATGCACCTTATCAGATCCAGAGTCATGCTGCCTGAACCCAAAAAGGTGACACCACATCAGTCTTTTAGTAAATAAAGCCTTTCCGTCCCTTCACAACACACGCATGGGGCCCTCTCCCAAGGCTGATGATTCGCTGGTCATGCATTCCAGAAAGAAGATTTTGCTTCTTTAAGAAAGTATTATTAGGAAGGGGGTGATGATCTTATGTTGATTCTATGAATTCTCTCTTGGCTTTATAATTTTTGTCTCACTTTGCTATGCACTGCCTGGGGCTTCCCAGGTGGTGCTAGAGGTAAAGAACCCACCTGCCAATGCAGGAGACATAAGAGACGTGGGTTCAAGCCCTGGGTCAGGAAGATCCCCTGGAGGAGGGCATGGCAGCCCACGCCAGTATTCTTGCCTGGAGAATCCCACGGACAGAAGGTTGCAGAGAGTCAGATATGACCAAAGCTCCTAAACAACGACAAAGCACTACATGTGGAATACTTTTCTTTTTTTAATTTTTGCATGCTTTGGGTCAAATTCTAGTCCAAAATCCCCAGCCAGGCTGAGCTGGGCTGGCCTAGCATCTCAGTGTTTTCTTCATGTGACTCTAAAAAGGGGACTTTTAGGCTCTTTGCCTTTATTAAAACGTGTAGGACCATTTGAAATAAGCCCTTATTCCAGATACACAGCAGGAAGAATTATACACCAACCACTGATTGGGGTTACTCTAAGTTTTCTCTGTGAAAATAGTGGGCAGAATTTCATAACCCATCGTTCCTCTATTAATAGTTAACCAGGCTGAGAGGATCTGAATAAAAGCACATCTTGTTGCATGCAACAATGGTTTGACAGAAGAGCTGTATGGCAGAGTCAGTATTTTACTGCTTTCGGCTCCACTACGCAGTTTTGTAGCTGGGGAAGCCATGCATGCGGAATGGCAGAACTTACAATTGCCTACAAAAGGAGAGAACAATCCTACCTGTGGAGCCTCGTCACCAAGAGAAGGTGACAGTTCCGGGTTTTAAAAATACCCTAAACTGTAGAATAGTTTCAGAAAAGGACTCATCGCTCTTTGAAGCACTCATCAAAGCAAGCCATTTTCAAGCAACTGTTGAAACATAAGTATTAAATTTTACAACCATCCATTTGGTGTATTTTGCGACCAAAAAAAAAAAAAAAAGGAGAATAGGAGGAAAGCATTGAAGTTTATGTGTTTATGGATAAAATATGTGGAGGTTTGATATTTGATCACTTTCAGAGCCAGGAAGAGTGGCTCAGACACAACGGGAAGAGCTTCCACAGCCTTAAACACAGCTCTTTTCCAAAGTGACTTCCCTTTACCCATCCACACCCCCTCCCCCCAAAAAATCAAAATGTACTTCATGAAACTATTGTATATGAAGCACTTATTAGCCATAATTAAATGGACAATATGAATTTACTACGTCTTTAGGACTCTGGCTTGTTCTGGTTTAGAGCAAGATGATTAATGCAAATACATATTACTTGAGATAACCATTTAGCAGCTAATTTAGCCAAATTTATTACAGCAGTTAGAGGTTTTTCATTTTAGCAGACGGAGACAAGGACATGCCAAAAGTGGGCAGCGTGGACGAGTGCACACTGCCCTCTAGTGGCCAGCCAGCTGGCGCGCTGTTGGGGGGAGCGCAGTCACTAAGATTCCTGTCCAAGCGATAACAGCAGGTTGTGCACGTTTCCGGCATCCTTTTAAACCCTTCCCATCCATAGCACTTTATTCCAGGGGCTGATTTACTGCACTTTCTCCCCTTTTACTAGCTCAGGAGGACCCAGATACAAATCAAATCCATTTCAACTTGGCAAGATTTTGGTTAAAGTATCACTTTTAACATCTGCATTTTAAAGCTCTCTTTCCGTGGGTATTTAATGGCACCGTTTCACATTACTGATTGTTTTTACTTGTTCCTTCATTTGGGGCCATATTTCAGAGTCCGTGCGGAGCTGTCGCTCTGTTTAGCTCTAGGCACGTCAATCCTGTGCCTCCCTTAGGCCAGCCTTTCTCTCTGACTTGGTAAGGGAATGTATTTTGTTCCAAGGTTCAGCAAATTCTCCCCAGAATCTCCCAACTGACCCATGGAGATTTAGTTCATGCTATAAATTCTGTTCAACAGGATCAAAAGGCACCGATGTATAAGGACACAGGTTGAGATGGCTCGCACTGAGGTGAAATGATCAAAGACAGAGGGGGAAAGCATCTTCGGAACCATTCAGATATCCAGAATCGCAGAGGGGGCTGCCTCGAAGCCATGAATAAATCACATTCATATTTGCCTGTGGCCCCATCTGACGTCAAACCCTCCCTTGACAACATCCACGCCGCATTAAGCGTTCTGTGAGCCAGCAAGATCTGCAGTCCTGTTATCCTTCCTTTCACACCATGACTGCCCCAAATGGAATCAAGTCTGCTACAAACATAGTAACCCTAGCTCCAGAGCTGCCGCTCCATTGAATTGGTGATTTTATTTGTCCTACTAATGGCATTCTACATTAAGCATACAGAGGGGCACCCCTGACTCGGTGCGGGACCTCCTCTTTCTAAGCTTCAGATTTTGCAGAGATGATGATCATTTCATCCCAGTCTTCACATGCAATGCCTTGTTTTGTTTTGTTCACTAGTGCTGAATAAGGGCCAGTGTGTGACCAAGTACTACCGCTGGATGCAGAAGAACGGAGGCTACATTTGGATCCAGTCTAGTGCCACCATAGCTATTAACGCCAAGAACGCAAATGAGAAGAACATCATCTGGGTGAACTACCTTCTGAGGTACATTTCCAAATTCTGTCTCATTCCTGTCTCAGTTATAAAACATAAAGCCTGATGGTTAATAGCTGACATGTTGTATTATCTTTTGACAGTATCTGGTGTGGAATTGTATGAAAATTCTGCTTTTCTTTCCCCAAGAGTCAAAGACATGGGAAAGGATCAAAGTTATGTCAGTAGGGACTTCCAGGGCAGACCTGTGAACTGTTCAACACTTCTTGGTCAGCCAACATTTGGGTGGCTTTGCAGAAGTTGCTTTGGTTTCCCCACAATCATTCAGGCCAGGTAAAGAACACAGATGTTTGCCTCCAGTGGAAACATTCAAAAAGCATCTCCTCCTCCCCGACACACTCTCATACCCATGCACTCCAACCCCTGCAAAAATGGTGTGAAAGGGGATGGGGAAGAAATGGCAGAGTTCATTATATTCCTCTTGTATCCCATCCCTTTGAAGCCCTGAGCATATTACATAGGGTTAGAGTCCTCAAGCACTCAAGTGTAGGTAAGTGAAGGGAGTCACTTCACCAGAATCGGGACAGTTTCAATATACAAATGAAGGAGTCCTCTTTTGCCTGCTGTGTGATCTCAGGCAAGTGTGACTGCTACTTGAATGCATCCTCAAATTTATACCCATTAATGCAGCCAAGCTCAACAGCTTCCTGAATTCCAGTGTGCAACACCATTCCTCTCTCCTTCCTCAAATGCTTGCTGCCTATGCATTCAGACGAGCACCAGGGTAACCAAGACGAAGAGCCTGGGTGGTCTGCATCTGGGGACAAGCTGTCTGAGATCTTCTCCACCAATCCTGCTAGGAAATTTTCCAACTGCCCAGCCTGGCTCCCTCCCACCACCGTCATTCCAGTCTTTGGTTTCTCTTGGCCTAAAGCCACCAAGCAGGGCCCACACATGGCCTTAGGAGGTGAACTGCCAGTAGGTCTTCTGAATGGAAGTTGTTGCCCTTTGGCTGATGATCTTAACAGGGAGTACCCGAATCCCGTTTTCCTTTGAGACTGAGAAGCTGAAAGCCGTGGCTCATCAGCACACTGACCCTTCAGTGTGTTTGCCTCCACTGGTGACTTGAAGGCATGAATGTGCTTGCTCCCAATAGCATATTAATCAGGCCCTAATGATTATTGTTCTAGAGAGGGCTTTAATGCGTACCACTTAGAAGAGTCTTCATTCATCTACTTTCTTTTTCCTTTTTTTGACCTCTTCTACTCTACATTAAGTCTCTCTAAAGGTAAAAGTATGAGTATTTAATGGGGCTTTCTCTAAAGCCTACTTTTCATGCAAACTATGCTCTATGATACACCCAAGGTGGGTTTTGCTTTCAGGGAATTCTTTTACTTAGAGGTTTATGGAATAGTCACTCTTGGCAATGCAGAAGGTTATAAAAACTCACATGCCAAAGAAAAAACAGATTAAGGTATTGCGGCATTGATGTTCATTGGCTAGGCAAAAATGGTGTTGTGACAGGGAGATCCATTATTCTTAAAACTTAGATGTTAGTGGGACTTCCCCGGTCCATGCTGCAACTAAAGATCCTGGGTGCCGCAACTAAGAACCAGCACAGCCAAACAAACAAATAAAAATAAATATTAAAAACATTAGACATTAGTAAGAGGGACACAGAAGTCTGAAAGATGGCTGTCCCCCAGCGGCTGGAACCTCGGGAGCTAAACTCATCCCATGGTTGTTCACCAGATTCAAGGAGATTTCTTCCCATGTGGATCTTACAGCCTCATCAGCCTCATGACTTCCTACTCTGCCCCCAAACAGAGGGAGGGGGGAGGGTTAGGAAGAGGTCAGTCTGTGCTACTCTGGACCGACACTCTCGGTCCAGATGAGGATCACACGGTACAGGCTCACGAGCACTGGTTGCTCCTGTTCCACCCAGTTCCATCTGGAGAGAAAGGAAGCAAGTTGGGTATCAAAGACCAGCCTCCTGGCTCATAAAGCCTGAAGACTTCCTGAAGGCTCCCCGTGGGTTCACTATTAGAAGACTGTCCGTCGGAGGACAAGTAACTTGTGAAACCTTCACGGCAGCTGGACCACAGGAGGCTGAAAAAGATGAGCTCCAGCGAGAGGGAGGACCCCCAATCAGCCACCCACCAGGATCACTTCCTCGCCTGGAGGTCTGCAAAGACAGGCCTTGGCCAGACAGCAACTACTAAAGTTGGTTTTTCCCTCCCATTTTCTTATCCTTTGCTCCTCCCCGAGCAGTATTTTCCCGCTCCCTCTCCTAGCCAGAGTCCCTCACTTCTGGGCCCCCTCTAGGCTTGCAGTTCCCTGTTCTGAAATTACTTCAGTCATTTCCTCCAGTCTTCTTCCTATGCCCTTACAACACGTGGTAGAATCACGGAGACTGCGTAAGGGTTAAGGCCACCTTCCCACCTTCGGCTCAGCTAGAGAAGGCTCTGCTGCTGACGCTAATTCACACTAAGGAGTAAATGCTAAATGCCTGATCATTTATCTTAGAGAATTAATGCCACCCCACCCCCCACCCNGGTAGAATCACGGAGACTGCGTAAGGGTTAAGGCCACCTTCCCACCTTCGGCTCAGCTAGAGAAGGCTCTGCTGCTGACGCTAATTCACACTAAGGAGTAAATGCTAAATGCCTGATCATTTATCTTAGAGAATTAATGCCACCCCACCCCCCACCCGGGGGATATTGGCAATTGTAGAGCAGTTACTGAAACAGTGCCTCTTTGATATAGGAATTTCACTAGAAATGAGCTAGGGAGCCAGTAATCATCAATGGTAGGTGTCTGGCTGACTGGCCATGATATCAACAGGAGGACAGAAGAGGGCATTCTCCATTTGGAGGAAAGAGGCTTTCCTTGTACCTTCAGATTTTGGTAGCCTATCCTGCCTGGGTGCTGGGCTGGCCTTGGAGTGGCATTTCATGAAGGTGGCTAGCTCAGACTGACCAAACACACTCTCTTTCCCAGGCGAGGCATTCTTCTGAATTAAAAATGGAACAAAAATGAAGCACTTTTGTGCAGATGGGGTTAGATCTATTCTGTTGGGGTCTCTCTCACACTGGGACTCTCCCCACTGCAATCAGATTTCAGCTAACAAGCCACAGGTGTACACCACATGAGCAGATGAAAATGTGATTGTAATGGGTGTGTTGACAGTTCAGTAGCCATAATCCATGCAGCCCAAGGCGCACCTGTGCATCNAAAAAAAAAAGGAGAGAGGATAAAAATTATGAAATTGGGGGCTGAATCAGGAGGAGAAACAATACTTATTGAGCATCTGTTTACATCCAACATATGAAAAAGTTATTTGATTAGAAAAAGAAAAATATGGCTAGAGTGCAGTGTATTATTATATTACTGCTATAATTCAAGCCTTGTGTGTGTGTGTGTGTGTGTGACAGAGAGAGGGGCAGTTGGATGTACAAAAATATCAAGTGAGGTATTTCATAATCTTGAAATCTACTAAATATTTGAAGGGTATGACTACCAGCTCATTGTCTTTCACATTTGAAATATAAAGATGTAGAAGCAGGCAATACCTAAAAAAACTTACCATTCCTAAAATTCTGTGATTTCACAATTCTGAACATAAAAATAGCTGCTTTTAAAATGCTATCATATGTTTGAGCTGATGACTTCTTGAAAGCAGAAAATGCCTGGGTCCAGCAAAGGAAACAGAGGCTTGGCCTAAGGGCTAAACAAATAAGTATGTTGAGACCATAGGTAAAGTCAAAGGGTCAGGCTCCTAGGTAAGACACAAATCTACTTCTGCTGCCTCAAGGTAAGCCTGGGGCCCAGACAGTTAAACACCCACTTCTCCAGGGACAGCCAAACTTAAAAAAGATTGGCAGATCTCAAAATTGGATAACAAGTAAGTAGACCAAGCAGGAAGAACCAGCACTCCAGAAGTCAGCTCACACTTGGTGAGCGACCTTCTGATTAGTGAGATGAGTAACAACAGGAAATATTTGTTTTAAAACTGCATCAAGATCACTGAAAAATAAAAATTAGGTGCAGGCATTCACAATTTATTATAACTTGTTAAAACTTGGACATTAGAATTATCTGTGTGCCTTTACTGACCACATGTAAGTGACAGACTACAGGGAAGCCTGACAAAACAAATCAATACATAAGTAAATCAATAGGTCTGATGTAGATAATTTGCCAACACCATTTTGTCCCAGATGCTTCCAGTGGGTGCATAGTTTATTCCTTCAGTTAGCAACAAAGCCATGAGGTTGGACCAAACCTAGACTATGTAAGAAATGAGTGAAACTGTGATTAGTGAGTAAAACAAAGTGAGTAAAGGAGAGTGAGGTATGAGGCAGCTTGCTGCCACAGGTAGAGGAAGGTACCAAGTCATGTAGACCTAGAGAGAGTAGNACCTAGACTATGTAAGAAATGAGTGAAACTGTGATTAGTGAGTAAAACAAAGTGAGTAAAGGAGAGTGAGGTATGAGGCAGCTTGCTGCCACAGGTAGAGGAAGGTACCAAGTCATGTAGACCTAGAGAGAGTAGGAGTTTGATTTCAGAGAAGCTTAGGTCAGAGGCTATTTCAGTCATCTTGCTATTGGATGATGGTGGTTTGATTAGGGTACTAGCCATGGAAACTGAAAGATACATATGAATTGGAAGTGTATTCTAACTTTTAATTATTGGAGTTTGTATGTGCATGTGTGTATGTCTGTGTGTGTGAGTTTTATAGTGGGATGAAGAATCAGTGAGGACTCAAGAATGACCTCTATGTATTTGGCTTGAACAACTAGGCATATAGTAATGATATTCATCAGTTCAGTTCAGTCACTCAGTCGTGTCCGACTCTTTGCGACCCCATGGACTGCAGCACGCCAGGCTTCCCTGTCCATCACCAACTCCCAAAGACTCAAACTCATGTCCATTGCTTCAGTGATCTCATCCAACCATCTCATCCTTTGTCATCCCCTTCTCCTCCTGCCTTCAATCTTTCCGAATATCATGGTCCATCAGTTCAGTTCAGTCACTTAGTCATGTCTGACTCTTTGCGATCCCATTAACTGCAGCATGCCAGGCCTCCCTATCCATCACCAACTCCCAGAGTCCACCCAAACCCATGTCCATGGAGTCGATGATGCCATCCAACCATCTCATCCTCTGTTGTCTCCTTCTCCTCCTGCCCTCAATCTTTCCCAGCATCAGGGTCTTTTCCGATGAGTCAGCTCTTCACATCAGGTGGCCATAAAGCTTGGATTAAGGGAAAATGTACAGCTGTTTCAGTCCTGAGAAGTTTGAGAAACTTCTTAGACATCACAGTGAAAATGTCAAGAAAGTGATCAGTTATATAAACCCAGAGCTCATTGGAGGGATTGGGATTAGAGATTTGGGATTCATCAGTATACAGATGTCATTGAAAGCCACAGTATGAAAACATCTGTGGAGAGATTATAGATAGTCTTTGAGACCAGCAGTTAGAGGTCAACAAAGCAAGAAAAGTCAGCAATAAAGGCCAAGAATGAGTGGTTATAAAGAAGCAGAGTATAGCATTATGGATGCCAAAGCACAGTGTGTTTGAAGAAGTGGGGAACTGTCACCTATGTGACTTATTAGACAAATAACACGAAGACAGAAAAATGATCATTTTGCTTGGCAACCTGGTGACCTTGGTAAGAGTTTATTCAGTTAAGGAGGGCAAGTAGATTGGAAAGAGCTGTTGAGTTAGGTGCTTTTGATGAGCAGAATACCTGCCTTGCATGCATGCTCAGTCCTATCTGACCCGGCAACCCCATAAACTGCAGCACGCCTGACTCCTCTGTCCATGAGATCTTCCAGGCAAGACTACTGCAGTGGGTTGCCATTTCTGACTCTTTGGGATCTTCCCAAGCCAAAGTTCGAACTCACATCTCCTGCATCTCCTGTACTGGCAGGCAGATTCTTTACCATTGCACCACCTGGGAAGCTGATGGGATGAATAAACCTTATTAAAATGTAACAGTATTCTTAACATAGAAATGTTACCATTTTAACTCATACTGAAATGTATGCTTGATTTCATGACTACCACACTATAGGATTAATATATAATTAATTGCTTCATAGCAGTTAAATTAAAAAGAAAGTGGTGAGAATCTATAAGAATTAGCAAATAATTTGTGAGTTTTTAAAATGCTTTAGGGAAATATGACTTAATACTTAGTGTTCCAAATGGCACTGCTCTTATAAGCAGTAAGTATGACCTTC
This sequence comes from Neotragus pygmaeus, assembly GCA_006410875.1. Lineage (NCBI taxonomy): Eukaryota > Metazoa > Chordata > Mammalia > Artiodactyla > Bovidae > Neotragus > Neotragus pygmaeus. Next base: position 183,257 of record SJYV01051784.1, read on the forward strand.
TGGCTATGATATTGAAAAATTAAAAAAAAAAAAAAAAGGAAGAACAAAGTAAACTTTTTTAAAGGCTTATTTTCAAATGTCACCATAGCAATACATTATTGATTTTCGCATCTAAAATTAATGCTTTTATTTATAAAGTATTTTTTAACTCTGAGTAACATAATATATAACTTTGCTTTAAGAGATCACTTTAAAGACTTACTGAGTTTGAAGGAACCCAATTAAGTGTGTTCTGTGTGTCTTTTCATTCTGCCCTTAGCAAGACTCACAATGTGAGTTCTGTTCTACTTGCTATCAAGGGAAACCTCATAGGAACCCAGAGAACACTGCCTGCTGGAAAAAAAAAAAAAAATGAGCTCATTTCTTCATAAAGTCTCTGGCTGTGGCCAAAGAGAACACAGCATCCGTTTATAGAGTCTCCTAATTGGCACTAGGCCATTGTAAAGGCTTGCACTTCTTTACTGGCAAACGCAGCTCATTTTTATTTGTGCTCTCCAACAGATTCAGCTACCAATGCTCACAGATTTGGATTATGAAAAATTATCTAGGCAAGTAAAAAGAATTGAAATATGAGACAGCTTGGTAGCTTGGCAGGAAGAGGGAGGGAGGCCCAAACTACATGGAAGAAGGAGCATTTTGTGAAAATGAACAAAGCTCCATGTTCTCCCTTGAATAATAAAAACACTCATCCACATACTAACATGACACAGGGATTTTATTATCAATTGTCACACATAGTGGTTTTATTAGCACATATTCAAGACTAAGCTAATTTAAAAGCACTTGAAATCTTAGGCAGATGTTTTTAAATGAAAAAAAAAAAAGTTCAAAAAGCTCTGCATCATATAAAATCTGCTATAAATAATATAAGGCTCAGCTCTTCCTTAGTCTTGAAGCATATCCATTTACATATGAGCTGCCCATACTAGGCAGCATCATTCTCTAGGGCAACAATGTTCCTTGGTCTGTCAGAATTTTATGACATGCATTTTCTCTTTTGCCTAATTTTAAATTCCTAGTCCATTTCATGTTGTAATACATCTCCTCCCACACATGATTCCTATCAGATGTTCATTTAGTTCCTCTTAAAATTAAAGAAAATATCACTTTGAAAAACTGGAATTCTTCACTAAAGCTCAACATTAAGCATACTCCAAGACCTCAACTTTTCACTCCTAAGTATAGACCCCATAGAAAAAACTATGTACATTCACCAAATGACATGCACTAAAATCCATGTTATGAATAGCAACACTGTTCATAAAAATACACAATTATACATGACCTAACTGTGCCCAAATCAAGAATGAAATTAAAAAAATTATCACGCAATGAAAACTACTACAATGACAGTGAATGATCTAAAACTTCATGCAACAACATGGAGAAGTCTTAAGAACAGACTGTTGGGCAAAAGATGTAAAATAACAGAAATTATAGTGAATACTTTCATCATGTAAACTGTTAGTACTTTATCCTGACTAGAAAGCAGAAGAGTGATTACCTCTAATGGGGTCTAGTGAGTAGAAGGGGATATAAGGGACTTCTGAAACTATCATTCTTGGGTTGTTCACCTGGGTGCTGTTTACACAAATGTGTTCAGTTTGTCAAAGTCCATCACAATGTATTGTTAAGATATAGTCACATTTTTGTACTGATTTAATAGGTAAGTCATAAAAAAAAAAAGTTTACATGAATGTTGGCTGAGGTGGAACAGAGATAGCTCAATAACAAGTGTAGGAGACCAAGTTCTTGTTCATAGATATTATCTACCTCTTACTACCAGCTGAAATTTGGCTATGTGACTTGCTCTCATCAAGGAAATATGAGTGGAGATGAGCACTGCTTCCAGTCCAAGTATTAAGAGCTAGTGTGGGGTTCACAGTCACGGCTCTTCCCTCTGCCTCAAGACTGAATCCTAGAAAGAAGAAAACACAGGAACTACAGGCAACTAGTGTCAGATATGCAACAGGAGGAGAAAAGTGTCCTTGTGAAAAGTCATTGAGACATTATCCTGAATTACAAGGTTTGAGTAAAACGGTTGGGTATTTTGGACTACTGTAAACACAAAGAACAAAATTATTTCTATCGTGCCCTGTATACTCTACAGAGTTTACCTAATTTAATGTTTCAGATAATCTTCCAGACCTGAACTAGTACTCTTGTCTCACAGATTTCCTTAGGCATTGTCAAAGCTCTGTAGGTCTCCAGATTTTATCTACCCACACAGAGACCATAAACCCTCATGTTCCATTCAGCTCAATACATTATTTCCAATAAATACTGAAGTCCACTGGGCCAAGGAAAGCTCAGTCAGCTCATAATGACATTTTCTTGGTTGAAAATAACTGTAGATCCAGCAAGATTTGACCCCCAGTAGTTTTTCTACACTAAGTGGTATTCTTGGACTTAACAAATTTATGTAAGGGAGATACCAGCAACAGGCTAGGTCAATCAGATTTTCTCTTCCAAAAATTGGAAATCTAAAAAAAAAAAAAAACACACACACAAAAAACAAAAAACCTGGAAGCTCTTGAAAGTAAAAATAAAAGTGAACTAAAAATTGCATAATATCCTCAAGCCTTGGTTATGAGCTACCCTCATTTCCTCTTAATAAATTCACCTATTTTTCTTGGAAGCCAGAGTGAGTTTGGTAGCTTAAAACCATGACAACTAACTATCAGAAACATTTGTGTCCCTGGATATATGAAATAATAGATCACTAAACAGAGACCCTGTGTTTCTGAGGTGAACATAAAAATAATGCCTTACTTCTCAAAGTTACTTCTGTGCTTTTTAGTTCCTGGATTTTTTTTTTTTCCTAGAAAGGTGATTTTTATTGGAAACAGATGCACAAAGTGACTTTGCCCAAGAATCTCCTGAAGTTTTAGGGTTAATTTTAAATTGCAACATTTCTAAGCAGATTTTTAAAATGAATTAAGAGAAAATAAATAAAAAACATGGTTGGGTCAAGTTTTTGGTCTTATAATATGACAAGAGAATTCTCCAGAATATGTATGGAAATAGTGGTTTATTTTCCGTGTCACACAGACACTGGAGAAGGCAATGGCATTCCACTCCAGTACTCTTGCCTGGAAAATCCCATGGACAGAGGAGCCTGGTAGGCTGCAGTCCATGGGGTCTGGAAGAGTCGGACACGACTGAGGGACTTCTCTTTCACTTTTCACTTTCATGCACTGGAGAAGGAAATGGCAACCCACTCCAGTGTTCTTGCCTGGAGAATCCCAGGGACGGGGGAGCCTGGTGGGCTGCCATCTCTGGGGTCGCACAGAGTCGGACACAACTGAAGCAACTTAGCAGCAGCAGCACAGACACCAGTTTGTTCTATAAACTATTTCCTAAGAGCAGGAAAGTGGGAGCTATTTCTTATGTATTATCCACAGAACTGATGCACAGAGAAATGGCATTTTGAATAGAGCTAATCACTTACATTTGAGTAATAATGGTAGGCAAGTAAGGAAAAATGGGGTTACAATAAAGGAGAACTTAAATAATAATACTTTTCCAAGTTTGAATAACATTCTCTAGGCAATGGTAAACTGGAGAAAGTTTTCGAACATGGGATAATATAATGAAAATACTATTTCAGTCATGCATAATATATTAAAACATGGAAAATCTTGTTAGCAGACCAGTTAGCAGGGTTGTATAAGAAGATAAAGTACTGAACTATGACATCAATGGAAAATGGGGATATATGTATATATATGAAGAAAAGCTGGACAAACAATCTACACAATTTGGAAACTGATAGGAGTAATGAGATTTGGAAAGGTCTAACATGACTCGGTTTTAAAAAACAAAATATCTTGATAGAGATGAAAATGTTATGGGTGAGTTGGTTTGGGAAGATAATGAAAGATGATAGAACGAATAGCCAAGGCTGAAGGTCAATGCAAGATCCATAAAATACAGGGCTCAAATATCACATATTCAGTGTTTCTGTTTTTTCCAATGTATTAAAAATAACAAAGGATTGTACAGATATAGTTAGAAAGTATGAGGAAATTTAGAACCACCCTCCCACCCCCACCCCACCGTGAAAATCATGGCTTAGAGAATAAGACAAGTTACAGACTGGAAGATCATGCAAATATCATTTTTGACAAAGCACTTGTAGCGAGATTAAATAAATAACTCTCAAAACTCAAGAAACATAGTTAATGCAAAAAGAGTTATCAAAATAACTAGCACGTGTATATGGACACAAAGGAAGATGGCTGAAATAGGCAACTGGGCTTGTTAAAAAAGTAAGAATAGCCAGGAGAGTAAACAGACGGTATCCAAATAAATTTAACATGGGATGGGCTTTGCTCCTATATTTTATGATTATTTATGATCAGTTGATTATCTGAATGGATCTGTTTTTCAGTTGAAAGGAGACAATAATAAATCATAAGTGAATAATTTTTTGTCAATTTTGTTCAAAATGGAGCCCATGAGTACCTCTTGGACTTCAATTGGTTTTACAATTTTAAAGAATCTTATTCTCAGCTTTTCTTTGTGTGAGTTTAAAAATAACTCATCTGCTTGAATTTCATAAGAAAAAGGACAACCACAACAAAATCCACAGTGACAATATCATGCGACTTGAAATGGGAACCACTGATCTGGAAAGACAGAAAATCTACATTTGAAAGATGCTCATAACAAACTAGATAATCTCAAATAAATTTAAATCTCTTTGGGCCTCAGTTTACTCATCTGAAAAAAAGCATTTGAACTAGATAAGCAGTTCTGACCTTTACAATATCACATGCAGGGTGTGTGTGTGTGTCTGTCTGTGTGTGTGTACCTTAGCTTCCTAGGTAGGACTCAACACCAGATCTGAGTTAGAACTCTGGGATCTATCTTTTCAGTAAGGAGCCCTATCGATGCTGAGGCAGAAGGTCTTTGCATCACACTTAGAGAAACAATGGACTGGATAGAAGGTCCCTACCTCATGCAGCTCTAATATTCTATGACTTAGTCAGCATCTTTCATTTTGTTCTTCCCTGCTTTTTAGCAGTGCAGACCAGACTATTAGAGTTGTCCTTTTTCATATCAGAAAGGCAGCAAGATTACTAGGGTTTCCCTTAGATCTGTATTTTCCGTGAACAACACAGATAACCACAGACATCCCAGAAAGAGCTTACTTTTCAAAACTGCGTTCACATAGGATATCTTTTACCATGTAGCCTCACCTTCTCTATAATTTTTATAATTCAAATAGGCCTTTTAAACCACAAGTGATCTTTAAGGAGTCACCTTTTAGATCATCTCCTCAAAAAGATATAAACTCCTAAGTACACGATGGAATTATATGATATAAATGAAAACTAATGATATCCTTAAATGGTATTTAGGCAAATCAAAAGGTCTACCAAAGAAAATTATGTTTGACCTTTAGTTTCAATTTCTTATGTAATTTCATCCTGTTGTTTTTTCAATAATAAAGAGAAAAATTACATTTAAAACATGTTGATATTTAGTTAAGGGAATTCAACTACTGATTCTAAAAGAAGGCTTTAATTTTATTTGAAGAGTAAATTCTAGATGATTAATCCACCCTTGACTTAAAAAATGCAAATGTTTCCAATAATAATGATAATTGGCATGCCAGCAGATGACATTTGCTTTGAGAATATTAAAGTTCTCTGAGGAAATATGGGTATAAACATTCAAAATTAAACTTTGAGATAATTAATTGTATTAACCTTAAATGAATAATAAATTACCAGAAATAAAAATAATCTTTAAGTGCTAGAAAAATCAAAATAATAACATTCATTTATGCTGCTCAAATATACATACTGTGTAGAAAGATCTTCAAGCAGAGGGCTGATATCTCATATTCCAAACAAAATCAGATAAGAGTAGTAAATTAGAATTCATGTTCTTTTCCTTCCAAATAGGTTGTTTGGGGCCAGAAATTTCCATGCACTGAGGCCCACTTTCTTTATCTATAAAATAGGGACAACTCTGGACATATTAGCAAGTCTCTCTCTGCCAATCCTCAAATTAAATGAGGGTAGTGTAATTTGAAGTGGCTCAGTGGCTACAGGGTTTTCCAGATGGCTCAGTGGTTAAGAATTCATCTGCTGATACAGAGCATGCAAGAGACAAGAGTTTGATCCCTGGGTTGGAAGTTCACCACTTCAGTATTCTTACCTGGAAAATCCTAGGAAAGAGTAACCCAATGAGCTACACAGTCCATGGAGTCACAAAGAGTCAGACATGACTGAGCAACTGAACATGCACAGTGTAACTACAGACCTCTTTTAACTCTAATGTTCTAATATTTAAATTGTGGTGCTTGAACACTTTAATATTCTCTTCACATTGTCTAAATGTGAAAACATACTCTCTGTTACTAATCTAAAATGTTCTATTTGGAAACAAATAGGAAAAAAAGACACATTTCTGGTTTTACTTAGTTACAGTAATAGAGCAGGCTTTGTTTTTTACTTTTAAAATATTTGTTGTTTATCTTCTGTGATCTTCTGTAAACTTTCTCTAAGTCACAGATTGGAAGATCCTTTAGAATCTTATATCCTTGGTATATGAGAAATAGTTAAGTCACTAAGAGATCATGACTAATAAATTTTGGGGGGTATTAATCCTGACAATATCTATGGACATCAATTGTTTTGTGTAAATTAAAAAATAGATATAACTGAAACAAATCACATGGAACTATATTAAAAAATAAAAATCCCAGGCATGTAATCATATCTGGGTTTTTAATACTAACAAATTACAAACCCTGAAGATATCTTCCATAACATCATCCCCTTACCCAGAGTTTGCTTTCTGAAAAGAAACCTACCCTGGTTATCACTGTATTCACAGGGAAAAGCACAATGCCTACTACTTAATAGGTGTTCATTTTCTGTAACTAATGGATGAACCAATGAACAAGGTATAATAGCTCTTAGGAAACAACAGAAGTGTATAACTTTGTTGTTATCTCTCATATCCAGGTAAGAATTCAACTAAATATTCAGGAGAACAACATAAAAGAGATCACATTACCCTTTAAAATATGACAGATCAACCTTTTTTTTCTTCCCTGAATTGGAGACTTAGCCTCTTCTTTGTACTCGTTTGAGGCAGGGTAACACACTGGCTTGGGACTGGAATAATTTTGAGTCAGGCAAGAATAGGTAAGAATGCAGAATGTCTTCCCACAAACACTGTTAACTTGAGCAAGTAATTTCATCTTGTTAAAGCTCACTTTCTTTACTTAAAAAACTAGAAAAAATAATTTTAGTTTATGGTGCTACTGAAAGATTTCAATGTCAAAATTTTATAAATTATTCAGTATGGTGGCCAGCACAAAGTAACTGTTCAATAAATAACTGCTACTATAGCTACTAAATATATTAAAAATCAATGTTTACATAATTTATAGCTTTCTTTTGCTGGCCGATGTCAATTTGATAAGATACAAGATAATTGTTTTCCTCTTTCTTGTCAATAGATTTCAAGGCATAAAGAGATCAGTCTGCTTTGTATTTCCTTCTTATTTTTTCATTCCTGGAATCAAGATTAATAATACTTTCCTTTCCTTAGAAACTGCAAACATTAATTATCTTTAATTCAAATTCAAGCCCTTCCTCCTCTATGACACCTGAATAATTTCAGTCCATATAATCTCACCCTCTTTTGACTTCCCACTACCATCATACTACATATTTCAGTAGCTAGTGTTTATGCTTATTTATTTCTGCAACTATACAAGGAGCTCCTTAAGGGTAAAGGATATGGTTACCAATTACACTGTTTTTCATTTCTGTACTTCTAGTGCTACTCTTTTAAAATATTGTTTCATGTACTATAGGGGTTGTTTCTTTTCCCTTCTCAACAAATAAACTGTATGTCAGGAATATCAGAAATTTTTCCTTCTTAATTCTTTTTATTACTCACACATGCACTAAAAGGAGTTAACACAAGAGGCTGGGATAAGTAAGTGCTTCACTTATTTGAGAGATAACTCTGGTTGACCACTCAAGTGAAAACTCCCCCCAACTAAGAAAAGTGCACATTGTTTCCTTCTCCAGTACACATGGGTCTGCAGGAAAACGTACGGCTATGATGTGCATGTGGGGTCTCCACTTCAACATGCCCAAAGCTAAGAATTCACAGTCAAGTTCGGAGGGGTAAGGGCCTATGGTAATGTGGAGAGTGCCTGCTCTGCCTAAAGACATTCAGATGAAAAGAGAAAAGATAGGGGAAAAGGAGGAAAAATCACTACACCCAACCAAAGTAAACATAAGTTTGTACCATATTTCCCTGAAGGATGACAGTTTTCTTGAAACAGCCTGAAGGTTGTCCATAGATTCATATTCATTGGACTTTTGAGAGCAAAAGTCTCAATCTTTATTGAAAAATTACTTTATTGGATCACTCTTTATTTCGTATAGTTTGTCATTGTGTCCTCATAAGTATATTTACACTTGCCATATAATATCTAAAATTGGGATTTAAAGATATCAATCCTGAAATAGTAGTAAATCATACTTTATCTTTTAGCATAGGATCAGTAATTTTCATGATCTATTACATCTGTGTGACTTCAGTCTTCATATGTGAAATTTATGTATCAGTTCAGTTCAGTTCAGTCGCTCAGTCGTGTCCAATTCTTTGCGACCCCATGAATGGCAGCACGCTAGGCCTCCCTGCTCATCACAGTCTCCCGGAGTTCACTCAGACTCACGTCCATCGAGTCCATGATGCCATCCAGCCATTTCATCCTCCGTCGTCCCCTTCTCCTCCTGCCCCCAATCCCTCCCAGCATCAGAGTCTTTTCCAGTGAGTCAACTCTTCTCATGAGGTGGCCAAAGTACTGGAGTTTCAGCTTTAGCATCATTCCTTACAAAGAAATCCTAGGGTTGATCTCCTTCAGAGTGGACTGGTTGGATCTCCTTGCAGTCCAAGGGACTCTCAAGAGTCTTCTCCAACACCACAGTTCAAAAGCATCAATCCTTTGGCGCTCAGCCTTCTTCACAGTCCCACTCTCACATCCATACATGACTACTGGAAAAACCATAGCCTTGACTAGACAGACTTTAGTTGGCAAAGTAATGTCTCTGTTTTTGAATATATATCTAGGTTGGTATATATAATCACATTTGTGTGACTCTAGATATATGTAATTTACACATTTATTATAAATTAATATTCCCATGGTGTTTTCCAGGTAGCACTAGTGGTAAAGAACCCCCACTGCCAATGCAGGAGACATAAGAGACAATGGTTTGATCCCTGGGTCGGGAAGACCCCTGGAGAAGGGCATGGTAACCCACTCTAGTTATTCTTGCCTGAGAATCTGATGGACAGAGGAACCTGGCTGGCTACAGCCCATAGCATCGGAGACAGTCAGACATACATGACTAAAGCAACTTAGCACACACGCACACACATAATATTCCCATATGTTAATATACTTAAAGCAGTGTAGTAAACTAATATAATAAAGCTATTTATAAAACAAACTTGTATTATACAATTTGACATATATAATATAAAATTTATATAATTGAAAAATTCATAAGTTAAAACACTATATCTTTAATTTGGAAAAGTGTTTTAAGCCCACAGATATGTGGAGCATGCAAAATACTTTGCTAGAGACTGAAAGGTTCATGAGGGATAAGAAGTAGCACTTGAAAGATTTTTATTAGGCAATAAGTGATGCTACATTGTTTCATTCAACTCAGATTTTTTGACAATTGTTTTTAAATCAGCATAGAAAAGTTTGTAGTTTGATGTCAACTTTAGTATTAAAGTGTTTCTCACCAGTCATTTAACAAAATATTATAACAAATTAAAAAATGTTTTGGATTCTGAATATTTATAACTAATTTTGTTCAAATAGTTAGATGCTCTAAAAATTTTCACAGGACAATATAATCATCAAAATGCCTTTCTCCTATTATTGAAGTACTATGGTTACCTTCATTTTTGGTGAAGATTCCAAAAGTACTCCCTCCTTTGTGTGAAAAAAATTAATTTTTCATAAAAGCATGTGATTGAGCATCCATATTCTTTTCAAAGACTCATTAAAAATATCCCTACTTCATATTTCTAATACAGTTTTGCTTACTGTATGTGGATAATAATTTTTATAAAATATGCTATTCTACAAAGATAAAACTGGGTCAAGTTTTTACTTTTCCAAATATATCTTTCAGTTTATTTATATTGCCATTTCTGAGGTATGATGAAAAAAGTTAAAGCCTCAGTATTTGGAAAATTATATATGTCTATTGAAATAATAACAAATATACCTGAAACAAATATATTATTAAAAACACATTTCTTCCAAGTTTCACAAATTATTATCAGTTAGATCAATTCTTAGGAATCATTTTTACAGATCAAGAAATTCAGACTAAATAGGTAAATGATCTCATGTTGAAACTCTAATACTTCGACATTTTACTTTTTATCAATGATGGCCTCACTCTAAGAATTTCTCTTTATTTGTTAATTTAAATAATGCTGAGCTGTTATATTAATCTCATTAAGTAGAACAGAGGGAAAGTAAAGAACTGAGTAAAGTATTAACTCTTCCATAAACAAGATGCCAATAAAAATGAAATCTACTAGATGACAAGTACCAAATTAAGTACTATTTCTATATTTATGTAAATCTATCATAATACCTGGTCATGTGCTAGGTGTGTGGCAGGGTTTTCTCTAAATGTGGTTTTGAATGATCTACTAATCAATCTTAAGATCTTCCTTGGTGGCTCAGATGGTAAAGTGTCTGCCTACAATGTGGGAGACCTGGGTTTGACCCCTGGGATGGGAAGATCCCTTGGAAAAGGAAATGGCAAGCCACTCCCGAACTCTTTCCTGGAAAACCCCATGGACAGAGGAGCCTGGTAGGCTACAGTCCATGAGGTCCCAAAGAGTCAGACACAACTGAGCAACTTCACTTTCACTAATCAATCAGAGGCATATTTCAACAGCATGGAGAAAGAATATAGAATGATGGAGAAGCTATATTAGGCCTTAAAAAATCATGTTTGTTGGATTATACATTTTGTAGACTATGAGTGTGTAACTGATTCACAGTAATGGGCGAGGTGGGATAGAAGGTCATCAGAAAGACCTTTCTGTCACGGCTCACATGATTTTCAACTTGACATTCTTTCCCTTTCCTTTCTCTTTGCCATCCCTCCTACTGCAAAGGCCTGAAGATCACAGGAAATTAGAAAGATTTTTAACATGGACACAACAGATTGAACCCACTGAGACAAATCATATGTCTCAGGGATGCCACTCTTTGAAAGCGGCAAATAAAAACAATGACAATGGTAAAACAAAAATAAACATGTACTTAAAAAATATATTTTTGAAGAGAAGCTAGGGGAATGATCTTTGATTAAGACACTCACACACTGTCAAATTACAGGCCTTCCTCCAGAATTTTATTACCAAAGAAATAGAAAAAAAAGTGAATTAGGTCAGGAATGTGTTAGAATCTCTGGTTAAAAGATTCCAGAAAAATTGCTTTATTAAAAACATGCAGCACTATAAATCAGAGATTAACAGTAACAGGTTTTTCAGAGGAAAACATGCTACCTGTGCCCAATGGAAGCATCAACACAGCAGTTTCTGTCATCCGCTTCCTAAACCTCAGTGATGATGTTAAAGGTGCTAATGGATTAGCACAACTCTTTTAACCATATGTTTTCTGGAGGTATGAAATGAAATCAAATTTGATTTGAGTGATATTTGAAAAGTATTGAAATCATAACAAAAAAGGACAAATTAGGATATACATTATCTATTCTAACATGTTAAAAAAAAAATTCCTTACTATGTGGTCTGACTGGCAATTTGATAGGTTCTATACCTGAGAAGCATTTAGCCTGAATAATGAAGAATTAAACCAATATTAGTTATGAATAGTATTTCCTATAACTGTAGCTGAGTAAGAAGGAAAGACATTATTATTATTTGAGATGCATACAATAATATTTTTGCATAAATCAGGAAAAGAGACAAAATAAGTTTTAACACAGTTAAGTGGTTCAAATGTGCTTGAGATTTATGAAAATGTAGTAGTTATTATAAAAAAGAAATAATAATTCTATTTATTTGGAAACACAGAACAAATTATATAGAAATCCTATCAGAAGTATACCTAGAAATATCCAATATGAATTCATGGTAATCCACAGTAAATTGGTTTCTTTACTCTGGGTATTGAATTAGAAATCTATTATGTTATCTATCCTTCAATTTTCTTTATTTCTAGCCTAATGAGACCACTGCCTGAGTGAAACACAACTAAAAATTACCTTAATATACTTTAATCTTAAGGAGAAGTAGAGAACAAATGGCTGAAAAAAATTGCTCAAATTTTACATCTTCTTTTTTTCTACAAGCTGCCTGCTGCTGCTGCTAAGTTGCTTCAGGCGTCCAACTCTGCGACCCCATAGATGGCAGCCCACCAGGTTCCCCCATCCCTGGGATTCTCCAGGCAAGAACACTGGATTGGGTTGCCATTTCCTTCTCCAATGCATGAAAGTGAAAGTGAAAAGTGAATGTGAAGACGCTCAGTCATGTCCGACTCTTAGTGACCCCATGGACTTCCATTCATAGGATTTTCCAGGCAAGAATACAAGCTGCCTCAGTTCAGTTCAGTATGGTCACTCAGTCGTGTCCAACTCCTAGTTCAATATAAATACTGAAATTCATTCATAGGCTTTCAGATCATGTGTCTTTTCAATGATGTTAGCTTAGGCATTAATCTGAAAATCATTATAAGCAATGTAAGAATATGTATATAAATCATGAAAACCATCATTTTCCATAGTGATTCATTAGACCTTTGTGTTTAGAGGGTATGAAAAGATAGAAAAAAGATAGTTTTAAATAATAGTTTGGAGGTATCTCAAAGCAATATATGTTTTTCTTAATTTTACACTTATTTTCCTTGTTAGTATTTAGAATTATAGCCTCATAGAACCTAAAGGATCTGTTAGGAGTTGAACTGTTAAGTTCTGCTGCTGCTGCTGCTGCTGCTGCGTCGCTTCACTCATGTCTGATTCTGTGTGACCCCATAGACAGTAGCCCACCAGGCTCCCCTGTCCCTGTCTCCCTGTCAGGCTTCTCCAGACAAGAACACTGGAGTGGGTTGCTATTTCCTTCTCCAATGCATGAAAGTGAAAAGTGAAAGTGAAGATGCTCAGTCGTGTCCGACTCTTAGTGACCTCACGGACTGAAGCCTACCAGGCTCCTCCATTCATAGGATTTTCCAGGCAAGAGTACTGGAGTGGGGTGCCACTGTCTTTTTTGTGTTAAGTTCTAACCCTCAGTATTTCAGGATGCAGCCTTATTTGGGAATAGCGTTTTTGCAGAGATAATCAAGTCAAAACGAGATCACTGGGTGGGCCCTAATCCTATGTGACTGGGTTCCCCAGATGGTGTTAGTTGTAAAGAATCCACCTGCCAACACAGGAGATGTAAGAGACCTGGGTTCAATCCCCAGGCTGGGAAGATCCCTTGGAGGAGGGCACAGCAACCCACTGCAGTATTCTTGCCTAGAGAACACCATGGACAGAGGAGCCTGGAGGGCTATAGTCCATATGGTGGCACAGAGTCAGACATGACCGAAGCAACTTAGCATGCATATATGGTGTCCTTAAAAAAAAGGAAATTTGGACACAGGGACAGGCAGCCATAGGGGGAAGATGATGTAATGACACACAAGAAAAGACACCCATATGATTTGTGTGATGTATTTCAAAGTCAAAGTATGCCAACGGTTAGCAGAAAACACTGAGACAAGCTGGGACCTGGGACTCTTTGCTGCAGTTCTGCAATGCTTACACCTGGATAAATCTCTCCTCCAGTGACAAAATACCAAGAAACTATAGAGTACTTAAAAAAAAAATGCATGCATGCACAGTTGGGGCAAATCATGGCAAAAAAAATGCAGAAGACCAAAAATCTCAACTACTACTTCTGAAGAGCTGGGAGCAGAAAGCAGGTTATCATGCATTGCCCCTGCACACAATATCACCTAAGGGGTGAACAAACCAGCTAAGCCACCCTTCCATCCCCCCTGGACACACCACTACTCTCACCCCATATAAGGAACAAGCTCACCCTTCCCTCAATGAGCTAACGAGCAAGGGAACCTGTTGTTTGTTCTCCCTCCTGCTGTAGGATGGGCTAGAATAAAGCCTTGCTTGACTTTTCTGTTTGGCCTCTGATTAGGGAAGGCCAGGAACCCTGGTTGGTATCAACACCAGAAACTGGGAGAGGCAAAGAATGATTCTCCCCAGAGCTGTCAGCCTTGCCCATACCTTGACAATCAGAATTCTAGTCTACAGAACTATGAGAAAATAATCTCTTATTTCAGGCTGCTCAGTTTTTGGTACTTTAATACTGCAGGATTAGGAAACTGTGAAACAGAAGCCTCAGAGAACTTATGATTCAACAAGCTACAAAGCTGATGAAGAAAAAGGATGAGGTGTCTTGCTGCCCAAGAACACACAGCTCCTACTAACAGAACTCTAGAAGCATGAGCATGGCATTCTTGATTACAAGATTAGGGCTGCTTCTCTGTGCCTTGACAGGCTGAAATTTTTCAAAGTAGTTACATCAGCAGTTCAGTCCTTTAACCTATTTTATATAGAGACTTTTGCTAAAACTGAAAATAAATATCAGTACTCTGCTTCCCTTTCCATTCTTTCTAAGCAGCCATTTCCAATTTCTAAAGTTGTTTTCCCAATCTTCAGAGTAAAATTGAGACTTATTAACCCATTTGATACTTAATAGTTGATTTTTATCATATGACCCATTTGATATGATATGCAAGGTGATGTAACAGAAAGTATTATTAAAATTATACAATCAAATTGAGAGGAAAATGAAAGTATCATGAAAGACTATCAGTGTTTTTAGTTATATAACATTTCTTGGTAATATTTGAATTATGTAACCCCGTAAGGTACAAATCTTATAAACACCTATAGACATCATGAATTGTTTCCTTTTTATTTCACTTGTAAGAATAATTATTTCCTCCAATTAATTTGAAAACCTCATGAAGGCAGAGAAAGATTTTTGTGCATTTTAGTACCTCTAACATCTAGCACCACACCCAACACAAAATTGATGCTCAGTAATAGATGAATTACTTTGCCAACAAAGGTCCATCTAGTTAAGGATATAGTTTTTCCAGTGGTCATGTATGGATGTGAGAGTTGGACTGTGAAGAAAGCTGAGAGCCAAAGCCACAGTTCAAAGCATCAGCTTTTGAACTGTGGTGTTGGAGAAGGACTGATGCTAAAGCTGAAATTCCAATATTTTGACCACCTCATGCGAAGAGTTGACTCATTGGAAAAGACCCTGATGCTGGGAGGGATTGGATGCATGNAACCTATTTTATATAGAGACTTTTGCTAAAACTGAAAATAAATATCAGTACTCTGCTTCCCTTTCCATTCTTTCTAAGCAGCCATTTCCAATTTCTAAAGTTGTTTTCCCAATCTTCAGAGTAAAATTGAGACTTATTAACCCATTTGATACTTGATAGTTGATTTTTATCATATGACCCATTTGATATGATATGCAAGGTGATGTAACAGAAAGTATTATTAAAATTATACAATCAAATTGAGAGGAAAATGAAAGTATCATGAAAGACTATCAGTGTTTTTAGTTATATAACATTTCTTGGTAATATTTGAATTATGTAACCCCGTAAGGTACAAATCTTATAAACACCTATAGACATCATGAATTGTTTCCTTTTTATTTCACTTGTAAGAATAATTATTTCCTCCAATTAATTTGAAAACCTAATGAAGGCAGAGAAAGATTTTTGTGCATTTTAGTACCTCTAACATCTAGCACCACACCCAACACAAAATTGATGCTCAGTAATAGATGAATTACTTTGCCAACAAAGGTCCATCTAGTTAAGGATATAGTTTTTCCAGTGGTCATGTATGGATGTGAGAGTTGGACTGTGAAGAAAGCTGAGAGCCAAAGCCACAGTTCAAAGCATCAGCTTTTGAACTGTGGTGTTGGAGAAGGACTGATGCTAAAGCTGAAATTCCAATATTTTGACCACCTCATGCGAAGAGTTGACTCATTGGAAAAGACCCTGATGCTGGGAGGGATTGGACGCATGAGGAGAAGGGGATGACAGAGGATGAAATGGCTGGATGGCATCACCAACTCGATGGACATGAGTTTGGGTGAACTCGGGGAGTTGGTGATAGACACGGAGGCCTGGCGTGCTGCAACTCATGGGGTCGCAAAGAGTTGGACACGACTGAGCAACTGAACTGAACTGAAATGAATAAATGAATGCATCCATTCAGAAAGTATTTATCTAGCATTCACTATGTGATGGTCATTACTTCAGATGCTGAGAATAAAGTAATGAAGAAAATACACAAATCCCTGCCATTGTTGAGCTTATCTTTTAATGAAGAGAGACAGAGAAGAAAAAAGACACATTAATTAAATGGTATATTGGGAAGTGATAAAGAGAAAAATAAGGCAGGGGGCAAGGACTGGATACTGAGGGTTGTTGCCCTTTAATTAGGATGGTAAAAGAAGCCTGCAATATTTTAATTTGACATTTGATACATGCGCAAAGACCTACAGAATGCATGTTTGAGGTATGCCTATAAGTTTTAAAGCTTAGTTGCCTCTTTTGTCGCCAAGACATAAGGTGGTACTGCTTCCTCCTTTGCCTAGGATGGTCCTAGTTTACATGTCTTTTAATATAATGTAATGACTAATAGCTCCTCCATTAATTCTTACCAGTGTCCCAGATTGAAAGACAGATTACTACTTAAATCATCATCTTAAGTCATACTACTTAAATCATTATCTTTACATGGTATGTATAATATTTGTTAAATGAATGAGTAATACACACACACACACACACACACATCTCATGTCTCATCATTTGTTATTTGTCAAACTGTTTAACCTCCTTGTGCAGCAACATTGCCATCAATCCCCAAACTGAGACTGAGACTGATGCTGAGAGAATCTTTTAATATCCTTAGGTGAAAAGCTCAAAAGATATACTTCTGATTAACATCAACAATAACAATTTCCTCTCACTATGTAAGTTTTATTTAGTACCCTCCTTGTCTTTCATTTCACCGCTGAGACCAACATCTTTTTAGAGTTCCAGATGGTGCAGAGAGATTATGACAATGAAAGGTGGCTCACGCTGAGGGCCTAAAGGAAGGACAAATCACGGCTTGCCTGAAAGACCAAATTCAATTACATACTTACTGTGCCCTTATCAGATGGGGCACTCGCTCTGTACCCATGCCTCATGCAACTTTAGATAATATGTGTATGGATTAGTAGTTGTACACCAAAGAGGAGTGCTGTGGACAATTAAAATTCTTCCTACTATAAGTAAGTGGGGGTTCATCAAAAATGAATAGCTGTGCAGAAATCCTATGTTAATTATCTAAGAGTACATATTAGAAAAGACAGTAGGAAATTTTGAAGCATTCCCTTTTGCAGGCTGGCCCATCCAATTTGTATAAACAGGCTGTCAGAAGAAGACAAAGATTCCACCTCAGATGTGTAATTTACTTCCCCTGTCCCATCCCAGATTCAAGAAGACATGCTAATTAAAACTGGAGTTGCTTTTTTAGAGTCTTCATAAATTCAGCCCTGTCAACTTTGCCTATGCCCCTCTGCAAAGTGGAAAACAGTGATATTCTACATACCAGACTAATGTATAAATAACTTCTATGCTCATTTAGCCACTTCAGCACATCCAAGAAGATGACATTATGAATGAGCTACATTACCTAGAAGAAACAGACAGACTAAATGTAGGCTTCTATACAACTTAATATGCATCTAATGTACAACTTAAGCAGTATCTTCCACACTAAGTGACAGGCAATTTATCTCCATACATCAGTATGTGTCATGAATATGACACAGCTTTATTGTTGAAGGAATTTGAAAATTTCCAGCTATAACTAGATTTTCCTATCTCCATTTATTAGAAGCTACTTGTAAAAATAAAATTAATTGCCACATTCATGCCTCTGCATGCTGCCATTTAATTAATTTTATTTAAGCTCTTCCTATTCTTTATTGGAATCAAGCCAAACAAGAGGTCACTGTCTAAAAGTGACAATGCTACATATACATGTGTATATGTGCACATGTTGTCACTGCTAAAATCCCTCTATTTCTTTTATGTAAATGACCTATATTAATCACAGGATATCTACCTCGATATAATACCCATTATTCAGAGTGCTTGTTTCCTGGCAAGACAAATGTCAACAGTTTTTGAAAACTAAGCACTGTTTATTAACTGGCAGTTATATATATATATATATAAAGCATATCTGATATTTTTACTATTTGTTTGAAAAAAAGTATTCTGTAACTCTTGTAATCCAAAGGGTATGTGGGGGGAAAAAAAAAAAAAAAAACTGCCACAGTTTATTGCACATAGTCTTCATGTCAGCACACATTTCCCTCTGTTGTGTTGCATGTATGTAAGCCATTCAGTTGTGTCTTCTCTTTGTGCCCCTACAGATTGGGGCCCGCCAGGCTTCTCCATCCATGGGATTTTCCAGGCAAGAATACTGGAATGGGTTGCCATTTCCTTCCCTAGCTGTTCTGCATAGCTATTTATTAACCTTAGAATGCATGTGGTTTGCCAGTTGGGAGATAAGAGTAAAGGAAATCTGTAGAGATGACTTAGACAAAATTTCCCGTTGATTTAGTTAATAATTCCACATATTTTTTTCCCCCTAGAAAACCACAGGTGACGTTAACATACAACTACCTGGTTGTTTTTTAACGTTTTGTTTTTCCAACCATTAATCAAACATACATGTTCCTCCTGAACTCTTACTGAATTCTCAGCAACATAAGGTGTCAAAGATGGGTACTGAATTGGAATTCTCAAAATGTCAGGTGTGAGACCTGAAAAGAAGGAAGGCTCCTCACTCAAATCAATTTGTTCCCTCAAATCACTGTACTGTACTAACCAGTAAATGACTCCTGGTCTGCAAGCAACAAGCTCTTGTTGTTGTTGTTTCTTGCTTTTAAGATGTTGAATTGTGTGGTATATTTAGCTCATGCTACTGTATTTGTCTTAATATCTCTAAGAAATCTCCATGCCATTTAAAAGACTTGTATATATTTTTAGAAATATGCTGAAGATAGATTCTACCCCCTAAAAACTTTCTAAAAAACATCATAGGTGAGAAACAAAAGTTTTCCCAGCAGCAGTGGTGCCACTGAATTCTTCACATGGCTTTTATCATGGAAGCAACAATTTAAGACAAAATAAAAATTCAAAACAAAAATATAATTTTATGATTCTCTCATTTTTGTTAATAAGTCAGGAAATTGGCATTCTGAGAGAATCTATAATCTATCAAGGTCACAGCGTAAGTAGGGAAAAGAAGTTAGATTGAAAGCCAAGCCTGACTCTAGAGTCAAGGCTCCAAGCTGTTGGCACTCTGCCATTTGTCCTCCCAGTACTAGCATTGCCTGCAAAAGTTATCCTTCAGTGGGTCAGGCTGTCACCTTGTGTCAGTCAGTTTAGTCACTCAGGCACGTCCAACATTTTGTGATACCATTGACTGCAGCACGCCAGGCTTCCCTGTCCATCACCAACTCTTGGAGCTTGCTCAAACTCATGTCCATTGATTGAAGGATTGAAGTCATTCCCGTCTCCTCCAACCTTCAGTCTTTCCCAGTATCAGGGTCTTTTCCAATAAGTCAGTTCTTCACATGAGATGGCCAAGTATTGGAGTTTCAGCTTCAGCATCAGTCCTTCCAATGAATATTCAGGAAAAAAATGCTAATTACATATTTGAGAAGAACTGGCCCCTACTATGTTGCTTTGGCTTGATGAGCAAGTGGTTGTCTTGTTTTTTTAAACTACAATCTTAGAAGTGGAAGAAAGTTTGAAGTAAAACTGAGGGCTAAGGAGCCTTAGAATAAAAACCTGAAAGAAATAACCTGTGTGGTTTCCAGTTATCATGCCAGAAAGAATTCCAGTTCAAGGAATAGAGAGCCGTATATGATTTATCTGGTTTTGAATTTCCCCATATCTGGTATGAGTCTAGACCTGAAAGTGATCAGGAGGAAACAACTAACAGAACAAATCTCCCAAGGCTCGTCTTTTCTGGCAACAAAGTGCCAGGGAGTCTGGGTCCCACTGCACACTCTTGGAGGGAGAGAACCCCATTGGTGAGTTCCCAAACTAGCAGCTTTGAGGAGGATAAAACAATGGCATCCAGGGCTGATAGAAGGGCAGAAAAGGAGACTGCTCAAGTTGATCTAAAGCTAAGGAACAGCCTTGTCTTAAGAAAAGTAAGTTCCATGTGGTTCTCCACATACAGCTCTGTGTGTCCTACCTGTCATCATGTAGTGTGCTGCTTTTGATGGAAATGCCTTGCTATCCAGTTACTTTATAAGATTTTTCAAAGAACAACTCAAATCTTTCTACCACTAGAAAACTCTGTTGATTCCTCTGATTTCCAGCCTCCTTGAAATGCTACTGTACGTGCATGATGAACTTTGTAGCTCAGAATTTAATTTGGCCCAAAAGTTTTAACATTCCCCTCTATTTAAGTAAACTTTTTTTAAGACTTTTTTTTTTTAACGTGGATCATGTTTAAAGTCTTTATTAAATTTGTTAAGATATTGTTTCTCTTTAATGTTTTGGGGTTTTGGCAGCGAGCACGTGGGATCTCAGCTCCTCATCCAGGGATTGAACACAAACATATGCCCCTACCTCGGACAGCAAGGACTGGACCTTTAAGGAAATCCCCTTCAGTAAACTTTTAACAGATTTCTTACTGTCTAAAGAAAGCTCCTTATGCCCTTTTACTTAGAGCATTTACTTTAGAAACTTGCAGTTATAAATTATTTCTCTGCCCCTTTGAGAAAATAAATCTTCCAAACTCTTGCCAGTTCTACAACATAGGAATGTTTTTTTGTCAAGGACAGTCATCTCTTGGGAGTCATCTCTTTAACATGTTATCATCAAGAAAGATAGAATCCCATTCTGTGGGATGGGAGGAGCCTAAATTTAACAAACACTGAAACAAGAGGGTCTAGTTACATTGACCAACCTCTCCCACCAAAGTCCAGTGTGCCTTTTGCTTCAGTGGAGTTGAGTTGAACTCATCTCTCCTATTGAAATTGCCTTGACCTCTATTGCAGTAATCTTGAATAAAGTCTTTTTTATCTGTTTAACTTGTTTGGTACGATTTTTCTTTGACATACTGTCTTATAAATCAAGCACTTGCTCCCTGTGTGACAATTTACTTGAACTAGAATAAAAGATCCTGTAATTACTCCAATAAAATGATCCAAGCTCAACTTCTACCTTCTCTGACACACACACACATACCACATTTACACCAGATGTCTGAATTCCAGTCTTTGAAAAAACACATACTCAGACTACCTCCTCCCTTGTTTTTAACAAGGAACTAGTATGCAATCAGTAAATATGAGCTTCCTTGGTGGTCACATGATTTCTCTTCTCTGGATCTCAGAAAACAGATTATAGATGAAAAGTGCATTAGAGATATGCATACAGTTTATTACCCTTTATGATTATTTTGACTCTCCAACATTAGTCAGTCTGGGTTCAGAATCCTCTACATCACAATCCAGGCAGCTCGTTCTATTTAATCTGATTTCATACATAAATGAAAATATGCCTTTCTTAGGTGGTAGTGGTTTAGTTGCTAAGTCATGTCTGACTCTTGTGAGCCTGCCAAGTTCCTCTGTCCATGCAATTCTCCAGGCAAGAACACTGGAGTGGGTTGCCATTTCCTTCTCCAGGGGATCTTCCCAATCCAGGAATCAAACCATTTGCCTATTTCCCTTTCTTAGACTACAAGAAGGCCTTTGAATCTAAAGAATATTTGATTTTAAACTGTCTTTTGTCAAGGTTCATCAACTGTATGCTTAAAGGGCTGTTTTGTTCTTCAGTGAGCAAACCATTTCATATTGTTAAAATCAATATCAAAGAATAAACTGATTTTTTTTTCATATATCTGAACTGTCATTGTCAGATGGTAACTAAAATGAAACAGACCAAAAATATCCTCAAAAACACCAGATTTTGTTTTCTTGACAGACGAGAACTTTTCCAGTCATTATATCTTCCTTGGAAAATAAACTTCCTGATTGTGATTGTCTGGAAAATTTCCCCTGCTTTTCTTCTAAAAATAGTCACTATGATTTTTTAGGGAAAGCAGCAGGGGTAGGATGTTACCTTTTCTAATGGTACAGTCACCACTTGGTGTCTGTGGGGGACTGGTTCCAGGATCTTTCGGTCTTGCAGGTACCAAAGTCCTTGGATGCTCAAGTTCCTGATATAAAATGGTCTAGTATAGTCAGTTCTCTGTGTTCCCAGGTTCTGTATCCATAAAGTCAACCAAGCCCTGCAGTGGGGGACTGTCAAGCAGCAATGACCTCCTTTCCCTGAAAATTGCTCCCAAACACAAGGAACCCTCTTCTCAGCCACATAATGGACCAACTCATTTGCCATACTTGCATCCAGAGACCCATCCCCAATCACTCTTGCACACCACGGTATGCACTTGACACAAGATGACCAACGTGATTTTCAGGGAATTTGGAAATTATTATATTTTTCTTTTCTTTTCTACTGAAGTATATATAGTTGCTTTACAAAAAGTATAGCTTATTAGTTTCAATTAAAATTATATAATTCCTGAGCAACAGAAGATGTTTCAAACAGATAAAAACATAGATGAGAGACTAAGAGGTGAGGAGATAGAGAGAATAAAAACATGGCTGCCTGAGTTTTCATCTTGTTTTTATTAACTTCTTTCAGGCTCCTGTGAGGATCCTTAAATTTTGTAAGATACAACTATGATCTCATAATTCACAATTGTTATCTAATGGTGGCTTAAATTATTTCCCTTAATTGAAAAGAAAAGAGACACTAAGGCACTCCTAACTGTAGGTCTTTGTTTTTATTGTTGGTAATAACAGAAAACATTTCAGAGAGTTTAAAGGTCTTTTCAGTAATAGAAAATTGAAGGAGAAATTGGTAAGCTGTATTACTGATGGTCTAAACAGCAAGGAGCCCAGGTGGAAGGGCAGATGGTTATAGCCAGAAGGGGAGAAAATGTGCCAAGTTCTTGGTACTCATGGGATACAAAGATGGAAAGTGAATGGAATCCTGGCCAGGAGAGACAACTGGCCCCATGGGATTGGACCAGGCAACAGGATCTACTCTCCCATATGGTAGCCCTACAACACGACATCTAAAATGCCTTTGGGTCATGGTGGAGAGGTCTGACAGAACGTGGTCCACTGGAGAAGGGAATGGCAAGCCACTTCAGTATTCTTGCCTTGAAAACCCCATGAACAGTATGAAAAGGCAAAATGATAGGATACTGAAAGAAGAACTCCCCAGGTCATTAGGTGCCCAATATGCTACTGGAGNAGCTTGTGCTTCTTCTAGCCCAGCATTTCTCATGATGTACTCTGCATATAATTTAAATAAGCAGGGTGACAATATTCTATTTCATTACTGAAGAATAAAAATATGGTCTTATTCAGAAAGAGAAAATTAGCAGAAATTCTGGAACTTCCTAAAATCTGTGGACTGCTTTATTACCTCATTTTTATAAATGAGGAAATCGAGGCCTGGAGAGGTTATATAGCAGAACCAGGGTCACAAGTCAAGGAAGCAAAGAGTCCACCTGAATTTGATCCAGGTCTATCTGGCTTCAAAGACCATGTATGTAGTTATTTATATTGTCCTATCCCTGCCCACTCTGTGTGGCCTCAAACTCTCTCTATATATATGTTTTCAAAAATTACCATCAAATGCTTAATGGGTGCTCTTTATGTACCAGATAATTCTCATATTTATGTTAACTCTTTTTATCTTAAAAATAATCCTGAGAAGGGGTGTCATAGAATCCTAGTATATGGATAAGGAAATTGAGGATTAAGTAACTTGTCAGAGCATGCAGAACTAAGGACAAAAAGAAAATGAATCTCAGATCAATTTTACTTCAGGGTAAAATCTTTAGACTTTTTTTTCCTTCCCTAATACTAGTCATCTCCCACCATTCCTCCAATTTAGTCTCTCATTCTTTATTTCTAATTATGTTTCTACAGAATTAGGTCCTCTGCATCAAATTTAATATGTAAATTAAAGATCCAGGAACATAAAGATTTCTGCTGTTGAATGTCAGTTATTATAGAAAGTTAGCAAAGATTCCACCACATTGAAGCTATGGCTAATGGACAAATTAGGTATGATTTATATCTATATTAGAATTTCTGTTAATGTGAAATAAAATGTATTCTTAGTTCTTTTTTATTCTCTACTCTCAAAATGAACCTGAATAAATTATTATAAATTGTGTACTTTCTAATGACAGCTTTTTTGTAGTTTAAATTTATTAATTAAATGTTATTATCCAACAAATAAATACTTTTCTTGAGGTAACAGACCAGGCAATGGAGTTAAAATTTACTAAAACCAACAGCAATCCACTCTGACACAAGGTGACTTGTTTTAAGTAAAGGTCACTTTCTTGCCGTGTCCACAGCTATCATTGCAACAGATGCTAAAGTTTTCAAGCTCTTTACCTTCCCCAATCTCATTAAACAACAGCAGTACAATTTTTACAATTTACATATTTCCTTAAGGGCAAGTTCAATGACAGGACTAGTCAGCATTGAGGAAGGGATGATATCGATTAACAATGAAATGGTTGCAATTAAATCAAAAGTGGGTCAGTATTAGAATTTATGGAATTCAGAGAATGAGAAAAATTCACGCTATTCTATAACATCCTAAACAGTTACAAGTAATTCAGGGGAAAAAACCAGGCTGTAATTCTTCAGCTTCTTGAAAACCAAAGAGAGGGACAGAGGGACTCTCAGCACAATCACCAGTAACCGACAGTGTTGTGCAGAGCATGGCCTGATCCCTCATACCCTCTCCAGCTATTTGTTTGCTTCCATCTTTTAAGGTAACTGAAAGGCACTGTCTTTAAAAATTTTCATTTCACTACTAAAATTTGCCTAATTTCCTTAGGAATGCCACCCGGAGCACTGAATTCACAGGCCTAGTCCACAAGCATTTTAACTTTGCTTTGGCATCTCCTTGGCATATCTCCCTGAAGAGAGACAAAATACACTCTTACCTAAACATGTCTTTTCAAGGGTCCTCTCCATCTCCCAGGTGAGGTCAAGGTTAATGACTAGTAAAAGCACTGAGTCCTAGATACTCACTGCCCTTATTAAGACCTGTACTTGGAGTTCTTGAGACTCAACACTTGCTTAGAAGGCTGACTGAAGTCAAGGGAGGATTTTTACTTTCTCACTGACATTGTACAAATGTTACTTCACTAAAGGGAAATGGCTGAGAGGGGACAGAAGGAGAACTGTGAAGAAATTAAAGGACTTTAATGGATTAAAAACAAAAAGCCATTCTGCTCTCCAGGGTGCACATTTATTTAGTTAGATTTGCTTAAAAGTATTCTCAAGCTCCCAAATTCAATGGACTAGAATGACTTTAAACAGTCCTCCCTACCCCCCATGTCAGTCCATTGGAGAGATGTGCCTTCATATGATTATTTTAATGAGAATTATCTATCTGGTAATTGCAACAAAAGCTAATATATAAGTAAGGCAGAGCATGTGAATTATACAAGTCAAATGTCTCCAGAGGATTTTAAAAAGTATAATACTTTGACTACACTTTTTAAGTCTAACTAATACTCCAACAGACATGAAATTTAGTTCTCTTGGGCAAGTTCATAAGAATGGGTAAAGTTATAACAAATACTTTTCTGAAAGATTTTTGACAGCAATTAATTTTACAAGGGACACTTATTTCTATATCCCAAGAAAAAAATTAACTATATAACAAAATTCACGTTTTAAAGAAGAATTCTTCCACTACAGTTTATAATGATATGAACTGTCAAAGAAAATAATTAAATTGCTTCTTTATAATTTCTTTTAACAAGGTAATTTAACTGTATTTTCCCCAAACCAAAGATAATTTGCAGTTACTGTTCAGCTTTAACAATAATTCCAGAAATAGAGTCTTGAAAAATTTATTTATAGGAATTTTATCAGAATTTATTATTGAGGAATTATAATCATTGTAGAACAATAATAATGTCCATGCTCTTTATTCTTACTTGATATTAAAAGCACACATAAAAAGGGAAGCTCACTGACAATGTTTTATTTGCATTTTGACAAAGTTCTTTGCCCGATGCTCAATTGAGGAAACATTAGTTTATCTTCTCTCCATCATTTTGTATACACTTTTGCCTGAAGAGTGCTGTAAAATTCAACGTATGGTCACTTAACTAAGAAGTACAAAAAATTATCATCTTGGGGAAAAAAAATTCTAAATACTAATTTGGGGATTTTAAACTAGTTTTTAAGCTAATATGATGCAATTAAACATATAAAATAGGTAATATTCTACAATGTATTATTTTCACAGCCCAATATTCTTTTGACCCCTTAAACACAATTTTATCGTAATGCTTTCCCTTTTAAAATTGACTTGCTATTAATTAAATTAACTAAAGGGTAGTTAAGTCACTAAATTTTGATTTCCATAAAGTCAGGTGTGATGCATTATATTCCTTGTATCCACTAGCTTTTCTTGCTGACAAGTAAAACTTTTAATAAGAAAAAAAATCTGAAAGTTCAATGTGGGAACAATTAATAATATTGCCCCAAAATTTAGATGACAGCAAACCTTTCTTTCAGAAAAACACAAATTAACTTATTATAATTATCTTCTTCGAGACTAAAGGGCTGAAATTACTATTTACATAATAAAAGGATAGTAATTGACAGGCAATATATTCATAATCATATAATAATATTAATAATATACTACTACTGTCACTCCTATTATAATTAATAATATTACTACTACTTTTACCACATCTATTGTAATTAAAGGAAAAGAAAACTTTCTTAAAAACAATTTAACAGAAATACTTAAACTGTTTAGTTAAGCAAACCAGAGAAGAAATTATTTATTTAAAGGCAAACCAGAAAATGAAATGAGAATGAGATAGGTATTAATGCTTTAATTACTTTAAGAAGAGAGGAAGGGAACTACTACACATAAAGTTTCTTTCTTAAGTTAAATGTAAAAGTTAAATTAAATTTTAAAGGACCCTGATGTGGAGCTTGATATGACCAGTTTCAGAGGTTTAATCAGTGATATCATTACATGGCTAGGTACTGATGACATATAGCCTTGAGGTTCCATATTAATGAATCATAATGAAAACCTACTGTAGTTAATTGCTTAATTTATCTAATTAAAAGTAGTTGTGTCACTAGATTTCAAATTCCATAAAGTCAGAAGAAATGCACTATATTCCTGCATCCATCAAAACCCAAGACTTTAGCCCTTTTAGGAACTCACCATGAGTTGATTTGAAAGTTCTATTAAACTGACAAGGCATTAAAGTTGGAGGACTCTAATAAATATTATTCATTAATTTAATAAATAATTAGCACCTGCTCTAAAATAGGTACTGTAATCATTTTTGTAAATGAAAAAGTGAATAAGACTTTTAAAGTTTTTTGACTTTTAAAACAATCTAGCAGAAGTTATTTTAAGCTGCAGTGCTAAGTCACTTCACTCGTGTTTGACTCTTTGGGACTCTATGAACCATAGCCTGCCACGCTCCTCTGTCCATGGGATTCTCCAGGCATGAACATTGGAGTGGGTTGTGATACCCTTTTCCAGGAGATCTTCCCAACCTAGGGATCAAACCTGCATTTCTTATGTCTCCTGCACTGCCAGGCAGATCGTTTGTCACTAGCACCACCTGGGAAGCCCATTTTTAAGCTGCCACTGCTACATAATTCTAGGTACATATGTTAAAGATGAAACTCCAATACTTTGGCCACCTCATGCGAAGAGTCGACTCATTGGAAAAGACTCTGATGCTGGGAGGGATTGGGGGCAGGAGGAGAGGGGATGACAGAGGATGAGATGGCTGGATGGCATCACCTACTCGATGAACGTGAGTTTGAGTGAACTCTGGGAGTTGGTGATGGACAGGGAGGCCTGGCGCGCTGCGATTCATGGGGTCGCAAAGAGTCAAACACGACTGAGCGACTGAACTGAACTGAACTGAAATTACATTATGATTCAATCTTGAATATTATAAAAATTTGACTAATAGGTCAATAACATTTTCTACTCAGGGAAATATGTTCTGGCATATCAAATCTAAGTGAAATTTGGGGGAAATAATATAGAAATAAGAAATTGCTCTTAAAATTCTCAAGTTTCTTAGTAAAATTTCATTTATGCTGAACTCAAGTAACCATAGGCTTTATCTTTGCAACTTCACTTACCCAAGCTTGAAACTGCAGAATTGGCTTTGACTTCCCTTCTGTCATTGCTTCCACATTAAACAGCCTTTCACAATCACCTTGCTTTTTACCTGGTCCTAATTATAGCTCTGGGAATTGGCGAGGGACAGGGAGGCCTGGCATGCTGTGGCTCATGGGGTCGCAAAGAGTCGGGCACAACTGAGCGACTGAATTGAACTGAACTGAACTGAATTACAGCTCTATACCACTATAGATTAAGCTACTATTCTTTGGTTGACATCTTCCAGTTTAGGCTTTTCTTGTCTTAGTCTCCAGAAATCAATTCCCTACCACCACACTTGGGCCATGTAACCCATCTTCTGGCCTGTCACTTTCTCACTTCCCTCCAATGATCTAAATCTTAATGGGGCTTATAAGATAATTTTTCCTTTCTCTGACCTTCAAGGAGAAGCTTCATTTTTTGCATATCTTGCACAGGGGCATATGCAATCTATTTGGCATACTTTGTTTATTCACTAATATTGCAAGCTATCTGTGGGTGGGGCCTATGTCTCAGACCTCTGTGTATCATCCCAGAAGTTAGTACACTGCTGTGAATAAAGTCAATCTATTTTGTTAAGTGATATGCAAATGATTATCTTTTGAGACACTTTTTAAAGGGCACTCTGAATATATGTGCATTGTAAATATAATGTTAATCATATATTTTATTGAAATATTATAATCATTTACATTTTATTCTCACTAACATATAGTAAATTCCTATTAAGGAGATCCTTTCATTTTCTAATTATTCACAAACAATGCAAAATAAAAATCAACCAAAATTATCTCAAGTACATATGATCACTTTAATTCTAAACAGGAATGCTCTCCTATTTTTGACTTTATTTTTACTTATCAATTTTCAATTTAAAATGCTTTAATCTCATATATTTGAAATTTTATAAAGCAAAAAGTTCAAAAAATTCCCATAGTCTCTAAAAAGCTTATGATACATGATTTATAATTTTTAATAAGACTTTCAGTTATTCAGATGAGCAGGTTCTAAAACAAGCTTAGAATTATATACAGTACTAAAACAGTGTGGTAACTCTTCAAGCAAGACTTTACAATATAAATAATAAATAATTCTGAGTAAATAAAATAAATGTTAATTCAGTTTAAGAGGAATATGTAAGCATATGTCATGTTGTTAGATCCATATATTTAAGGACATCTCTGATGTAGTACTATTTCTAATTTCACATTTCTTTCAACTGACCTTTTTATTTTTGCTGTAGAGAACTGAGAGAAAAGAAAAATGCTCAATATGTACAGAGTCTCTAAAACATATTGGGCAACTCAAAATTCTCAAGATCTACAGTATAGAAGGATTTCTAAGTATAAGGATTTCCTTAGTTTAAGCAGATATCACATTCAATTCCTTTGCTCATCTACTGATGCAAATATATTACATACATACTACATTCCATGGGTTGCCATGTCCTTCTCCAGGGGATCTTTCTGACTCAGGGATCAAATCCAGATCTCCTGAATTGAAGGTAAATACTTTACTGGTTGAGCCAACTGGAAAGCCCATATTCCATACATTAAGAATTGCACTGTTTTTAAAAGACCTTGTATATAGTGTTCTTATTCAGTAAAGAACTCCATTGTTATTTCTAATACATTTCTGACATGCTTTTCTTTTTTCCTTTTTAAGAAAGTAACTCATTTTCATTGTAGAGAATTTGGAAAATTTAGAAAAAAAGCATAAGAAAATTATCTCTCATAACCACTACTCAGAGACACCTAATCTTTACTCTTTTATGTACTTCCCTACATTTTATTTCCCCTGTACATGTGTATGTGTGTGGCATAAATGAGCTATTATTCTATATGACATTTTAAAATTTTTTCTTTACAATGTGAGACTTCTTCTTGAGGAGCAGTCAATATCATCAAGGAACTATTTATTGAGAGAGACAGGCACAAGACCAGAAGATTAGCTAAAATGTAATAGGTAGTAATAAAGACTGTAAACAGTACAATGCACAAGTACAGAAAGGTTCATCCATCTGGTCTGGAGACGTGAAGATATAAATGCTTGAGCTGAGGGTTGAACACTGTGCAGGAGTTGCTAAAAGATTTCTGATGGGGGTTGTAAGATCAGAAAGGGATTAGTGGTACTGGGCATTCTGGGTCTAAGCAATATCTTTGAAGGTCTATCAACTAGCTGTAAAAGAGAAGGATACTATTGGAGTACAGAGGACCAAGCAGAGGATGCTGGTGTTACATCATGCTCAGCAGCACTGGATCTTTTCTCTAGGCCAGTGCTCAAGGAAAAAGAAGTGAACAAAAAAAAAGAAACACTACAGTCTCATTGTTGATACCTTTGAAAATCTCCCATTCTTCCCACTCTGATGTTTAAATGAGTCTCTGCCAATCTCTACCCTAAACCCCTGTCACTGAAGAGCTAGCCACTAGAAGCATTAAAGACTTGGAAGGTGACCAATGTTTTATCTCTAGTATAACTAAAAGTGTTAGTATCTAAGGAGGTGCTCAATGCAGTTACCGTTAAAGACTCTGGAGCTAGATTAACTGGCTTAGAATTCTAGTTCCACCAGTCATGTGGCTTTGAGGAAACTGTCCTACCTGTGCCTCAGCTTCCTTATCTGTATAATGAAGATAATAATATCTAATGCTTAAAGTTGTCACAGGGATCAGATGTAGTTATAGTAGCATAGCACTAAGAATGGTGTCTGCCACATAATAACAATATATAAAATTTTCTAAATAAAATCACTATTCCCAGAGGATCAGGAAACAAAACAAACAGAAAAACAACCTGTATCCAAAATCCCTGCTATAAAATAGAATCCTTGTGTTTTGAGATAATTGCTGGTTCACACAGTTATTTCTAAATAACTTCATAATTATAAGTTGGGTCATTCAAATAATACTATTTTTATGGATGGATTTAAATAAAAAGTAAAGCATCCAAGATGATTATAATTGAACTCCTTTCAGGTCTGATAATTCTGGCAGTTTGGGAGCAGCAGACTATATAGGCTCTGAGTTATTTTTGAAAAGGGGGGACCAATGCTCTGAATTATCATAAACCTCACCTTAGAGAACTTGCAGAAATGTTCAGTAATAGCTACATTCTAGAACATTTTTTGGCATTACATACAAGTTGCTTAATAACTGCAAAAGATTGAGTAATTTTTCAAAACATCAAGATTGCAGCTATTGATTCATATTAATCATTTCAGAAATTCTGTATTTTATAGGGAAGAAAAACTCCACGTGTTGTTCTGTATTTATATCCAAAGACTGGGCAAAACAATGCTGTCCTGGTTCATGCCTCCAGGGAGTGAGTGGCTTCAGATCTCACCAAATGAAATAAATTCTTAACAAGTGGAGTGCCCGATCTTGACTCCAACCCACCCTATTGGTTTGCGACCTAATTTTTTTTTTTTTCAAATTCCTTAATTCAACTTATAACAAAGCAGCTCCCTGAGGGTAGACAATATGCCTCTTATATGATTTTCAAGAGCCTAACATCAGAGAAGGCAATGGCACCCCACTCCAGTACTCTTGCCTGGAAAATCCCATGGACAAAGCAGCCTGATAGGCTGCAGTCCATGGGGTCGCTAAGAGTTGGACACTGAGCGACTTCACTTTCACTTTTCACTTTCATGCATTGGAGAAGGAAATGGCAGCCCACTCCAGTGTTCCTGCCTGGAGAACCCCAGGGACAGAGGAGCCTGGTAGGAGGCCATCTATGGGGTCGCACAGAGTCGAACACAACTGAAGTGACTTAGCAGCAGCAGAGCCTAACATAGTATTTTGACACATTATATACTTAAGTATTCGTTAAGTTAATTAAAATAAATNCCCCAGGGACAGAGGAGCCTGGTAGGAGGCCATCTATGGGGTCGCACAGAGTCGAACACAACTGAAGTGACTTAGCAGCAGCAGAGCCTAACATAGTATTTTGACACATTATATACTTAAGTATTCGTTAAGTTAATTAAAATAAATGCAAACAACAGCATCAACAAAACCTGTTTTATTGTGGCATCAAGTGTTCTGCAGAAGAATACTCCTCTTTTAGCTCAGATGCCATCCTTATTTCTGACTTTAATTTATCCAACATTTCTAAATAATCTCTATGAAATAATTAATTCTAGCTATCTTTTTTTCCCTAGGACAGAACCTTAAGTAATTTAAATTGACTATCAAAAGACATGGATATCATAATATCAATTTTGTGTCAGGTGCACTGAGCACATTAGATTTAATTCTCACAACTATTCTCTAAAATGAGTGTTTTCCATAGATGAGGACACGGAGGTAGGTACCAAGTGGCCATAGGTCACACAGATAGGATGGAGAATCTTTAGGATTCTGTTCTACATTAGCTTTGAAATCATCTTCTTGTTTAGGATTTTGCTTTGAGAATGATTTTTGATGAATGTCGTATAATCAAATTTTAAACAAAATGTTACATCTCCTGCCTCTAAAGGAAGTGGTAGTAGTAAAAGTAACAATAAATTTTATTTCCCTTTATTTTTAAGCAAGAGATAGTCTTTATCTTACTTTCACAAAATGATACTTAACCAAAACAAACAAACCCTGAATACCAGTAAACAGGAAGAAGCTGAATCTCACTCAGTTCTCTGTAGACCTTTCGTCCCAAGATAAATGACCAGATCTACCATCAGGACATTGGTACATTTTATTTTCTTCAGTTCAGTAAGCAACCTGAACGTCTTTTGCATTTCAAATACTATGTTGAGAAGTAATGATTTATGTATAATAAAGAGACTACTTCTTGTCAAAAGCATGTTAGAAATGCAAATGCATATATATATCTACAGAAAACTGTCAAAGGGATGGATTTAGAGATTGGAACTGGCACAAATAAGTATTATGTTAAAAAGCCATTCCAGCTATCCATAACCCCCAAAAGTGGTTAAAATATAAAATTGTTTATACTAGAACATTCAACACATAGCAGTTTTGTTTAAGCTAGAAAATCTTCTAGTAACATTACATCTGTTCTTCCCTGATTGGTGTCTCAGATAGTAAAGAATCCACGTGCAATGAGGGAAACCTGGGTTCGATCCCTGGGTTTGGAAGATCCCCTGGAGGAGGGTATGGCAACCCACTCCAGTATTCTTGTCTGGTGAATCCCCGTGGACAGAGGAGCTTGACTGGCTACAGCCCATGGGGTCACAAAGAGTCAGACTCAACTGAGCAATTAAGTACAGCACAGCATTCTACACATAGCAGTTTTGTTTAAACTAGAAAATCTTCTAGTAACATCACATTTGTTCTTCCCTGAAACAAACTTTCAGAATATCCTATCTTGTTTTAAGTAGTCAATTTCTTAAGTGTGGTAGATTTTCTTAGCATGATTATACTCAAATTTGAATTAAATAAAACTAAATTGTCCCCAAACCTTAGTACTGTGCCAAATATGGAGATACTAAGATTTTTATTAATATGATCTTTCTAACAAATGAGACAATTCCTGTGAAAAACTGACACATGTTAGTTTCCTAACAAGCTTTAACAAGTACTGTTGTTTTATTTTTGTTATAATTACCACGTAATCAAATCCCTCTGCTAAAACCCAGTGTATCTTTCTTCCAATGCTCTCCTCTTTATGGTGTGCAAGTTTGCTCTTGGGAAACAAGATATCCACCTTATACCAGTCAATTATGTTAACTCTTTAACATTGCTGCACTACATTGCTGAATTGTGATAATATTTTATTTTTTTCCCCAGTAACATTCTCTCTGTGCGATATTGGTAGAGGTAAGAAAGGAATCAATAGAACCAACATTTTAAGAGCTAGGAAAAAGTTCCAGGAATGATGATCCTGAATTAGGAGGTAGTCAAACCAAGCTAATGGGTGGCAGAAGCAAATAGCACCCCAGTCAGTTCTTCTGCCTCAATCAAATCCGATCCCATCTTAGATTGTTATTACATCTTGGTAGTATTCACTAACAGTTCAAAGTTTAAAAGGTGATGGACCCTTCCCTTCCAGAATTTAGCAACAGATAATGCAACTAGACTCAACCCAACCAAGCATCCCAAAGGATTCAAGTTCTAAGCTGAAGACCCATAATCCTTTATTAGACTGTCTGATGTAGCCTGACTCCGAAGAGCTAGTCTGTCCTGTGGCGTGTGTTTGCAGGAACAGTTCAGAACTGCTAAGACTATCTTCTTCCTGTTCCTACTGGATTATGATCAATAGACAGGAAGGCACGATCACAAACAAAGTTCCCATAGCTAGAATTAAAATTGATGAAATGTAGAGGGACATGGTACATCTTCTTCTTAGATAATGTGAAACCTTGCCTAGACTTACAGAGAACAAGACAGAAACTGCAAACAAAATTTGTCTAATGAAAATTTGGCAAAGGTTTGTATCCGTCTATCTGTCAACCTACCTATCATTTTATCATTTTTAACATTTTAAAGCACTTCCAAAGTCTGTGACACTGTTATCATTATAAAAAAATTCCACTCAAGAAGTACAAAAAATATTGTGTTCCAGTGATAGAGACTATATCAAATATTTAATATATGATTTATACCTATTTTCCAACCAAAATGAAACTAAACCCAATAAATGCCTTTTGAATATCTATTATATATCAAGTATGGTAGCAAACATGAGGAGAATAAAAGTGGGTAAATCTCAGTGTCTAATGCAAAAATAGGGAGCTCCACTTTTTTATTCTCTTTGAATATATATATATATATATACACACATACACATACATATGTATATATAACGATGCATATATTATATATATATATAAAATGATACATACTGCTCATGAGTTCTCCATTTCTTTCAAAATGTTCTAAACTTTTTATGATAAGCATCTAAAATTATAATGATGTAAAATATAAGCTTATCACAACAAGTGATATATATTCAAAAGTTGACAACTATCTCAATATTTGCCACTGTTTAGCTTTCATATTTTCAAGCAGTAATATGGTAAAAGATAAAGATATTGATTTTTATTTTCTTAGGTGATAATTAAGCTGATTCCCAGTTATCCCAAGAAATTAGTGTGGTGCACGAGTCCAGAGAAATATACCTGAGACTGAGTTAAAAAAAAAATGTGATTCTTTCACTGGTCGAAGAAGTGTAGTCATTCCTGGTTAAACTGTTTAAATGTTCTCAATACAATGAGTTACTTTCCCTCTTCTCCCTCCACATATCCTCAGTAATTTTTATTTTTCATTTTTATTGAAGTATTCAGCTGTCACTTTAATTCATTTATTTTTTCCCATTAGAACTTAAGGAACTCATCCACAGGACAGTGTCCTTACTGAATGTTGACTTGCTGGGTGTAAACTCACTTCCAAACACATACAAGCATACTGCATTGATTTTTCTCTACTGATTTTTCTAAATGAGTTGTGCATGTGTTCATTCACTGAGTAGTTCCAACCCTTTGCGAGTCCATGGACTATAGCTCACCAGGCTCCTCTGCCCATGGAATTCTCCAGGCAAGAATACTGGAATGGGTTACCATTCCCTTCTCCAAGAGATCTTCCCAACCCAGGGATCAAACCTGTGTCTCCCACATTGTAGGCAGATTCTTTACCATCTGAGACACCAAGGAATCCCTCTAAACAAATTAGACCAAAGTTAGGCTTTGATCATCTCAAGACACTTTTCCATTCTGGACTCAGCAGGCCAGTTAAAAGACGGTAGGAAGAGAAGAAAATTGTACAATAGCAGCTGAACTTTTTCCTCTACTGTTCAAATATTCAACTTCTTCCATACTTGGATCAAGTTCCACCGTTTCCACACATCTTCCCTGGACCATTGCATTCCAATGATTCCTCCTTTGTTGGAACTCTGTATGCTTTCAGTCCTTGAAATTTTAACAGAGGAATACATATACTACATATAATATATACATACATATATATACACATTACATAAATACTATATATTTACTGATATTTCATTGTTTTTATTTTATTTTGCTTTCCTGGTTAGTCTCTAACTTTTCTGAAAACAAGGCAATGATTATATTTACAGCATATGAATGAAAATAAGCAGGCAAAGTTTTAGTAAATACACATTGATGACTATTTCACTATAATGTCAAACTCATAAAGCCATGATTGAAACTTGTTGCCAACCTAGTGACAAGCTAGAAGAGGTTAGCAATGCCATGCTTTGTGGGAAGAATGCAAACAACATTGGAGAATGATCTTTCTTGGCAACAACCCCACTGAGATGGAGCCATATAGGCATTCTATAAATGTCAATTGATTGTGATTCACATTCAACCAGGTGCCACTCCTCCACCTCCAATGTTAGATTCTGAAAGGACTGTAAGTCTATTTTCAAAATTTGCCTTCCCTGCTTCTCTGGATTCGGTTTCTCAAGGAAAGAGGTACTGTGCCTGTGAAAAGGGTTTTAAATATTTCTGAGCTAGGCAATTGAAAAAGTGCTGGAAAGCAAGGAGAATTAGAAAGTTACTGCAAATAAGAATTAAAATGGGAAAAACTAATGCTGGCATTGTTAAGTTCTATCTCACCAGGGCCCACTTGCAGAGTGGGCTCAAAGTTTCCACCAGTACCAGGCCCTGCCCTGGGGCCCACCAGGAGCAGAGTGTCATTTTGAATTTCTCTTGTAAGTAGAGAATTCTGTAAAGAACTTTGGAAGTTTTGGGAATCTTGGTATATTTGACTTTTTTTTTGTCAAGCAGTTTCTTTGTTCAATAGCTGAGCCAGGCACATAGACCTACTCCTCCTTCCCTTGCCATATAGCTCCAGACATCTGAAATAGCCTCTAGTTCCTGTTTTGATTTTTGTTTGTCTTTCCTTAAAAGAAATATACATGGGCTTGATGTACTGGTTTTTTATAAACCACAGAGATCAGAGAGACTAGCAGTTTTTCAAAGTGATGAAGCTATAAGGATCTAATTAAAGATGAAGAAGAAATTATGTATTCATTTGCAGATGCTTCCCTTTATGCCAATAACAGAGTCTAATAAATAGTACAGCTTGCTAGACTGTCTCTGAGAATCTTTTATCAGATATACCTGGGGGAAAAGCTCTCTGATGTTATGACCTGGCCTAAAGTGAAAAATCACCAGGTAGATTTTTACTTTCACTCTAAATTTTA
>SJYV01051785.1:0-19933 GCA_006410875.1 Neotragus pygmaeus
TGGACTGTAGCCCACCAAGCTCCTCTGTCCATGGGATTTCCCAGGCAAGACTACTGGAGTGGGTGGCCATTTCCTTCTCCAGGGGATCTTCCTGACCCAGGGATCGAATCTGCATCTCTTATGTCTCCTGCACTGGCAGGTGGGTTCTTTATTTCTTCCTCCTAATTCCCTAACATACTGTCCTCAAGGGCTCAGGGAGGGAGCGGGGGCAGAGATGGCCCAGGCCCCCAACTGAGACGTAAGGGGCGAGTCCCACTCTGGCCCCAGTCTTCAGACCCAAATTCGCATGCCCTTTCCCCCTTGGCGTTCTTTGCCACAGAACAGAACCAAATGCCCCAATTCCCCATCAACGAGCACTGTGCCCTCAGAATGCACAGGGCATGTTTCAGAACAATGAGAGATGGGATGAAGCAGGCAAGCTCTACGGAGGGCAGCCCTTGGCAGGCACTCTCCGCACCCCAGGGGTGCTTGCGCGGGAGGAGACGGGGACACAGAGAAGGAGCTAGGGAGAGACTCATGCTGGTGACAGGAGTGGCGTGCAGGACAGACGAACAGACTGAGTGGAACCTACCGTAAGGGCCGTATGTCGGCACTGCCCGAGGCCAAACCCGGGGCAAAAGCGGGGCAGGGGGAGAGGGAGGGGAGCCAGAGAAACAGAAGACAAGAGACAGCTGAGTGAACACCTCATGCCCATCACCGAGGCCGGCACCTCACCGCGTACGCTGCCCACCCCACCCCAGGTCCACCCCACCCCAGCTGGCACTCAGGTGGCCCCACTGCCCCTCCAGGCCTGGGCGGGGGGCAGTTCTGTCCATCTGGGAGACTCCTCCTTCAGGGTTCAGGCTTTCTTCTGCTGGGGGACAAAGAGTGGACACCCAGAATGCTGGTCGGAGTTCAACCTCTGCACCTGAGGAGGGACCCCCCCGCCCCCACATCTTCACGCTTGGCTAGAAATCCTGAGCCTGTGTTACGTGCACTGTCAACCTTGCACACTTCATAGGTGGGGCGTGGAGGAGAGGGCGCTTGACAGGTAGAGACCACACCACAGAGCTGGCTTTGCACCCAACTCTGATGAGGCTGAGAGAGGCCGGGTGCTGTGGTTAACAGGTGGACAACTGGCCTAGGACCCGCACAGTAGTGGGCGAGGGCATGCAGCAGCTTCCCCAGGCTGGGCTGGGGTCCTTGCTAGAGCCGAATGCCTGGCCATGCTGTTTCTGGCTGGGGGTGGATGTGTCTCGGGGCAGTGGGTGAGAAGAGAGCCCAGGTGACCACGGAGAGCCTCTGTGGGGAGGGCCACAGAAGCAGGGCCTTAAACCATGTTAGACCTTAACGGTCTAGAAAGGGTTCTCAGCCATGGCCTCAGGCTCCAGGCCCCAGGGTGACTAGGTCTCAGGGACACTGCCCTCGACACTGGGAGGGTGCTGGCCACATCTCTTCCAACTGGTGGGAAGCGGGTGGGATGCCAGCTAGCAGCAGTGAGCCCTGGCCAGCACAGCCCCTCTGGCACTAAGTGTAGAATCCAAACCAGAAAAAAGATGGAGAATGCCCAGGCAGCAAGTGTGTTGGGTGAACATGGTCAGGTGCGCAGGAGTTGAGAGGCCTGGAGGTGATTCAGTCCACATACCTACAGCAGCCGCAGGTTTTTAAGGCCCCTTCTCAACCGGGGAAAGCGCAAGACAAGTAAGGTGGGAGGCGGGCCCCTGAGGAGCCCTGCAAAGGCCAGGCCAGTGTTTCTACACTCAGCTCAGCATGCCCAGTGAGCCCATGGTGGGCACAGGTGGTGGGCCTAGGCAAGTGGGCCCTGGGCCTTCAGCCACACACGCAAGGAACTGGCAGCAACCGACCCCGTGGGTAGATGTGTTAGACCAGGAGACTTCCTCCTCCCCAGACCCTCCTGTCTCCTCGAGGGGCGAGCTGGTTCAGGCACTGCCAGCCTCTTCCTCCTTGTCCCGAGCCTCCCCGCTCTGCCCAGCAGCAGCCAGAGGCAGCCCCCCGCCCCTGCTTTTCCTGAGAGCATGTCAGAATTGCCTGGGGAGCTGTCGGCACATCCTGCAGGCCCAACCCAAGGGCAACTACCGCAGAATCTCTGAGGGTGAGCGTCTCCAGGGCACCTTAATATACAACTGGGGTTGCCAACTGCTGTTCTAACAAAGCAAAGATTAGCAGGTGTAAAAAGAAAGCTGTTAAAAGCTATTGCCATCCAAGTCTGTTTCTTAGAAGTAATCAGGGTTAAAAAAAAAAAAAAGCTTTAGAGACAAGGAAATTATAGGACAAAATGGATAATGCTATTTGATATCAGGAACCTTAGGAATCTGCTTATCCCAGGGTCGCTGTCCTGGCCTTCCCATGGGGATACTGTGCTTTATCATCTCAGGGTCTCCATACTCCAGACCTGCTGCAAGAGACCACGGGTCTCTTGGACCAGTCCTCACCCCCACCGACTTCCAGGACCAGTCCCCACCCCCATCTACACCTTGTAACTGGGAGCAGGGGTGCATGGACCTCTGTGGCCCCTTTCCTACACTGAGGGTCCCCTCCTGACCTCCTGATCCATCAATACCAGAAGGACCCTGGGAGGCAGGCAGGGCCGAGAGGCAGGGCCGGGAAGCACTCTTCTGGCTGGTGGGGGCTCGGGGATCGACCCTAGGACCCTGGCTCATACCTTGTGCGTCCAGCCTCTTGTCGGCATAGACCTTGTAGGTGAAGGCATGCCGCAGGGCCAGAGCTGCAAAGAACATCTCCACGCAGATGATGAAGTCCTGGTAGCCAGCAGCCACGGTGCCCTCGCCCACCGACACGCGGGCCGAGTGGATCTTGGGGATGGCCCCGCACTTCTCCAGGATAGCCAGGAGCATGCCTGGAAGGGTAGGTGTGGAAGGGGCGCCATGGGCGTCGAGCCCAAGACTGGATCCCCTTCTCCTTTTCCCTCCACACAGCGCCCCAGTGCCACACTCCCCCAGGAGGGTGAAAGCGGGGTGCACGGCTTCTCCTGTTTGGTGGGAGTGCTGACACAGGCCGGAGCCTTGAGGAAACTACCCCCCAGGGCCTCGCTGGACACCAACCCTGAGATCCCCCTGTCCAGGAAGCAATCCTGCCAAAGCTCCTGGCTCCAGTGAAAGGCCCTGGGGGCCCAGACTTCATGCCCCACAGGTGCTCAGTGGACAGAGGTCCCTTGGAGCTCCAGCCAGGATCGTCCATGGCAACCCCGTGGCCCAGGCCTTCAGGGCACTGGGGATGGTGAGCAGGAGGCAGAGGACGAGGCTGAGGGGACAAGGAGGCAGAGGTTGGCCCCACAGGGGCTGGGAGGAGGCTCACCTTGCCAGAAGGAAAGAAAGATGACAGACTTGACCATGAAGAACTTGAGGACAGGGCTGTAAGGGCTGAGCAGCTCCCGGGTGGCAAAGTAGAAGAGGAAGAGGGCGTAGAGGGCCAGGCTGACGGAGATGTTGTAGATGATGGTCACGTAGAGGTAGCCGCTGGTGACGCTGTGGGAACCGGGGACATTGTTGGGCTTGAACAGACCCTTCTGAGCGACAAGGGGCCTCTTTCCCCTTTGCCCTGCATGCATGCCCCTTCACATGGCTCTCAGAAAGCTCCCTGAGCAGTGCTCCCCAAGCCACTGATAGAAGTGGGCAGGGCACGAGTGAGCCTTGCCACCTGCAGCTCCATTGCCCACGCTCCTGGCAGAGGACTCCAGGCGGCCTCGGGGGCAGGGCCTCAGCCTGATGGTACAAGGGACAGAACCTGGCTTGGCTCTTTTCACTTGAGCCACATTACATTCCCTCTGAGCCTCTGTTTGCTCACCGACCCCCGGGGACTGTTATGCAGGGTTACAGGGGGTGTGTGTGCAAGCTCAGGGCCTAGACAGTCATGTTCACTAAACCCTCAAGTTGGGTGTGTGTGTCAATTCATGCAGAAGAGACTCTAGCTAGGGATCTCAGGAATCTGGCTCTCTCGTCCCCT
The DNA here is from genome assembly GCA_006410875.1 of Neotragus pygmaeus. NCBI lineage: Eukaryota > Metazoa > Chordata > Mammalia > Artiodactyla > Bovidae > Neotragus > Neotragus pygmaeus. The sequence goes on from SJYV01051785.1 coordinate 3,964, forward strand.
CCCTGGGAATGATCACTGTCTCTTCTTGCCCCCCTCCCCCCAGGGGCCCCACTCTGTCGCCTGAAGGTGACAGATGCTCCTCTGTCAGAGGCGAGGCCAAGTGTGATGGCACCACTGCCAGGCTCCGGCCCTGGCAACTCAGGGGTGCAGAGAGGTGTGAGGACAGATGGGGTCAGGCTTGCCCTCCACTCGGACGACAGACACAGGCATGGGGCCAGTCTGCGGCCACCGCTTCCCTCAGCCAGAGCCCGAGCCTCCGGGCAGAGCTGCCCACTCCTCCCCACACGCGCCTCGGAGGAGGGGACCCGCCACTTACTCAAAGTCACCATCCCGGTACTTGCCGAACGCCTGGAGGACCACGGTGCTGACGGCCATGAGCGGCTTCACCACGCAGAACTGCAGGGTGGCCTGTTGGGGAGAAGGCAAGAGTCAAGGCTGAGCACACGGACCACGGAAGCAGCACCTCCTCTGGCCAGCGGGGCTGGCGCCGGAAGCCAGGGGATGGGAGAGGCCCACTGTCCTGCCCCCGGGGGAACTGCTGTCTGCAGAAGACATGAGACAGCAATAGGGCGATGCGGCTGAGTGCGGAGACAGGAGAGTGTGAAGGAAGAATGGAGGAGACACAGAGACAGAGATCCCACAGGAGAGACCACTGGACATGCTAGAGATGGGAGGACGGGCAGAGGGGGCAGCCAGGGGCACAAGCTCAGCCCACGGGCAGACAGCAGACAAGGGCAAGGGGTTAAGTGCTGGTGTGCGGGCGGCAGCGGGGAGCAGGCCTCCCACTCTGGGTGGGTGAGGGCCTCCTCATCCACCCCAGGTCTGGCCCTCTGCCCCATGCTCTGGGCCTGGGACTAGGATTTGTGTTGAGCTGGGGTTTTACCGACGATGGGGATGATCCCAAAATGGGAAGGAGCCCAAAGCCCAAGAAAGGCCTGGAGTCCCGACATGAGTCTGAATCCTAGTCTCATCAACTACGCACTGCGGAAGCTCGAGGGGGCAGTCACTCAGCCTCTGAGTGGCTGTGCGTGAAGGATGGTTGTAACCAGCCCCCTGCGGCAGGGTCGCTGTGCAGGGACTGAAGCACAAGACCACACAGGCTGCCTTGGAGGGCTCCCACCTCTGAGCACTCAGCAGAGGCCTCTGCCACTGAAAGAAGCCCTCAGTCGAGTTTCCATAGGTCCCTCTAGAGGCCCCAGTAAATGCCAAAGGGACCCGCAGGGCCCATGTGATCATGAGAAGCACCACTCTCTAGGGGCTTCCCTGGCACCTCACTTGGTAAAGAATCCGCCTGCAATGCGGGAGGCCTGGGTTCGACTTGTGGGTCAGGAAGGTCCCCTGGAGAAGGGATAGGCTACCCACTCCAGTACTCTTGGGCCTCCCTGGTGGCTCAGCTGGTAAAGAANCCAGAGCCCGAGCCTCCGGGCAGAGCTGCCCACACCTCCCCACACGCGCCTCGGAGGAGGGGACCCGCCACTTACTCAAAGTCACCATCCCGGTACTTGCCGAATGCCTGGAGGACCACGGTGCTGACGGCCATGAGCGGCTTCACCACGCAGAACTGCAGGGTGGCCTGTTGGGGAGAAGGCAAGAGTCAAGGCTGAGCACACGGACCACGGAAGCAGCACCTCCTCTGGCCAGCGGGGCTGGCGCCGGAAGCCAGGGGATGGGAGAGGCCCACTGTCCTGCCCCCGGGGGAACTGCTGTCTGCAGAAGACATGAGACAGCAATAGGGCGATGCGGCTGAGTGCGGAGACAGGAGAGTGTGAAGGAAGAATGGAGGAGACACAGAGACAGAGATCCCACAGGAGAGACCACTGGACATGCTAGAGACGGGAGGACGGGCAGAGGGGGCAGCCAGGGGCACAAGCTCAGCCCACGGGCAGACAGCAGACAAGGGCAAGGGGTTAAGTGCTGGTGTGCGGGCGGCAGCGGGGAGCAGGCCTCCCACTCTGGGTGGGTGAGGGCCTCCTCATCCACCCCAGGTCTGGCCCTCTGCCCCATGCTCTGGGCCTGGGACTAGGATTTGTGTTGAGCTGGGGTTTTACCGACGATGGGGATGATCCCAAAATGGGAAGGAGCCCAAAGCCCAAGAAAGGCCTGGAGTCCCGACATGAGTCTGAATCCTGGTCTCATCAACTACGCACTGCGGAAGCTCAAGGGGGCAGTCACTCAGCCTCTGAGTGGCTGTGCGTGAAGGATGGTTGTAACCAGCCCCCTGCGGCAGGGTCGCTGTGCAGGGACTGAAGCACAAGACCACACAGGCTGCCTTGGAGGGCTCCCACCTCTGAGCACTCAGCAGAGGCCTCTGCCACTGAAAGAAGCCCTCAGTCGAGTTTCCATAGGTCCCTCTAGAGGCCCCAGTAAATGCCAAAGGGACCCGCAGGGCCCATGTGATCATGAGAAGCACCACTCTCTAGGGGCTTCCCTGGCACCTCACTTGGTAAAGAATCCGCCTGCAATGCGGGAGGCCTGGGTTCGACTTGTGGGTCAGGAAGGTCCCCTGGAGAAGGGATAGGCTACCCACTCCAGTACTCTTGGGCCTCCCTGGTGGCTCAGCTGGTAAAGAATCTGCCTGCAGTGCGGGAGACCTGGTTCGATCCCTGGGTTGGGAAGGTCCCCTGGAGAAGGGAAAGGCTACCCACTCCAGTATTCTGGCTGGAGAATTCCACGGACTGTACAGTCCACGGGGTTGCAAAGAGCTGGACACAACAGAGCAATTTTCACTTTACCAGTCTCTAGAAACCCGATAAATGTCTGCCACAAGGTCCCGCTTGGGGAGGTGGGATTAGCTTTCAAAGGCTAAGCTGGTGTGGTTCCAAATGGGGTAAGGACCTCAGAGCAGAGAAAGTAATCCTTGGAACCCTAAGTTTCTGATCCGAGAGGGGCTCGAATGAGGTTTGCAGGGGAGCCCAGGGCGAGTTGAGCTGCAGGGCTGCCAAGACAAGAGGCAGGCATGATGGGGTTAGATGGGTGATGCCCACAAACCCTGCTGCCCCCCACCCCTTCGAGGAAGCGGGATCAGCACCTTTGGGGAGGGTCAGCAGCGTGTCCCAAATAAGCGCTGGTGCATTCCTGGCTCAGCTCAGGTGGTGCTCTGGACAGCCCCTTGATGTAACTCTGTCATCACCCCCAGGGTACAGATAAGGAAAAACTAAGGCATGGGGGGGGAGTTGGCTGAAGCAACAGAAGATTCAGACCCAGACGGTGGCCCTGATGACAGAGCCGCGATGTCCTCTCTCCAAGGGGAAAGGGTGAGAGGTTTCTTTAGTTCTCGCCTTTGACTACCTGTCCCCGCCACCTCCAGGACCATCAGCGGAACATCTGGGCCCACAAGGCCGGGGAGTGATTTCCAACAAGGCAACCAAGCTAGTGATCTGGCGTCAACACTTCGTACACAATCTGATCCTCCAAGAAGCTCAGAGAGTCACAGCTGGGCCAGCAGTAGTAAACAGAGGCTCTGAGAGGCCCCACCCTGAAGCCTGGACAGTGCGAACTCTTTCCCCGCAGGTCCCACGGGGAGGTTTTGAATTTAGAAACACCCGAGGGAAGGAAGATCTGGAAGAACTGGAGACTGGCTGTCCAAGCAGGGCTTCGTGGGTGGGGCTGTGCACGGGGCATGGCCCCGCCCAGGAAAGAGCAGAGAGGCCAGCCTCCAGCAGGTCTGGGGATGGGCTGTGAGTTTCATTTCCCAAGATGCTGCTGCTCGATGCTGGAAGGGCTGCTGGGCCCTGTGGAGATGAAGCCACGGTCCTCCCAGCAGGGCACGGTGCCTGAGGCCCTCCTGAGCAAGGGATGGCAGGCTCAGAGCCAGGGCTGTGTTAAGGGCTTTCCTTCATCTGTTCCTCAAACCATCCCTTGAGGTGAAGTATCATTATGCTCATTTCAGAGAAGAGGAAACCAAAGCTCNCTGATAGAGATAGAGTAAGAGTATGACTTATGCTGAAGCACTCTATAGATTGTTGAATCCAGCATGGGACCATTCTATCCTCATCATTTGATGCAAACCTTTTGTGTGATATGAAGGGAGAAAAGCCAACAGGAGCCTAGGATAATAATCCTCATCCAACACAGTCATATAAATAATAATCGAGAGATTTCCCTGGTGATTCAGTGGTTAAGACTCTGCACTTCCACTGCACGGGGCACAGGTTTGATCCCTGGTTTGGAAACTAAGGTCATTAACATCATCATCATCATCATCATCATCGACAAGAACCAATACAGCCACACCCAGGCACTCAAGTCTGTGTGACTTGTTGAAGGAGATTGCAAAGAGAGGTTGAGATGCAACAAATATTTCTGGAGCACTTGTACCAGACATCACGTGAGACGCCTTTGCAAGTGCTACTGAATCTCCACCCCAGTCCTGTGAGATAGCTACTTGGGAGAAGAGGAAACTAAGGCTCAGGGAGATTAATATTTATGACACAATTCCTACCTAGGAGGAGGGGGGATGTTATCAATCCTGTAGAATCTGATGTCGATACAGCAAGGTCACAAGATAAGATACCATGTGATTAACTTACAGACTATATAACAGGAAAAGCTGTCTGATGGAGACTGTGATGAGTTGAAAATCGGGAAATATCACCTCCTGCCCTGTCCTGTTCACTTAGTATCATGGTACTCCTTGTTGTTGTTGTACAACTCTTTGCAACCCCGTGTACTGCAGCACACCAGGCTTCCCTGTCCCTCACCATCTCCCAGAGTTTGCCCATGTTCATGTTCATGGCATCAGTGATGCCATCCAGTCATTTCATCCTCTGATGCCCTCTTCTCCTGCCCTCCATCGTTCCCAGAATCAGGGACTTTTCCAATGAGTCATCTGTGCACATCCTATGACCAAAATACTGGAGCTTCAGCTTCAGCATCAGTCCTCCCAGTGAGTATTCAGGGTTGATCTCCCTTAAGATTGACTGGTTTGATCTCCCTGCTGTCCAAGGGACTTTCAAGAGTCTTCTCCAGCACCACAGTTTGAAGGCATCAATTCTTAGGTATTTTTCCTTCTTTACGGTCCAGCTCTCAAAACTGTACTATTTGGACCTTTGTTGGCAGAGTAATGTGTCTGCTTTTCAACATACTGTCTAGGTTTATTATCACTTTCCTGCCAAAAAGCAATCATCTTCTGATTTCATGGCTGCATTCACCAACCACAATGATTTTGGAGCCCAAGAAGAGGAAATTTGTCACTACTTCCACCTTTTCCCCTTCTATTTGCCATGAAGTAATGGGGCCAGATGCCATGATCTTAGTTTTTTTTAATATTTAGTATTAAGCCGGCTTTTTCACTCTCCTCCTTCGCCCTCATCAAGAGGCTCTTTATTTCCTCTTCGCTTTCTAGCATTAGACTTATCCGTACATCTGAGGTTGTTGATGTTTCTCCCACCTATCTTGATTCCAGCTTGTAACTCATCCAGCCTGGCATTTCTCAGGATGTGCTCAGCATATAGGTTAAACAAACAGGGTGACAGCAGACAGCCCTGTCATAACCCTTTCTCAATCATGAACCAATCAGTTGCTCCATATAGGGTTCTAACTGTTGCTTCTTGACCTCCATACAGGTTTCTCAAGNCAGGATGTGCTCAGCATATAGGTTAAACAAACAGGGTGACAGCAGACAGCCCTGTCATAACCCTTTCTCAATCATGAACCAATCAGTTGCTCCATATAGGGTTCTAACTGTTGCTTCTTGACCTCCATACAGGTTTCTCAAGAGGCAGGTAAGATGGTCTGGTATTCCCACTTCTCTAAGAGCTTTCCACAGTTTGTCATGATCATGGTACTAGCAAGGTTTTAAAGTCAGAGTCGCCAGGTTCCAAACTCACTCTACCATCCAATAGCTGGGTGCCTCAGCACATGATATCATTTTACGAGATTTCATTTTCACATTTATGAAATAAGGGTAAACATGGCCACCCCCAAGGAATGCTGTTTAGTTGCTCAATCATGTCAGACTCTACGATCCCATGGACTATAGCCCTGCAGGTTACTCAGTCCATGGGATTTCCCAGGGAAGAGTACTGGAGTGGGTTGCCATTTTCTTCTTCAGGTGATCTTCCGGACCCAGGGATGGAACCCCTGTCTCCTGCATTGGCAGGTAGATTCTTTACCGCTGAGTCACCAGGGAAGACCCTTTTTGATAATAGCCATTATGAAATAGCCACAAATTATTATTTTAATTTGTATTTTTGATTGTCAGTGAGGCTGTTTCTTTTTATTAATATATGTCTATGTATATGTTTGTATTTATATCACAAAATTCCTTTTCATGTCTTTTCTCATGGTCCTGAGTCATTCACTAATTTTTAAAATTGCTTTGTAGGAGCTCTTTATGATTTGAATTTTAATTGTGGTGGAAACTGCCAGTTGCTTACCTGATATGCATTCTTCTCTTCTTTCTTACTAACAGAAAGAACAGAACTAACTGTTCTTATGGAGAACGAAAGGGCAACCTACTACCATCCATGGGGTCGCAAAGAGTCAGATACAACTTAGTGACTAAGCACGCCACCTAACTAATAAACAGTACTTGGTCATTGAAAAATAGCCTTACCTGTGTCAAAATATGTAATTCTTCAGCTCTGTGATGTCTGCTTTACTTAAAATTGATTGGAAAAATTGTTTTTGTCTTTTTGTATTTAATAATATAAAATGCTTTTTAATCTGTGCAGATATGAAGCACATAACTTAATTATTTAAATATTGTTTCAATACAGAATATTTAGGTAATATGGTTGTCATTAATAATAAATCTTGCTGAAATAAGTTACAATTTACTGCCAGTAATAAAACATCATAGCAATATTAAAAAAAAAACTGTTCTTAAATGGTTTATATAAATGAAGTTTTACAACATGCAGTTCTTTGTGTTTCGCTTCTTTCATTCATGTTTTCAAGGTTCATCTGTATTATAGCTCATATCAGTACTTCAGCCCTCTTAATTGCTGAACAGTATTCTATTGTATATCTGGTTTATACCAGATTTTATTGCATTTCTTCATTCATCAGTTGATAGACGTGTTGTTTCAATTTTTTGGCTATTATGAATAATGCTACTATGAACATTCATGTAGAAATTTTTGTGTAGCTGTATATTTTCATTTTTCTTAGTTATATACCTAAATAATATTAATATGAAAATAATACTAAGTATCAAAATATTGAACTCTATGGATGTGAGAATTGGACTATAAAGAAAGCTGAGGGTCAAAGAATTAATGCTTTTGAACTGTGGTGTTGGAGAAGACTCTTGAGAGTCCCTTGGACTGCAAGGAAATNCCTCCTCCCAGGCCACTTGAGACCACTGGGAGGGCGGATCTGGAAACTGGGAGCTGCTGGGCCGCCTGCCAAGTGGGAAACGGGGGAAAGAACCAGAGGCTGTGCAGGTTTGTTCCATCGTGTTCCTCAACGCAGAAACCTTCCTGGCTCTAGCCACAGCTGATAAGTTTTCACACTGAGATTCTAGAATCGCCATGCACTTCCTCGGACTCTCACACACACACACCAAGATTTGGATGAAATGAGCAAGCATCTGGGGCCACTTTCCGCCTGGGGGCTGCATCAGACACCCCTGGGGTACCTGCCAATGTTCCTCTGAGGACTCCGCGCCAGTGCTTGCGCATCTCTAACAGCTCGGGGAGTGGGTGCCTCACAAACGGGAACCCCGCTGGCGGGCCAGGAGCAGGGTCCTCCTGGCCTGACGCCTGCCTCTGCTGCTCTGTCAACCAGGGGTAGCCTCGTCCCTGCAGCTGCCGCTCCAGGGCACAGGCCCAGGCTCCTGGTCCCAGGCCTGCAACTTGTGACCAGCGCAGTTGTAGGAGCTACCCACCTGCTTGCAGAACCGTAGGAACCCGATGGAGTAAGTCTTTCCCCAGAGGCAGCAGGTGCCATACATACAGCTGGACCTGGAAGAGGGGAGCGGACAAAGGCTGGTGAGCAAAGAGAGAGCTGGGACTCAGGAAAGCAGGGCGGGGGCAGGCCACCCTCACTCTCCTTCACAAGCTGGGGCGGAGCGGGGCAGGGCCGGGATCAAGCTCGCATCCTGGGCAGTCTTTGAGCCTGAGGCCAAGCACTGGGAGAGACACAGCATATGCGGCAGGAACCCTTAGGATAACAAATCAACCTGACAGGCACTGAATGTGAAAGCTGCAAGAGGGAAAACATAGGCAGACAGGAAAGGACAGGAAGAGAGAGGAGGAGAAAGAGCCAGCCAGGCCCTCCCAGAGTCCTAGTGAATGACCTCGCTCAGGAGGTGCAAGAGAGGCAGAGTAGGTCAAGGTCACAGGCAGAGATGGTCTGTGTGACTGGCTGATGCCAGGACGGCTCAGAGAACGTCAGGCCCAGGAAACAAGGCGGTGGGGAGGGCTCCCGGGAACTCCATACTCACTCAATGGGCTTCCCTCTGATCTCTGACATGATGGAACTTTCCCCTCCGAGGTATTCATAGCACAGGCTCAGGAAATTATAGATGACCAAGGCTGCGAAAACAAAGTCCAGAGAAAACCACTCAGATCAACAGAACGGATCAACAGATGGTGGAATTCTAAACAGCAACGAAAGTGAATGAACCACAGTCACAGGCAGAGACTGGAGGTGGGGAGGACTGGAAGTGGCGGGGGTAGGGGGCGGACCTCAGGAATGTAGGAACNACGGATCAACAGATGGTGGAATTCTAAACAGCAACGAAAGTGAATGAACCACAGTCACAGGCAGAGACTGGAGGTGGGGAGGACTGGAAGTGGCGGGGGTAGGGGGCGGACCTCAGGAATGTAGGAACCCACAGTGGATATTCCACTTGTATGATCAAACTCAGGCCCAGCTAAGCCATGGTGTTCACAGACGCTGCTGGTCTCACCATAAAGGCAAGAACGTGATTACCACCAAATGCAGGACTGTGAGGGGCAAGCTGAACAGGCAGGCGGGGGCTTGAAGAGCTGGCAGGGTGCACATTCTGGGTTTTGGCCTTATAATTGTTTACTAGTTTTATATACTTTTCTGTTTCTGTGTTACAGATCACAGTTTTATGACCAAGCAACAATTAAACATTCTCCAGAAGGATCTCAGGAGAAATTCTCAGCAAGAATGAGACAGAAAGAACCCTTATGCATTCATTAGCGTGTAGCAGCATCTTAGCCTAGAGCATGATAAGCTACAACAAAACGTATGAGAGGTGCCCAAAATACAACGCAAATGTTTCGGGAAGCTGGGCCAGCGCGTTCTGAATCAGGACACAGCTTGACATCGCCCACAAAGATACAAAATCTGCAACAGCCACCAACGGGGGCACAGTAGAAGTGTGCTATGAGTGCTATAAATACAGCACCACGTTGTAATAGGTCTCCTGGTCTGAGGACTTCTGAGGGGTCAGCAAATGAAGGCTGCAGCCTGCAGGGTGCTAGAAGTACCAGGATGTGCCGGAAGCCAGGGCTCAGAGAGGAGGAGGATGCATGGAAGAAAGGTGCAGGAGGCAGACCAGGGGCCGGGGCAGGGGAACAGGACAGGCGTCCAGCAACGGAGTGAGGCCAAGGGGAGGGTCAAGGCGGGGTCAGGGGATAAGAAGATCTAGGGAGACGCACCAGCGGCCCTGCAGCCAGCATGCCCCTTCTCATCTGACCCGCCATCCGCGTGCAGCAGAAAGGCCTTGGAGGCTCCCAGAGCAGACCCCCGGCTCAGCTCAAGGTCTTTCAACAGGTAGCCTGGTTCCTGCACACCCCTCACATTCCTTCCCAGCAACACGTGCCCCCCTCCCCTTGGCAGGGTCTTATGCCCTTTGTGTTTCCGCCCTCTGCACTCCTGGAACCATCAACCCGTCAGACATCACCCTTCCTGAGAAGTCCCTGGCTACCACCACAGGGACCCGTGCATCCCACATCCACGGAACCTGCTGATTTGCAGACACCAGGCAGCCCTTCCCCCCTGGAGTGTGATCGCCGACTGGGATTAGCATGGGCCCAGCCCTCACCATACACTAACATAGAAGCTTGACTGCCTGGAATTGGAGCACAGCACACCCAGCCATACGTCTGTAGGTAAAAGTTGGCCTTTAGCAACTTGGAAAGGGCTGTACACCCCTCAGTTGGTCTAACCTACTAAGGGTTCATGTCTGGGGCTGGGAAACGGGCGCCCAGGTGGCACCATGTATAAACAGGACCCATNNNACAGCTCAACACCTGTCTCTTATACACATCTAGATGTGTATAAGAGACAGGTACACCCCTCAGTTGGTCTAACCTACTAAGGGTTCATGTCTGGGGCTGGGAAACGGGCGCCCAGGTGGCACCATGTATAAACAGGACCCATAGCACCGGCCACCTGTGCTGTGACAATCCCCCTAGAGACACACAGCAGAGGGTTCGCAATGTGGCTCTGCTAGGTGCCTCTCTGTGGCTCAGTTTTCTCATCTGTTAAACAGGGCCCCAAAGAGCGCCACCTATCAAGTTAGGAGGTGGTGGGGTTTCTGTGAGTATGCAAGGTGCTCAGGAGAGTGGCTGGCACCCTCAGCACTGGCAGTCACGGCTGTTTATCTGCCTGCCTTCCCTGGGGGCCCGCTGTCCCCCAACAAGGCTGAGCGCCCTGTATGTGGTGGGAATCTCCACTGTCTGGCCTCCAGATCACTTTCCACTGACAGGAACTTTGGGCATCTGAAGGCAGGAGGTGAGGAGTATCAAGCCAAATCTGATGTCAGCCTACTAATACGGTTTTATCCAAAACCATATAAGGCCAAGAGGAGTGGATGTGTCTCTTCCAATCGGTCCAGCTATATTGTAGTCAATGGCATTTTTCCGAGGGCAGCCACATCCCCAGATGCTGACACTCCTCTGCTGAGAGATGAGGGTTTTCATCCCTCTTCTCAAATCTGGGTGAACTGGGGAGACCATAGCGGAAGCAAAGCGTTTTGACATCTGATGTTCTGGTTAGAAAAGGCTTCTTTCTTTACGACTTTTCAAAAAATGTATTTATTGGCCGTGCTGGGTCTTCACTGCTGTGCACGCTTTTCTCTAGCTGCGGCGAGCGCGGGGGCTCCTCTCCAGCTGCGGTGCGTGGGCTGCTCGTTGCGGTGGCCTTCTCTTGCTGGGGAGCACAGGCTCTAGGCTGCATGCGCTTCAGCTGCTGCAGCTCACAGGCTCTAGAGCACAGGCTCAACAGCTGCACTGCATGGGTTTAGTTGCTCCAAGGCATGTGGGAGCTTCCCAGATCACGGATCGAAGCCACGTCCCCTGCACTGGCAGAGAGATCTTTACCACGGAGCCACGAGGGAAGCCCAGAAAAGGCCTCCTTCTGGTTTATCCTCTCTTGAGATGCTGGCCCTTAGACCCGGCCATCATGCCAAGAGGAAGCCCACACTGGTCCACGTGAAGAGTCCACATGGAGAGGCTCATGTGGGAGGAACCCAGCCCCCAGCTGACACCAGCATCAACTGCCAGCAACACGAGCAAACCAGACATCAGACGAGCCATCCCCGAGGCGTCAGGTTCTCCAGCTCAGGCCCAGGTACCACGGAGCAGGGCCAAACTGTCCCCAGTGGCTCTGTCCAAATTCCTGACCTGCAGTATTCATGGACAAAATAAACGGCTGTTTTACACGAGCCTGTTTTGGGGTAGTTACGTATACAGCCAAGTGAGCGAATGCACATAAAACCTCTTCTGGAGTCCCCACGTCATGCCATGATCTCTCAGGCCTCCCCTTGGGGGTACATTCAGGTGGCTCTGCTAAATCCCAGAGGCAGACCCAGCTGCGACGCCACCTTGTCCTTGGCTGGTCCCGTCTTATCGCCATGTTCCTATCACACCCCACAATCTCTGTGGATCCGCCTGCTCCTTCAAGTACAAGAGGCAGCGTAGAGCGAGCAGCAAGCCATGGACCCTGGAGCCAGACTGCCTGCATGTCCCACTGCTGAGGCTCCACCACTTAGGAGCTGTGTGGCGAATCTCTTCAGAGCTCTGGGCCTCGGTTTCCTCATCTCTAAGCAGGGGATAACAGCTCCTCCCAAGTGGGGGCTGTGGTGAGGACGGGGCTCAGGGCTGAGAGTGTGATGCCTTATCTCGAGGCTGGGCTCGCAGTGAATACTACACAGTGCTATCCACTGTCTTCTGTAAACACTGTGCAGGCAGGACCCAAGGCCCACCCTCAACAGCGATCAAAGGGCTTGGCACTTCCACACTCCATCAGCAAGGAAGAAACGAATGGGTGGACACAGGCCACAGCTCCAGGTGAGGCTCAGAGAGGAGGGCTGTGGGTGCGGCCCTCACTCAGTCCCGCGCTCAAGGTGCTCAACCTCTCACGGGCTGGGAAGCTGCACCTTCCCCAAGATAATCAGACTTCCGGTCACCAAAGTCCAAAGGAGAGGCCACAGGGCCCAAGGTTCCTCTGCCCCTCCGTCCAGAACCACCGGACTAGGCTGCCTTGCAATCCACTTCTGGGAAGAGCTTGGTGCCTAAGCTCACATCCTTTCCTGCGTCGCAACATACGTCAGCCTGCTCCTGAATTATGTGGTCCAGCTCTCTGTCCATATGCAGCTCTGCATTCAACTGGTGAGATCACCAAACTTCATCCATCTCTCCCAATTCAGGATTTTTGACCTTTGATCAGTGCTCTGGGGCCAGACAGTCTGTAAAATCCAGATCTGCTGATGGTTTCTATTAAAAGAATCTTTAGTGAGTAGATAATGCATCTTGGAGAGGGGAAACAAGACAGAATCTCCTGGAGATGACTCAACCAGCCCACACCAAGACCCACTGACCATCTGGACAAATCAATGCCCTTCCTAGGAAATGACAGAGCCATGCAAAATACCACCCCCACACTCCAGCATGTGTGTTTAAAATGGACAGCTCAACACATAGCCAGGGAACAAACACAGAGATAAGCTGGCCCTGAACGTCACAAGAGCAAAAAAGATGAACAGTGGGGGTTCTCACCTGACCACGCTTCTGACCACAGCTCCCATTCTGGTTCCCTGGAGAGACCCCAGACACACAAGTGACCACAGGGGCCCACAAGGAGCATCCAGCGTAAGAGAAAGAATGGGCTCTCTCTCTTTCTCGCTCACCCTGGACACTCAGGTACCATCTCCATTCTAGACACCAAATCTTAAATGAACTAGAGACAAATGCACACAATCAGAGGCAAAAGACCAGATTCAACTGCTTAGCAAACAGGGGGCACCCAAACATTCTTTCCCACTTTTCCAGTGGCTGCTGATCATCACGGACAATAACAGACGCGCGTGCTACAGCCAGGCGGGTGGGGTCCTCCCTCGGCGCCGACCCCGGACTCTGAGCCGTGCGCTGGCCCTTGCTCCCCCTCCCTCTGGCTTTTCTGCCCTTTGCTGCTCCTGCTCACTGCTGCTCCTTGCCACCCAAAAAGCTGACTCCGGCCCGTCTTCTTTGGCTTCTTCTGGTGGCCTGTCTTTATCCTGATGGGTTGAGCTCTTCTGATCCCTGGCTCTCTCGGAACCATGGCCAGCAAGGGCCACTACCAGCCCCGAGAGTCCTGCTGGCGGCACACCGGTCATTGAGTCTTTGGGGCTCCTCAAGCTGGTGGTCCTTAATCGCACTCTCCCCACCTGGGAAGAAGTTTCACTTTGGACCCGAATCCAGGAATCCAAGTTCGTCCCAAATTGGAAACTGGGTGGAAGAAGCGCCATTCTTTGCTTCTCCCGTGCATGTAAAACCTCTTCCCTGAACAAGAGTTCACACTTGTGCAGGGAAGAACCTTGTCCTGTATTCCTTCCTCAAGCTTGGCCGCAGAGCAGTTCCTGGACCTCAGAAACCCAGACCAGAGCCTGCCCTTTGGCAGTTACTCTCTAGGTAACAACTTGGGCAAATTTCTTAGCCTATGTGAATTTTTTTTTCACATGTGAAACATGGGGATGATAACAGATACTCGACCAGGTAACTGAGATGAGAGAACAAGCTAACAGTAATGAAAAACCATGTGGTGAACTGTGAAGTGCCGCCCAAACCTCATTAACAAGACAGTGCCCACCCAGAGCAGCTGTGGACGCATTTCCCCACCTGAGCTTCGGCCACCCGTGCCTCTCCAGCCACCGAACTCCCCAGGGTGTCTCAGAGTCATCTTTAGGGGTGACCCCTACCCCAATCAAGCACTAAATGCAGGCAAGGGGGCTGGATCCCACCCCTCACCGTCTGCCTGCCCTGTGCACCCTGGTGCTCCACTCCCGGCTCTGTGAATTCTGGCCTTTACCAGATGGTAGACACTCAGTGGTAAAGAATCTGCCTACAACGCAGGAGACCCAGCTTCAATCCCTGGGTCGGGAAGATCCCCTGGAAAAGGGAATGGCAACCCACTCCAGTGTTCTTGCCTGGAAAATTCTATGGACAGAGGAGCCTGGTGGACTACAGTCCATGGAGTCACAGAGAATCGAACACGACTGAGCAACTAACACTTCCATAGGGGCACTGGGCAAGCATCCATTTCTCCCTAGATAAAGGAATCACTAGCTCCGTTCACAGGGTGTACCTCCATTCTCCCCTGAAATGGCCCTGAAGTAAGAAGGAATTGGGGGGAAAGGTATAAACCTTCAAAGGCAAGGACATGGCCCCAGAGGCAGCAGGTGCCACGAGGCAGAGGGATGTCACAAAAGCTCTGGAAGGTGTGGTGTGGCCACTGACTTGGGGACAGGAGGGAGCCAGTGAGAACCCCAGGAACCTGTGTAACCAGCGCGCCAGGCAGCTCTGATGGCTGTGGGTAAGATGCGAACACCAGCTACAAGTCTGCACGTGGTGCTCTTGGCTTTTTCCTTTCGAGACAGTTGAGATGGTTCTGCCCTCACAGAACCTGGCCCAGCTAAGGGCAGCAATGAAGAGACTTGCAGAAAATATAGACAGGAAGTCTGAACACGAAGGGAAGATGTCCAGGGCCCTTTCCCAGCTATAGCTCAGCCCCTCAGCTTCCTCCTCCTAGAAGGCGATGAGAACATTATTCTCTGGGGAAACCGGCCCAGAATCAAAGAGGCTTCGTGTATTGTCTACCCCATCACTGCATGCAAACAGCAGAGGAGCAACCTCCCTGGTGGTTAAGACGCCCCACTTCCACTACTGGAGGTGCGGATTCAATCACTGGTCAGGGAAATAAAATCCCATATGCTGCAGTAAAAAAAAAAAAAAGTAAATAAAAGTCAGAGGAAATGTCCCACGTCCTATCCACGTCCTCCACACAACTGGGACAAGGCTCAGCAGTTTTAAGACCCATTCTTCTTTTCCACTGTTTTAGATTTCTTACTTTGGGCTCCCACGTGTACTTGGTATTTCCTTTACTTATGTGTGTGCTCAGTCATGTCCGACTCTTTGCAACCCTACAGACTGTAGCCTGCCAGGCTCCTCTGTCCCTGGGATTTCCCAAGAAAGAATACTTGAGTAGGTTGCCATTTCCTCCTCCAGGGGATCTTCCTGACTCAGGGTTCAAACTCGTGTCTCTTGCATCTCCCACACTGGTAGGCAGATTCTATACCACTGTGCCACCTGAAAAGCCCAAGCCCCATTCTCAAATATATTAAAAAAAAAAAAAAAATAGCCAAGAACACCAGACATTTGAAGAAAGCTTCTAAAGGTCAAAGAGCGAAGTAAGCAAACAAATGGAAGAAACTCAAGAGACAGAGATAAGGCAGGGAACAGAAGAAAAATGTACTTAGCATCCCCGGAGAGAGAAGAACAAAACCAGGAACAAGGGAGAAAGAGCAGGGAAGAGCTCCTGACATTTTACATGATAAAGGAAACAAAACCTTCAACAGAAAACTCAAAGGTAAAGATTTAAAACATAATCAGAAAAATTCCTGGAAAGCGGAACAAAGAAAGAGATGGAAAATGCCAAGAAGCTGTAAAGAAAATTTGAGGCTCAATCCAAAAGTGCAACGTCCTACTTAACTTACTCCAGAAAGGAATGATAAAGTGGAGGGGAAGGAATTATCAAAGAAACATTCAGGAAAATTTCCCAGAACCTTAGGACG